>OZ023269.1:55124578-55684578 GCA_964006375.1 Tillus elongatus
AACAGTAATTTGAGGCAGGCAAATGCTGGACTTATCCGGAAGACCAGGGGGAGCGAACGGTCTAGGACCAGTGGTGTTCGCGAAAGTGAAAGGTACTTCAGGAAATAGCGAGGATATCATTAAAAACTTAACGTGCGAGCCCAACCATTTCGTGAGATGACAACCCACCGGCGCAAAGGTGTAGTACGGGGCCAAGTGGGAATTACAGCAGAAGACTGCAGCAGTTGAAGCCCAGTACTGGCGCCTTTCCAGCTTCAAATCTCACGCATGCCCAGATGTAACCTAATGGGAGTATGAGGGGTAGCTAGTTCTCGACGATGAATGGAGGGCGTTTTTGAGGGAAAAACAGCGCCTTGAGCCAAATGAATGATACTTACCTTATGGAGATAATCAGTCTTGGTAGTAAATGGAGCTGATTACGAGTATAGCAAGAGGAACACCCGAGCCAAAAAGGTCAAGGATTTTGCTGGGTGGAGACGACAATGTTGTTGGATGTTTGGGCATACCTTTTCCTAGTACTTTATGGGGAAGGTATTGCACCGAACCAGGTCTATTAAGATGAGTGGTCCAGGAATTTGCAAGGCGGCCTGGTGAGTTGATGCCAGTCAGCTTTTACAGCAAAGCATGGGTAGCGCTAGCAAACACAAACAGCGCCCCTATGTCGCAGCAGCTGATGAGAAACGTAGCGACTAGTTCCTACGGATACATTTTTGTCTTCAAGTTGGGGTCAGATGTAAGCGGGATGCTGGCCTGTTTAAGTATTTATTTGTATTGAGACAAAATTTTCCTACGGGTAAATTTTGTCTTCAAGTTGGGGTCAGATGTAAGCGAGGTGCTTACAGTTTGGGTATTTAGGTTTATGATATTTCTGCATACATAAATATTTGTATTGAGACAAGACTACGGGTAAATTTTGTCTTCAAGTTGGGGTCAGATGTAAGCGAGGTGCTTACAGTTTGGGTATTTAGGTTTATGATATTTCTACATACATAAATGTTTGATTTGATTCTCAGAAAAAATTATGAAAAGTCGCCATAGAGCTGAATATTTTAAGCGTAAATATATCCGGCATAAATGCATAAAAATATGTAGACCGCGAGCAATGTTGAAATTGTGTGGTATTTAATTACGTGAAGTCAGAACACCTTACCAAGCGCAAAATGCGCGGTACAACGGTAAATTGGGTGCAAAAAATGAAAGGAATGTAATTCTAAACGGCACCGGCAACGATAGGACGGGTAAATAACCGCTAAAGAGGCCACTTCAGTTGCAATAGAAAATTTCCGCAAACTCAGTGTTTTTGGGGGACTCGGCGACAGAAAAAATACGGTGTCTAAAGGACAGTGTTCTGGCGACTCCCTCCGGGACTAGGCAGTTGCCACCGCAGCGATAAATGTCAAGCGTTTCGGTTAAGTAAATTTGAAAGAATAAGTGAGATTTCAGTGAGAGAATTAGCTTTTGTTTGAAAGGACGATTATCGCGAATGATCGTGTTTCAACGGATATAGGGGCTGGTAAGGCAGAGTACAGAGCCTAGGATTTTTCTGGGTGAGTTCGTTCCAGTTGACATTTTTTCTGTAAAATGTTCCATAATTTTTATTTTTAGTATTAAGAAATGGGTCAGCTGTCTCGAGTACCGAATTAATTCTTAAAACTAAAAATGTATGTATATTTTCAATCTGCTGTAAGCTAAATTAGTATAGATAATTTGAGCCATAGGGCGCAGGATATAAAAAAGAATGAAATGAGATTAAAATTCAGGTATTGTTTTATGATAGGAATTTTAATGGATGGGGAAATAATTGAGGAAATTTTATAATACGAGGAAGAGATAGGGCTTTGAGTCATGAGAGTTTAGCTGGGAGCTACAAGGGGTAGATAAGTGAGAGATATAATTAAGCTAAGAAAGAGTCAATTATCAGACTAGGAAAATTATACCGGGGGCAAGAACAATGTAGTTCTCACCCGTATCAACTTTATATAACATTTAATCCATTCTAAGGTTTGGTTAAACCTCCTACACCCTCCTGTTTAAATAACCTTTAGGGGTTATACTATTAGAATTTAGAGTTTTTAGTATAATTTAATCCGGCTTAAAACCTTTGGAATTAAGAAGCTATGCCGGTTCTGGATCAAGAAAAATGCACATTTTCAAAACGCACCATTTTTAAAACCACGCCCCTTTAACCACGCCCATTTACCTAAAATTGACCAATCAGAGGCCGCTTTTAACCACAAATACGTGCATTTTGTACACATTTAACCAATAAAAGCGCTTCACGCCTACATTAGCTCCACCCATGGAGTGAACTGGACCAAAAAAGCTAAGAAAAAATTTTGCACAACGTACATATTTGGAGATGCAACTTTACGGTTAAGACGTTTGAATTTTTAAAACAATTTATTTAATACTTTAAACAATCAATACTTAATTACTTAATACAAAAAATTAATAATACAATATACTAAAAATATGACGATCAACCTACATGTGATCTAATGTCTAGCACGCGATGTGCAGAGTACTTAACTCGGAACAAGAATGAACGGTCTTATCCCTGTGAGCAGCCTCTTGATACACTTCACCCTAGGCGTGGCACTTATTGTCTCTGGATGAAACAAAGGATCTGTTGATGTAGATTCTCACAGTGATATTCCGTCCGACTTGCTGTTTGAGCCTGCATATTTGTTGGCTCCTTTCTGACTACGGCTGACTCAGCGGTTCTTACTGTGGGAAGGCGACTGTGTAGCATAACGGGCCATTGTTTGGGCTCCATTTATCTCCTCCCCTTTTTAAAGAACGAAGCTATGGTTCGTTCCGGATTTTCAATGGAAATCCGGACTCGGTGGTTCCTGTTTTAGTTTTTTTGTCTTCTCTGATGGTTCTTCGTTTCTTCAATCCCATTCGGACGGCTATAGTTGTTATTGTTATCAAGGCAGCTATGTATAGTAATATGGTCCATATACTCAGGTGATGGATCGGTATTTTTATTGGTCCTGGTATATTTTGCTTAATTTTTTGAAGTTGGTGTTGGATTTGATTGATGTTATGTAGCTGTACGTTTTCTAATATTTCGGGTACCTGTCCTGGATTTGTTTGATTTTCTGAAATGGGGGTTTCTAATGGAGGAAGGTGGAATAGCTGTTGTGTTTCTGCTGTTGTTGGGCCGGTCTTGTAGATTTTATTGCCTAATTTCAATTGGCAATTTGATGAAGGTTGATTAATTTGGTACCCTTGATTATGTTGGTCCAGTCCTGTTACTGGCAAGTTATTCTGGCGTTAGTTTCTTCGGGTGCTATAACTATATACTGAGTGGTTCCATATCTCGAAACTGGTTCTATTAATTTTGAGTAATTCTTGATTACAATTGTTAATAGGTTTTTGAAATTTGATTAGCTTGATTTCACATGGGTTTTGATCATTCATAGTTGTTGGATTGTCGTCTTTGCAAAAATATATCTGGTTCTTTAAATTTTGACATTCTTCATTACGATAGGCATATTGTTTACTGCTTAGGATTAGGTACTTGGTTCTAGGAATTATCATGGTAAAAGTGTGTCTATTTCTAGGGACAGGTAATTTGTATAATTGATAATAATCATACTCTGATTCATCTACTAGAGGTATCTCTATTTGAAATATAATTTGGAAATTGTTTTGGACTGCTTTTATTTTAAATATTTTTTCGTATAAATTTAGATCAGTGGTTGTTATTCCTCTAGCATTAGTTGCATAATTTTGTATATTATTGATTTATTATATTATAAATTTTGGTTTTAATATTGATGTGTGAAAGATTCCTAATTTCGCATTTTCTGTTGTTAATGCTATTTCTTGAATATTGTTTAATAATTGCCCTAGCTGTATGAGTAACTCTAGAATCTTAATGCGATGGTAGTGAGTTATTTGTTCACTTCGCAGGCTATCTACTGTATTACCTAATTCATTTATCCTATTTACTATTGTGTCCTGGTTATGACTCAATCCCACTATTGTTCTATTAATTTCTTTTATTATTTACGTATATAGAACCTAGTCCGTTCACGATGTTATGTTTCTGTTGTTTATTTAAAAGTGTGCCCTGTTTGGAAAAATCCCAAAAAGTGTATTATCCCTGCTTTCTGTAGTAAAATTCACTTATCATGAAATTTTGCTATGCAGAATTGTAATCTGTTATTGTTAACTATTAGTGGATATTTATTAGCTCTTATTTAATTGATTGGGAGTTTATTCCTAAATGATGAATTCGTTGCCTTATCTTATTTCTTGTTGATGTATATAATTTATTAATACTAGTGTTAATGGAAACGGTCTTATAATTACCTTAATCGTGTTACGTGTTTTAATACATTTAAGAATTAAGCTTGCTATTTAAATTGTCTGTGTCAGTCTGTGCATTGTCTCGTACGTTATGTATCAATTCTAATTTGTTGCTTACGTAGTCATATATATGTCGAGTGTCTTATATGTACTTCTTACATTGTAGGTACTGTGCGTTGATTATCTGTTTAAATTCTCTGTTATGGTTTCTTGCAATAGCTTTGGTATATTGTAATAGTGACATTATTGAATCGTGTCCTGAAATTGGATTTTATGTTTGTTTGTGGAATTTCATGGATTACTTTCCATAGATTTAAAATGTTTTTTAGTGCATTGGTTCGTCCAATGTTGTCGTTACGTAATTTTATTATGTCCTTTACCTGTCGTAACCTATCTATGAATATACATATACAATATATATATATATATATATATATATATATATATATATATATATATATATATATATATATATATATATATATATATATATATATATATATATATATATATATATATATATATATATATATATATATATATATATATAATTATTTTTTCCTGTAATAATTTGTTTCCCAATTATAAAATATGGATGATGCCCCCTTATTAAAAGTTTTATTGATTGCTGAATTGGCTCGTTCCTAATCTGGGTTGTATACAACACAATAATATTTCTTTTGTGGTCAACGTGTTCTGTTATAATTTTTCTTATTTGGCTGGTTTTTATTTAATTTAAATTTTACTTATATGAAAGTCTGCTATCTATTTTCTGACTTAGAATATATTTGGTTCGTCCGTAATTTTGAACTTTTTGATTAGTTTTGTTGTTAACTAATTCTTTTTTCTAGTTTCGGTCGACAGATTGTTGAGTGTGAGTGTGAAATAATCGGTTGCCCCTACGATGGCTCGTAACTCTTTTCTTATCTTTGTTGTACCTAGATTTTGTTGTCAATATAATATTTTTTGAAAAGTCGGGTGTTATAACAAGGTGAATGCATTAAAATGTCTTTACACGAGTTAAAGGCACCAATGGAGTTTCTGTCCTAAACGTTTATTTGTAAGTTTACTTTGAGCCTTTTGTTAGTGGCTTCAGGACTGCATCGTCTGTTTATGATCAGATATACAGTATGGTCCTGTATGAATATGATGCATGGCCAGCGCCGATGAGGGGTCGGATTTTCTAACTGCGAGGGTGTGTTCGTATATTCTATTGTGGATGCGTCTGTTTGTTTGTCCTACGTAAGTTCGGGAACAGTCGGAACAAGGAATTTCGTAAACTCCATGGGATTCGTTTGGAATCGTATCCTTGGGATTTTTTATAAGATTTGATAGTTTTTGGTCTGTTGTGAATACGGTTTTGATATTATGGGTTCTGAAAATTCGGCTGATTTTGTCGGTGACACCTTTAATGTATGGTAAAAACGCTGTGTGTTGTTGTGTGGACGCTGTTTGTTCTTGTTGTGGTGTAGTGGTTTGTTGTCGTGCGTTTCTAATGTTTCGTAGTATGTGATTGTTGTCGTATCCGTTTTCTAGCAATGTCTGTCTTAAAAAGTTTAATTCTGTCTGTTTGTTGTTGTTGTCCGTTAGTCTAAGGGATCGTGTTACTAATGTTCAGGGCACAAAATAGACTTTGATAATGCCAAAACAATAGCACCGGTTTACAATTTCAAAACGAGAATTATCCGCGAAGCAATCGAGATTGAAAAACGTCCCGATTGTTTAAATAAGAGAGATGATGGTCTTCGCCTTCCGACTACTTGGAAACCTATTATATCTTCTTTGCAAACACACAAAAGGGAAATGAATTCCACAGACAATTTTGTTGCATCATTATCCCCCCACTTAATTGACGGTGACCCCACTACTTTCACTGATGACGCAACAGGTAGACGAAACGACCTATATAAGACAAGACTTGCAACGAACTGCCAGATCTCTCTGAGGCCTAGGGTTGAACACACTGAGACCTCACAGACGATCTCCAGCGAGATTTGGGGAGTAGGCAGATTGAGGCCCCGTAATCGAGCTACAACAACCCAACCTACCTTTATCCACCACTCTAAGGAGTAGGCAGATTGAGGCCTTAGAGTGTCCTTACATATTTCCTTTACCTACCTTTGTCCACCACTCTAAGGAGTAGGCAGATTGAGGCCTTAGAGTGTCCTTACATATTTCCCTTACCCACCTTTGTCCATCACTCTAAGGAGTAGGCAGATTGAGGCCTTAGAGTGTCCTTACATATTTCCTTTACCCACATTTGTCCACCACTCTAAGGAGTAGGCAGATTGAGGCCTTAGAGTGTCCTTACATATTTCCTTTACCCACCTTTGTCCATCACTCTAAGGAGTAGGCAGATTGAGGCCTTAGAGTGTCCTTACATATTTCCTTTACCTCTTGAAAATGGCTCCAAAACAGGAGCCGAAACGTCGAGTTTCCATAAATTCTGGACGCGGTTTAACCCGAGAACCAAGCATGTCTCACATTAAAGACCGCGGAAATCTTTCTGAACATTTAATTCGCCTCTACGGGGAGGAACTTTTATCTTCTACCAAAATTTTCACCAAACTCCTTATCCGCAAATCCCGTCTCCTTTGTGACCTCACCTTTCTAAAAGCCTGCCGTGATCATCACGTGGTCCCAAAATCTTTTCAACTTAAACATCACACCAAATCACATAACGTCTCCAACATTTTAAAACGAACAGGCTTTGCTCTCCTTAGAAATTCCATTCACGAGACAAGACGACACCTTAACACTACCAACACACTGCTTTACGACACGTACATAAAAATACACACATACAAAATACACCCTACACTTTGGGACACTCTAGACAGACTCTCACATAGTAAATCAGAACATGTTACACAACAAAAGACGGACGTACAAAAAAGAAAATTACACCAGCTTCTAGACAACAAAAATCTCACACAACACACACATAATGCCAATCCTCCTATAGTAGTTCACAACCTTTCAAATTCCACCATAAGTGACGTCGCCATCAAAGTCCTATCCAAAGGTTTTAATTTTGCACCAACCCCTAAATTCATCCCAATAGAAAAGATAATTTCTCAATCAGAAGATGCAATAACACACTTACCGACTGACGAAGCTGAAATTACGAGACAAGACATTGCAAGAATATTACGTTCTGCCAAACTTCCACCTTCCAACCTTTCTCCTCACGAACGACAGTCAATCAGAGACCTAAACCGAAACACAGAAATTATAATCTTACCAGCAGACAAAGGCAACGCTACAGTCATACTTGACAAAACAGACTATATACAAAAGATGGACAATATACTAAACAACACAGACTACAAACAAATCCCTAACGACCCTACAACTTATCTGGAAAAGAAAACCAAAACTATCATCAACAACTCCCAACTCAATCCTGACCTCAAAAAAGAACTAATCCCCCGCGAAAAATCATCTCGCATCCCTAGAAAATATGGTCTCCCAAAAATCCATAAGCCTGATATTCCCCTTCGCCCTATCGTAAGTGCCCACCGTTCACCCACACAAAAACTTGCAAAACATCTAGCCAAAACTCTCCAACCATTAGTAGAAAACGCTACATCCTATGTCAAAAACTCCACCCATTTCATCGACCTTCTTCAAAACAACACCATTTCTCAAAACGACATCCTAGTTAGCTTTGATATAGTTTCCTTATTCACCAATATACCTCTATCTGAAACCCTTGACATTCTCAAAAATAAACACAAAATTTCCCACGATACCTTAGCTCTTGTGGAACACTGCACATCTAACACTTATTTCCTTTTTCAAAACGAATTTTACAAACAAGTTCGAGGTGCTCCAATGGGTTCACCCCTCTCTCCTGCATTGGCCAACATTTTCATGGAAAACTTCGAGACACAAGCCCTCAATTCATCCCAACTTAAACCAACGTGTTGGTTAAGATACGTTGACGACATTTTCGCTGTCTGGCCACACGGCAAAGAATCTCTAGACGAATTCCTTTCTTACCTAAATAACATCAACCCCCAAATCCAGTTCACCATGGAAATGGAAAATAATTTTTCTTTGCCTTTCTTAGATGTACGCATCACTAAAAACCCAGTCAGAGGATTTTCTTACACTGTCTACCGAAAACCAACCCACACTAATCGGTATCTTAACGCCCAATCTCACCATCACCCATCGCAACTAAATTCCGTGGTTCGAACATTAGTAACACGATCCCTTAGACTAACGGACAACAACAACAAACAGACAGAATTAAACTTTTTAAGACAGACATTGCTAGAAAACGGATACGACAACAATCACATACTACGAAACATTAGAAACGCACGACAACAAACCACTACACCACAACAAGAACAAACAGCGTCCACACAACAACACACAGCGTTTTTACCATACATTAAAGGTGTCACCGACAAAATCAGCCGAATTTTCAGAACCCATAATATCAAAACCGTATTCACAACAGACCAAAAACTATCAAATCTTATAAAAAAATCCCAAGGATACGATTCCAAACGAATCCCATGGAGTTTACGAAATTCCTTGTTCCGACTGTTCCCGAACTTACGTAGGACAAACAAACAGACGCATCCACAATAGAATATACGAACACACCCTCGCAGTTAGAAAATCCGACCCCTCATCGGCGCTGGCCATGCATCATATTCATACAGGGCACAAAATAGACTTCGATAATGCCAAAACAATAGCACCGGTTTACAATTTCAAAACGAGAATTATCCGCGAAGCAATCGAGATTGAAAAACGTCCCGATTGTTTAAATAAGAGAGATGATGGTCTTCGCCTTCCGACTACTTGGAAACCTATTATATCTTCTTTGCAAACACACAAAAGGGAAATGAATTCCACAGACAATTTTGTTGCATCATTATCCCCCCACTTAATTGACGGTGACCCCACTACTTTCACTGATGACGCAACAGGTAGACGAAACGACCTATATAAGACAAGACTTGCAACGAACTGCCAGATCTCTCTGAGGCCTAGGGTTGAACACACTGAGACCTCACAGACGATCTCCAGCGAGATTTGGGGAGTAGGCAGATTGAGGCCCCGTAATCGAGCTACAACAACCCAACCTACCTTTATCCACCACTCTAAGGAGTAGGCAGATTGAGGCCTTAGAGTGTCCTTACATATTTGCTTTACCTACCTTTGTCCACCACTCTAAGGAGTAGGCAGATTGAGGCCTTAGAGTGTCCTTACATATTTCCCTTACCCACCTTTGTCCATCACTCTAAGGAGTAGGCAGATTGAGGCCTTAGAGTGTCCTTACATATTTCCTTTACCCACATTTGTCCACCACTCTAAGGAGTAGGCAGATTGAGGCCTTAGAGTGTCCTTACATATTTCCTTTACCCACCTTTGTCCATCACTCTAAGGAGTAGGCAGATTGAGGCCTTAGAGTGTCCTTACATATTTCCTTTACCTCTTGAAAATGGCTCCAAAACAGGAGCCGAAACGTCGAGTTTCCATAAATTCTGGACGCGGTTTAACCCGAGAACCAAGCATGTCTCACATTAAAGACCGCGGAAATCTTTCTGAACATATATATATATATATATATATATATATATATATATATATATATATATATATATATATATATATATCTTTTTCTTTACGAAAATATTAATCATCAGCTTAGTTATTTAATTTAAAATTTGTTGGATGCGGTCCTGAATATAATTCTTATTTAATGTTTATATACTGGTATATTTTAGGTATTTGTTACAATAAGTGTGTTTTTTCGTCATATTAGTCGTCTGTATCTATTTGTCATTAATGTAACGGTGTCTGCTTAGTGTCGTTTTATTTGTTTGTAGTCTTTATGTAATTGTCAAGTCATGTATGTTATTTATCCGATTTTCCCGTTTTACCTTACTTAGGTAATATAAGTCGATTGCTTATTTAGTTTATTTAATTTAAATATATTGTAATTTTTTTTGTTACAATATTCACAGGTTCTAATATAATTCTCAATTATCTGTCTCATTTGGGGAAAAGTGAATTTGTTTTGCATCTGTGTACAGATTTCATTAGATCGATGTCGCTTTTTAGTTTCATGGGCTAACATGATTTGTTGCCTAATCTCTGATGCTGATTCTAATTTTTCCAATATGGGTAGTTGTGTTTTAGAATTATTAGTCGTATTGGAATTTTGGATTTTTGTGGGGTTTGTTTTAGTACTATTTTTATCTATGGCAAAAATTTGTTTATTATTACTATTGAAGTTTTCTGTTTTAGGGTTTGTTTCACTTACTACCTGTTTTTCCGTTTTTAGCCCAGTATTCCCCGTATTATTATGTCAGGCTAAAGGTTTATCTTTATCTGGTTTTCCTACTACTAATTTATTTCTACCTAGTGCTCTATCCGACTGCTTAATTAAATTAGTACTAGATTTTGATTGATTTTTACTTTTTGTTTGGACGGCGTATATTTTATATAACCTATTATGATCAGTTTCCTCGTTACAATGTTCGTTTGTAGTGGGAACTTCATTTAAACTGCTCTGTGGACTTTTGTTTAATCCCCTTATTATATTACCACTGGTGAGCCAGGAATTTACATAATTCATAATACTGTTATTGTTCTGTTGAATATGATTCTTGGATTTTGACTCGTCAGCGAAATCAACCGAATGCATAGCTCTCCTGTCGCTTGCGTCATTATTCAAGTTCAAGTTTAAATTAATTCTATGGTCATTAATTCTTTTCTTACCATTATAACTACTATCACTGCCCTCCTTAATTAAATTATTTGTTGGAATATCTATATGGTTAATATGTACTACCGGTTGTCCGTATACGTGTCCGCTATATAAAAATTTTGTTGTTGACTATCGTATTCGTCTGCTGGCGAAATTTCATAATCTAATTCATCATTTATATAATTTAAATCGTAATTTGTTTCATTTATCTCATTATCATTAAATTCTATGTTATTTACCTGAGCTGCTCTCCTTGGTTGCTGTTGTGACAGTCTAGTATTAGAGTTGTCTACTTCCATTGGCTCGTGATAATTTCTGTTAGCATTATGATTTACATTGGGTCGACCCGGTTGATTATTGAAATTGGGTCGCCTAAATTGACTCGAAAAATTTTGCCTTTGCACAAATTGTTGATTTTGTCTAGGCTGGAAATTTGTGTGATTGTTTTGAGTGTTATTATTTTGGTGAAACGGTCTAAAATTTGTTTGGAAAGGTCTTTGAAATTGTACATTCTGAAAAGGCGGGTTATTTTGTTTCTGACAGAAAGTACGGTTCTGTCCTTCCAGTTTATTATTATTGCCGAAATTCTTATTTATTGTTTTGTCTCTATAATCGAAATTTTCTTCTGCGAATACGAATTTCAAAGCTTGTACTATACTATCCGGCGATCTACTACGCAAGACAAGACCTAGGGGATTGCGTAAGCCCCCTAGGAACGCTTTTAACGTCTCGTTTTGGTGAATGTCTTTTTTTTAATTAATCGTACGCCTTCGTTGTGCTCGTTAGCTATTAAACTGGAGATGAGCAATTGCTCTATATGTCGGCATGTGTTAGCGAACGACAGTGCGTCCTCAGCATTACGTTGTTTCAACGTCAGCATTTCTGCCAATAAACTGTGGTCATCTCGCTGATCACTGAAATTCTGTACAATAGCTTCTCTCAGGTCTGCCCACGTATTAATTATCTTTGTATTTACTATAAGCCGGGCTGTTCCCGTTAATTTTGTCTGAATATAATTTAGCAGGAAGTGATTCATATACAAATTATCGTTCGGTACGTAGAACTGATTCATGACCAAGTCACACGCTTTCAAAAAGTTGCCTACGTTGGCTGGTTGCTCGTCAAACTCTGGAATAGCTTTCAGGAAAAATTCTTTGAATTGGTCTGTCATGTTGCTACTATTACTACTACTATTAAACTTTGAACGATTTACTGTTATGCTATTGTCGCTAATGCTGATTGATCTAAATCTATATTCTATATTAGATAAACTTTGTGATTCTTCTTCTGAATCAGACATATAACGGTTCAATACAACACATATAAAAATTGGGAAATGTAAAATGGGATAGCAGTAAACTTACCATAATACGATGGTTGCTGCTTCCATTTGGCTCTGCTTGGTCACTATTTCTGCTTTAACTTCGCTCTGCTTGGCTCGAATTGGTTATTAGGCGTCGATGCGCTTAAAAATGGATATGCTTTCGGTTTTCTAACCAATCCTACCGACTGCGCCACTTAACTTTACGGGTAAGACGTTTGAATTTTTAAAACAATTTATTAACACTTTAAACAATCAATTACTTAATACAAAAAATGAATAATACAATATACTAAAAATATGACGATCAACCTACATGTGATCTAATGTCTAGCACGCGATGTGCAGAGTACTTAACTCGGAACAAGATTGAACGGTCTTATCCCTGTGAGCAGCATCTTTATACACTTCACTCCAGGCGTGGCACTTATTGTCTCTGGATGAAACAAAGGATCTGCTGATGTAGATTCTCACAGTGATATTCCGTCCGACTTGCTGTTTGAGCCTTTTATTTGTTGGCTCCTTTCTGACTACGGCTGACTCAGCGGTTCTTACTGTGGGAAGGCGACTTTGTAGCATAACGGGCCATTGTTTGGGCTCCATTTATCTTGCGGTTCTACGCACGTATTTGGTGATGAGGTTCTGGGGCAAAAAAGCTAAAGAAATATTTTAAACAAAACTATCGGAGCTATCGGAGATTAATTAATAAAATAATAAGTGGTTATCATCTATTTAAAGTTACGTCACCACAACCTTTAGACGCGACAAATGAGAGTGAGGTTGATAAGCGAGAATAGTGGTATTGGTCGAGGACTCCATGATTTAAAGCTACACTACCCTAACCTTTAGACACAACAAATGGGAGTGAGGCTAATAAACGAGAATACTGGTATTGGTTCGAGGACTCCATGATTTAAAGTTACGTCAGCGAACACGACTAAATAGAATGTCATAGTGGATCACATCATCTCAGGTTAGAGCTTAGGCCACCAGGTTTCCAGGTTGAAGGAGATACAGGTTCGATTCCTGATATATGATCCTTAATATGGTAGTGTCAAACAAATACAAAGGGGTACTGAATAACTAAACAGTAAGCTCAGAAACAATGGTCGGTTACAGGTTCAATTCCCGATGTTTGCAACTTTCATAGTTTTTAAGTTAACCCCCAAATGTTTGGTGTCATGTTACTCGCCTCAGTAAGCAGAATTCAAATATAGCATACGCGCATGCGCGAACTAACTTCTTTATTAATTAGTTTGGGTATGATGTTTTGTGTCATTTTATTCCTCTTAATCAGTAGAGCTCAAAAATAAAAGGATCCACCATTTTGATTTCATATGTCATGACGTTTTGTAACGATAGATATTGACGCATGCTCAAACCATCTTTCTTAGTTTTTAAGTTAAATCCCACGTGTTTGGTGTCATGTCCCTCGTCTAAGTAAGCAGAATTCAAATATAGCATATGAGCATGCCAACTTTTTTGTTATTTGTTTAGATATATCATGTTTGGTATCATTTTATTCGTTTTAATGAGTAGAATTCAAAAATGATGTCTAATGCTTGTGTGAAAATGAGATAAAAAACTTAAAACCCATATCGCGGAAGATCCGTGAGATGTACGAGAGAACCAACACATGCACGGTGTTAAGGAGACCAAACGAAATTGTAATATACAATAAAATGGCCACTTCCGGTCTAAACTTTAAATCGTTATATATTTTGAATGGAAAGTGGTAGAAATGAACTAACTTTAAAAATATATCGTTTCATAACAAGGTCTACAGGAAAATGAGTTAAAAGCTTAAAACCCTTATCGCGGAAGATCGGTGAGATGTACGATAGAACCAATACATGCACGGTGTTAAGGAGGTCAAACCAAATTGGAATATACAATAAAATGGCCACTTCCGGTCTAAAATTCAAATCCTTATATCTTTTGAACGGAAAGTGATAGAAAGGAACCGACTTCAAAAATATATCGTTTCGTAACAAGGTCTATAGAAAAATAAGATAAAAAACTTAAAACCCTTATCGCGGAAGATCTGTGAGATGCACAAGAAAACCAACACATGCACGGTGTTCAGCAAGTCAAACTCTATAAGCATACCGAATAAAAATGTTACTTCCGGTAGACACTTCCGGTATAGCTATTCTTAGAGCTACATACATGTGTGACACCTCAAAATAATCGTCTTGTTGAACAGAAGAAAGAAATATAGTTTTTAAGTAAATCAGAACAAGTTGTGTTAACACCTAAACACAACACACTCTCTCTTAGACTTAATAAAGTTACTTTCAGGAAAAATTTCAAGCTTACCATTAGGACCAGTATGCAATAACGTATTTAAATGTTGACTACATCAAGTGATACGTGCTACAGGCAAATTTTAGTATACCCTCTTAAACTTATTGAAGTTGACGGCACAGACAGCTGTCAAGTGTACCTAACAAACCAAAGTAAATATGTCTTGAAGAACAGTCTTCAATTGTTCTAAACCAACACGTCTCTATCATTTCAGAGTAATCTTACCCATCTGACCAGTCAAACTAAGTATCTTGAAGTGTAGCTTTTATGTATATGGGATATAAAATAAGAAAACCAAAGGTTTAATTGCCTATTACAACAACAAGCTGACGGAACATTTGGACCAACGGAATTCCGTTGGTCAAATGTTCCAGCAGAAGGAGATGACTTAGTACCTACAACTGCTACATACTTAGTAATTATTAGTGACACTATTATTTCAGAGTAATCTTAGTCATGCAACACTCTAACTAACTGACTTGAGATGTGGCTTTTATGTATCATTGGTTGGAAAATAAGAAAACTAAAGAGTTGATTGCCTATTACAACAGTCAGCTAAAGGAACATTTGGCGTATCGGAATACCGATACTCTAAATATTCCAACCGAAGGAGCCCACTTAGTCATCTCCAGGGGGCCGGAATACTGGCCCTCTAGAAGCGAATGCAACATTTCAATTAGCACCAACAATCGCCACATACTTGTTGAACTTTGGTATGTTTGGTATTAAATTCGGTTTGCTGCATAACCAAACATTTTTATGAAAAATTCAACATTTTTTATTTCTGCATAAGTATTTCTGCATAAGTGAATTTAATCAGAAATAATCTTAAAGAAACCGAAGTAAAATTATAAGAACATTAAGAACACACGGTCCGATACCGAATGCAAATTCTGTAAATCTCTTTAACAGAAGAAAGACAGAAGTCAAATACCTTAAGGCAAATAGACCCGACGTACACAAGGAGAAGTATATTCAGAGTTTTGTTGATTTTACTTAGTAAGTATACGAATATAACAGTCTATGTACCAAGCAACCAGGGCAACACAACTAACCAACTGTTCCGAGGTGTAGGTTTTATGTATGTATGTAATTTAATTTTCGATTGTGTAAAAATATAATTAAAAAGTGTGATATATGAAAAATAAGAAAAGCAAAGAGTTAATTGCCTATTACAACAGTCAGCTAAAGGAACATTTAGGGTATCGGAATACCGATACCGCAAATGTAACAACCGAAGGAGCCCACTTAGAGTCATCACCAGGGGGCCGGAATGCTGGCCCCTTAGAAGCGGAAGCAACATCTCAATTAACACCAACAACCGCTACATACTTGTTGGACTTTGGTATGTTTGGTATTAAATTCGGTTTGCTACATAACCAAGCATTTTTTATGAAAATTAAACATTTTTTTATTTCTGCGTAAGCGAATTTAATCAGAAATATAGAACCAATCTTCAAGAAACCGAAGTAAAATGATAAGAACATTAAGAACAAACATTCCGATACCGAGGTGATCCTAAACACGCCATATGATACAAATTCTGTAAATCTATTTAAAAGAAAAACAGAAGTCAAATACCTTAAGACAAATAGAACCGACGTACCTAACAGATGTGCCCGAGGAGAAGTGTATTCAGAAAATTATTGATTTTACTTAGTTTTAAGTATACGAATATAACAGTCTATGTACCAACCAACCAGCCAACTTTTTTGAGGTGTAGCTTTTATGTATGTATGTAATTTAGTTTTCGATAGTGTAAAAATAACATTAACAAGTGTGATATATGAAAAATAAGAAAACTTAAGAGTTAATTGCCTATTACAACAAGAAGCTAGATGTAGCGGAAGCAACATCTCAAGTAACACCTACAACTGCTACATACTTGGTAAAAATGGGTGGAGCTCAGACTGTAAACGACTTGATAAGCGACACATATGGATATACAATCATTTCTAGGAAAAATGCAACCAACCAACTTACCAACCACACAACCAACCAACCAACGTTTAGGGGCGTAGAGATAGCAAGCTACCTACAAGTGGCCCCTCTGAATATATGATGGTGATGATGGATTAAGATATTTAATTGACATATTGAAGGCTTACCGCTTTTCACTTGAGTCATCGTCATTCGAAAAGTATCAGAACGAAAACCACGTCCTTTACTCTGGTATATCTTACTCAGTAGGAACCAAATGTCTTAGAAAACAACATTCTTTGCTTTTCTGAATGGCAAGTGAGCAGCCCCTTTGTCGAACCCCTCCGAGCTGAAGCTAAACCCCACCTTGTCTTTCGGGATCGACTAGTGAAAACGATGAAATATTAGATGCAGCAGAAGCCCTGGACAACTCGGTGTTTATATTCGATGATGTAGCTTGTAACAAACAAGATAAAATAAGAGCATACTTTAGTATGGGCAGACATAAGAATATTGATTCATTCTATCTATGTCAAACATATATTCGAATACCCAAACATCTGATACGTGACAACACAAATATTGTTGTGTTATTCAAGCAAGATGAAACCAATTAAAAAATATATGCTACCAATGCTGGAAAGACAATAAGTATGGTGTGAAAGACTAAAGTTTAGCAGATACTAATTGTTTTCACCTTCACTGTTGCCTACCGACTGAACCTTAGCGGATGCTCCTCGTCTTAATATTCGACAGACAACACAACTTATTGTTTTCACCTTCACTGTTGGTTAACGACTGAACCTTAGTGGGTGCTTCTCGTCTTAATATTTAACAGACAGCAACGACAGCTGTCTGACAGGACATTATCATTTTACTTCAGTTTTTTGAAGATTGGTTCTATATTTCTGATTAAATTCGCTTACGCAGAAATAAAAAAATGTTTAATTTTTCATAAAAAATGTTTGATTATGTAGCAAACCGAATTTAATACCAAACATATCAAAGTCCAACAAGTATGTAGCGGTTGTTGGTGTTAATTGAGATGTTGCTTCCGCTTCTAGGGGGCTAGTATTCCCATCACCAGGGGGGCGGAATACTGGCCCCCTGGTGATGACTCTAAGTGGGCTTCTTCGGTTGTTACATTTGGGGTATCGGTATTCCGATACCCTAAATGTTCCTTTAGCTGACTGTTGTAATAGGCAATTAACTATTTGCTTTTTTTATTTTTCATATATCACACTTTTTAATTTTATTTTTACACAATCGAAAATTAAATTACATACATACATAAAAGCTACACCTCAGAAGAGTTGGTTGGATGGTTGGTTGTTGCCCTGGTTGCTTGGTACATAGACTGTTATATTCGTATACTTAAAACTAAGTAAAATCAATAAAACTCTGAATGCACTTATCCTTGTGTACGTCGGGTCTATTTGCCTTAAGGTATTTGACTTCAGTCCTTCTTCTGTTAAAGAGATTTGAATTTGCATCATACAACGTGTTTAGGATCACTTCGGTATTGGACCGTGTGTTCTTAATGTTCTTATAATTTTACTTCGGTTTCTTTAAGATTGGCTTTATATTTCTGATTAAATTCACTTACGCAGAAATAAAAAAATTGTTGAATTTTTCATAAAAATGTTTGGTTATGCAGCAAACCGAATTTAATACCAAACATACCAAAGTTCAACAAGTATGTGGCGGTTGTTGGTGTTAATTGAAATGTTGCATCCGCTTTTAGGGGGGGGGGGGGCAGTATTCCGGCCCCCTGGAGATGACTAAGTGGGCTTCTTCGGTTGGAATATTTAGGGTATCGGTATTCCGATACGCCAAATGTTCCTTTAGCTGACTGTTGTAATAGGCAATCAACTCTTTAGTTTTCTTATTTTCCAACCAATGATACATAAAAGCCACATCTCAAGACAGTTAGTTAGAGTGTTGCATGACTAAGATTACTCTGAAATGATAGTGTCACTAATAATTACTAAGTAGGTAGCAGTTGTAGGTACTAAGTCAACTCCTTCTGCTGGAACATTTGACCAACGGAATTCCGTTGGTCCAAATGTTCCGTCAGCTTGTTGTTGTAATAGGCAATTAAATCTTTGGTTTACTTATTTTATATCCCATATACATAAAAGCTACACTTCAAGATACTTAGTTTGACTGGTCAGATGGGTAAGATTACTCTGAAATAATAGAGACGTGTTGGTTTAGGACAATTGAAGACTGTTCTTTAAGACATATTTACTTTGGTTTGTTAGGTACACTTGACAGCTGTATGTGCCGTCAACTTCAATAAGTTTAAGAGGGTATACTAAAATTTGCCTGTAGCACGCATCACTTGATGTAGGCAACATTTAACTACGTTATTGAATACTGGTCCTCATGGTAAGCTTGAAATTTTCTCTGAAAGTAACTTCATTAAGTCTAAGAGAGTGTGTTGTTTTTAGGTGTTAACACAACTTGTTCTAATTTACTTAAAAACTATATTTCTTTCTTCTGTTCAACAAGACGATTATTTTGAGGTGTCACACATGTATGTAGCTCTAAGAATAGCTATACCGGAAGTGTCTACCGGAAGTAACATTTTTATTCGGTATGCTTATAGAGTTTGACTTGCTGAACACCGTGCATGTGTTGGTTCTCTCGTACATCTCACCGATCTTCCGCGATAAGGGTTTGAAGTTTTTAACTCATTTTCCTGTAGACCTTGTTATGAAACGATATATTTTTAAAGTCAGTTCATTTCTATCACTTTCCATTCAAAAGATATAACGATTTAAAGTTTAGACCGGAAGTGGCCATTTTATTGTATAGTCCAATTTGGTTTGACCTCTGTAAGCAGGGCTACAGGGCTACCTGCTTGAGTTTGGGCTAGTGTCCAAGGAAGATAAATATAATTATAGGTCAGCCTATAGAGCGCCTAGATACCGCTAAAGGTTTTTCTTTCAAGTGGGAATTATAGATAAAAGATAGCATACATAAAAAAAATTCTAAATTAATTAATTTAAATACATGGTAAGAACGAAACCATATTGCAGGCAGGAAAATACAATGTGATTATTTCAACGCGACATTACTGACATGTCAGCAGAATAACGATGACGGGCAAAGACCGTGATATTTTAAGTTAGGAACGATGACTGGATTTTGAAACTCGATACCGTGGGGTCATCAAATATAACACGTCCAAGTTGAGTACAAGAGTACTTGAAAGAATTCGATGACCGAGAGAATGCTGACAAGAAGGCCACAGTTCAAATGTTGATGAAGTAAAAAGAGTTTTCTTGGGGAGAGAAAATACAGAGCAGGGACAGTGGAGCGCGAAACGCGGGACTTAACGGAACAAGGCCAATAGGGCTAGGTTATACGCGGTGTGCAGTTATAAATCTATGAAAGGACGAAATCTAAGGGTTATTCCGAAGTAAAATACGTAATCGTTAGTGCCCGATAAATATCTCAACCTAGAGAAGAGAAAAGAGGGCCAAAGGGTAAGTGCTAGTTATCATTTTATTTTCTGTCAATGCTAAGAGAAGGACTACATTGGTGGTTGTATTCGGAGGTTATCAACATAAGCCCATTAAAATCGAACTAAGTCAGAAATTATCAATTGGGTTCATATTATTGTAACTAGTAGTACGGCGGGGGTGTTGTAGTAGTTTTAGGTCCAAAGGACTATTATAGTAGCCGTCAGTAGGCATAGATGATGCGTTCTGGAAATCGGTTTGATTTAAATAATCCGTTAAAAGTATAGCTGGCAACAAGGTATACATCTAGTGGTAATGACCACATCGTTTTCAACTTCAAACAGTCTAGAAAAAAATAAAACTCCAGAATTTTTTGTATAAAAGGTTGAGAATTTCAAATCAAAGGTGGGGATATAATTATAAAAAACACCGAGTCACATGCAAGCACATCAGTCTACAATCTGCTCACAGTAGTTATTCTTAGTAGTTATAGTAGTGTACTTGTTCTGTTCAACATGTATGGCATCGATGTTAACGATGGACCTGAGTCCTTCTGACCTGCTAATAACAGTGTTTGTGAAAATTGTTATTGGGGTCAAGTTGATGCAGCTATGCGCCAGAGTATTATTGAGATTAAGCAAGAAAGTAGAATGCTGTTGGAAACAAGGTAAACTGTTAACCCATCTCTAAGTGTTGCAATTGGTATATCAAATGCTGCTGGATTGGTTCCAATAATCAAGATTGTAAATACAAGTCCGTATCCACCAAATCCAAATATAACAATCTCATCTGGCTCCTGGGAATGGGACTATTTTATTTCAACACTAACAAAAGCTGGTGAAGAATACTTTACCAAAGGTAATACGATTGAACCTGAAAATATTGGAGTATGTACTGTCAAACCTATTAAAATTTTAGTTAGTAAAGGTATATCAATCTCAGATGATTCAACTACTTTTTATTTAACCGAAGATGCAGTTCAACAACTACTAGATCTGGTTGAAATCATCAACGAAAAGGTGAAGTTTCTAACAAATTTTAACTTTGATATTCGGCTTAGTGATTTCCTCTATTGTGTCGCTGATGTTCTCAAATGTGTTATTAAGAAGGAGCTACCGTGTGACGATGAAATGGTAAAGCTTATAAATATTATGTTGAAAGATCAGGACCCATCATTCCGAGTTTGCATGTTAGAGTGTTTACACTTTGCAGAGAAACAAATACTTAATCGTTTTAAAGAAATACACACGATATATAATGGGCCATTTTAAAGCAAGTTTCATCATCCTGACAGCACTATGTCAGAATGTATTTTATATCTACAAACCACCAAATGTGAAAGAAGTGCGAATCTGTTTCCAATCTGTTTCTGGACTTCCAAGAACACATCTACATAACGATGAGGTGATTGAAGTTTCAACATACAACATGTCCAAAATTAAGAGTGATATGGTGCGCTATAAACTTATGTTCTTGTTTGATAATGGTACCCGTGATGAGACATCTGATTGGAGAACTCTCATATTAACCGATTCTTATTTGTTCACTTCAAATTATATTTCTATGTTTATATCAACTGGTTTTCTTATATGTCTTGCAATATTTATGCTTATGTACTTTTGTTTTAAATATAACATTATACTTAAAGGTATCTATCGTAAACATTTTTGTTAATAAAAATATATAAGCTGAAGATTTGTGTTTTTATTCATTAGTTAAGCACCTGTAGTTAAGATGAGATACTGTGAATCTTGCTCGTTACAAGTGAAAAAGAGTGCTTTCTCTGGGCATTTACGTAGTGAAATTCATAAATCAAAAGTATGTGAACCATGGAAAGTTGAACAAGTGCAGATGTTAACTCAAGCTTTTAAAAACAGAATGGCTACCTATTGTATATACGAAAAAGGTATTGATATTAAACAGTTTATGGAAACAATAAGACAAAGTGTTTCATCTGATGGAAGCTGCTTTAGCTAAACATAATGATATTAAAATGAATGTAGAATTGTTTGGTTTGTATGTACTCCAAAGTCGAAATAGAAAAGAAATGAAGTCATTCAATACTAAAAATAAAAATGTTACAGTGTCAACTAATTTTGAAAGTATATATCAAGAATTCGTTGACGAAATTTACACAAAAGCTTTGGAGTTTGCAGAAGCCGAAAGCGGATGGATGTTGGAACAACTAATGTGGTTGGAAACAAATATTAATAAGTACAGCTTCAAACCGTAGTGGCATCAGCATCTATAAATTATTCACTACGCACTGTTAAGCTCATTCAAAATTTAGTTGTAGAGGTAAGACGTGCTTCAGTTAACTCTAACGCATCCAAGTGCTCAGTAGTGTGTTTAAAATGGCTACATTAACTGATGTGTGTTACCAGCAAATTAAAGACAACTTCTGGTATGGTCTATTTGGAGACTTTCAATTAATTATCGATAAGAACACTGGTTATTTTAATGCAACTAAACTGTGTAAAAATGGCGATAAAAAATGTATCACCAAAGGTTTAATTGCCTATTACAACAACAAGCTGACGGAACATTTGGACCAACGGAATTCCGTTGGTCAAATGTTCCAGCAGAAGGAGTTGACTTAGTACCTACAACTGCTACCTACTTAGTAATTATTAGTGACACTATCATTTCAGAGTAATCTTAGTCATGCAACACTCTAACTAACTGTATTGAGATGTGGCTTTTATGTATCATTGGTTGGAAAATAAGAAAACTAAAGAGTTGATTGCCTATTACAACGGTCAGCTAAAGAAACATTTAGGTAGCCGGAATACCGATGCCCTAAATATTTCAACCGAAGGAGCCCACTTAAGGTCATCTCCAGGGGCTCGGAATACCGATACCCTAAATATTTTAACCGAAGGAGTCCACTTAGAGTCATCTCCAGGGGCTCGGAATACCGATGCTCTAGAAGTGGCGGAAGCAACATCTCAATTAACACCAACAACCGCTACATACTTGGTGAACTTTGGTGGAAGACAAGCTAAAAACAACTTGGTATCTGGTACACATGTCTGCAAAGATTTAATATTAAATTTGGCTTGTTGGATATCCAATTATTTCTATGAAAAGTGCAACCAAATTATTTTTGATTTTTTCGTAAACGAATTTAATCAAAAATACAAGGGTAACCTTAAAGAAATTGAAGTCAAATTAATGGAGATAGATGATGAAGTGCAGCGTATGCGAGAAACAAATGCTAAAGTCGTATCTTGAAGATATATCTCCCAAACCAAGCAACCCTGGAAAACTTTGTGTTTTTGGTTTACTTTCAAAAGAATGAGAAGGATGCTGCCTATCCATATCATGCTGTAAGGACTCAGAAGAAAAGTTTTAAGAGCTGTCAAGAACTTTAAAAATAAACACCCTGATACCGAAGTAGTTCTAAACATGTTGTATGATCCAAATTCTGTAAATCTCTTTAACAGAATAAAGGCCGAAGTCGAATACCTCAAGGCGAAGAGAAACGATCTACATATAGCAGTTGTACCACAGGAGAAGTTTATTCAGGATATTATTGATTTACGACATAAATTGTAATTGTTCACTTGGCTTAATTGTATGTAACCAGGTGAAAAAATAGAATAACATTATTTTTAATAAAGACTTTTAATTTATTCTAAGTACATTAATACATTAAATATATAAGCTTATTTAACATCATCTGAATTTATCCAAGAATTATGAGATTTATTAAAACCCAGCCATTTTACATAGAGCTGCTTGCCTTTTTTCCTCAAGATGCGTTCAACCAGATAGATGTCCGTTTAGTCGTTTGTAGTTCTTCCTCGTAAAACCCTCCACTGATTGGTTTGCCATGCATATCTTCAAGAAAGTATGTTACTGGATTTGTGAAATGAATACTAACAATCTTGAATAATTCTGTTGACCAGCGAGGTGTATACCCCTTTTCAAATTGAGCTTTTGCTTTACTTATACGTACATCACCCACTTTAAATTTATTTTTGTTAAACACTTTGATTTTAGTAAACTCGTTTCAGAATAGCTTCTTCATTTTTCTTGTTAACCTCTTGAGGTTTTACACCAGTTGTTCGATGAACAGTAGCGTTGTAAGCAGCAGTGACGTCAGGTAGTGTATTAATCCACTTGTAGGAACCAATCAAGATGAAATTTTAATAGATCTTCTCTTTCAAGGTACGTATGACTCTTTCCACCATTGCAGCCTTCTTCACACTATAAGTGCTGTAGTGATTGATGTTATATTTTTTCATTGAGACGTTAAATTTAGAGTTATAGAACTCGCGGCCAAGATCAGACTGGATGTTAGAGGGTGCCGTACTATTAGCTAAAATATCAGCCATTGCTTTAGTCACCTCTTCAGCATTTTTAGATTTAAGAGGGCTAGTCCACACATACTTTGAAAAACAATTAATAACCACTAAAATATACTTGTAACCAGAGTTTTCTTTGTAGTAGTCTGTAAATTCAGCTAAGTCAATCTGCCTCAAGTTGTTCAAACCTTTTATTATTGTACGTCTACGTTTAAAATTGATTCTTGCTGGCGTGTACAACTCATTGATTATTTGTTTTTTAGCATTAGATGGTTCAACTGTTTTACGCTTCATGGTGATGTTGGATTTAAAAGTATCCACTTATCATATAAATATTTTAGTTTACCGTCTATTTCTCCCAGATTATTCTTTAGCTTCTTATTCTTTAACACATCAATATCTTTTAAAACTTGAGCAGTTATGTTCTTAGCTAAAATTTTCAATTTATTTTCAAATTCGTTTTTTAAATCTTCCAACTCTGGCTTGTGTACAGGTTTAAGTAGTATGGCAATGATTCTTTGTTTTACTTCATCTTTGTTCTTCTGATAGTCGTCTATCCATACATCAACAAATTTTTTATTTACACCATCTGTTGAATCGACTGGATTAGCGATGTTACACAATCTATGGCTTTGCAAATCAAAATCACCACTAGTAGTTCTTGGGAAAATCTCTCTTTCAATAATTTTAAACTTATAACCTTTATTGGATTGGGAACGTCCGAACATATCGATCGACATTTTTATACTAAGCACTAGGTAGGTATGTCTGTGATATATGTAGGTATACTAGGCGATAACATCAACCTCCTTCAGTTCTTTAATGATTGACTGAATTTAATTGTTATGAGCATTATTACCAGCAGCTTGGGAAGCTACTAAAAGTCTAAGTCTATCAACCAACTCATTTATGTCATCCCAATACACATATTCTATTTGTTTGTTATTTTCCATCATGTAGTTGTTAGTGCTGATTTTTCTATCACTGACATTCTGAGCTCTAGGTTCGGTTTTTTGTTCTTCGTTAAGACGTATGTCGTAACCAAAACCTTGAGGAGTTGAGGATCTTCGCCCTCGTGGGTTTATAATTGGTTTCATTAGAGTCAGATACTTTTCTGAGGAACAACCCTTGGTTCGTGCGTTAGGATCGTAGTTCATTTTATGAACACTAGTTGATTCCAGAATATCTCTATAGTGTTGAAGATCGTCATAAGTATACCCCCTAGGTGTTTTCATAAATATCAATTCTAGCAGACCTTGTGTTTGAGGATATCTCCTTTGACCTAATCGAATGTCATTATCAGTAAAGTCCAAGTGTTTGTTGCCAAGACTCCAGCTACCAGTATCTTTAGCGTAGCGAGCACCATACGCTTGATCAATGCTAGCAAGTCTCGGTGGTTCAGTAAAATACTTGTCTACATAATACCGAACTCGTTCAGGATATTGCTCCAAAAATTCTTGATATGCTGGCTTGTTTGTGATAGTTTGTAGATCTGCCTCAAGCTCTTCAAATGTTGGGATATCCTCATCGGAACTTGTCTCCTCCCCTGGGCTTCAAAAACTTCATGGTCTTTAAGGAACTCAACTTTGGGTTTCTTTTCTGGTACCACTTCTTCTTTGATTTGTTCGGCTGGTGACTGCAGTTTAAGCGTTGATGTGTTTTTAGATATTTCACTCAGTGGGTCAACAATTGATTTATATAAACGTTGCAGGGCTTCATCATTCTCAGCTCTACCAAGCTTAAGCATTAAATGTTTTTTTCGAATGTTTTCAGCAAGTTGTAAAATCTTTTTCTTAATTTTTCTCTCTTGGTTACCCAACACCTCCATCTTGCTAAAGTTATTTGTTTCAAACAACCTGTCGACCTGATGCAAGCCACTTGTTAGTTGATCGTGCTAAGAGATACAAACTGTTTGGTGGTTTAAGGTGTACCAGCTTTGAAGTGGATGCATGTCTACCTATCTAGTGTTAGGTATCTATCACGACAACTGGTAGATAACTGGTAGACAGCTGTTCTGCTAGACAGCTGTCTAACATCTGTCTTGCTAGACAGCTGTCCTATTAGACAGCTGTCTAGCAACTGTCTAACAGCTGTCCTGTTAGACAGCTGCCTGTCCTGTCAGACAGTTTTAGCCAATTAGATTACTATATAGCTATCGAATCCTTTTCTATATCTACCTTTGTCTACATCATTTTCTTTTACAATCACCAATACACCATACTTATCACCTTTCCAGCATTGACAACATATATCTTTAAAATGTTTAAAGTCCATATCAGTGGTCACATGGTTGTCATAGATGTGTTTTAAGTTGGTTTCATCCTGTTTAAAGAGAATCAAAACGTTAGCGTTATCACGTATCAGATGTTTGGGTATTCGAGTATATGTTTGACAGAGATAGAATGAATCAATATTCTTATATCTCCCCATACTAAAGTATGCTCTCATTTTATCTTGTTTGTCACAAGCCACATCATCGAATATAAACACCGAGTTGTCCAGGGCTTCTGCTGGATCTAATATTTCATCGTTTTCACTATATGGATAATAACCAACACCTGTTGTAGCATCCAACACCCTTTGTAACATCTTATATTTAGGCTGATATAGAGACTTTGAATACACATACACGTTATCAAACTTTAAACCGTTCGGTTCAAACAGTAAACTTAACATAACATTTGTTTTACCACATCCACTAGGACCACATATGATAGATCTAACTGTGTTTGGGAAGAGAGGGCCATGCCTTAGTTGTTGTTCTAATGTATCAACAACATCGTCCATATTTGTAATAGGTAAGACAGAAGCGTGTTTGATGGTGCGCATCTTGACTTGAACTAAACTATATTTTTTCGAGTATGTATATAAATATAGACATGTAAGCGGATCACACAGTTAGTATCAATGTTGGTGTCTCAGGGTGAAGGTCTTGTAAACACAGCTATTAACAAGCTACCTGTTGAGCTGCACGTTCCTGGTTATCAGTTTTGTGGCCCGGGTACTAAACTTAAAGAACGTCTTGCTAGAGGTGATCAAGGTATCAATCCTTTAGATCGTGCTTGTCGAGACCACGACATGGCTTAATATCAATCAAAAGAGTTAAGCGATAGACATCGAGCCGACGAAGTGTTGGAGAATCGAGCTTGGGAGAGAGTCAAGTCAAAGGACGCTAGTTTTGGTGAAAAGTTAACCGCTTGGAGTGTTACAAATACCATGAAAGTTAAAAGAAAGCTCGGTATGGGTCTTGATGTAATCAACTGAAAACCGAAGAAGAAAGTTCCCTTTAAAAACATTCTTAGTCTGATTGGAGAAATTCTAAAAGATAGAAACCTTATTCCATCAGACAATGCTGTGTTTGATATCGCTCACACAATTGTTAAACATATTGGTGGGCGTAAGAATGTGCTGAAACCTCGAGTTATTCCAATACCAAAAAGCGGAGGCTTCCTTCCACTACTACCTCTTATATTTGGTGGTCTATCAGCACTAGGTGCTCTGGGTGGCGGTGCTGCAGGCATTGCTAAAGCAGTTAGCGATGCCAAATCAGCCAAACAAAAACTAGAGGAAGAAGAACGTCATAACAAAACGATGGAGGCTATCGCTATGGGTAAAAGAGGTAGTGGTTTGAAATTAAAACCAAAGTATAAGAGACTCGGTAAAGTATTATATCTGAAGAAGCTGCGTAGCGGTTATGGGTTGTATTTGCCGAAGCCAAAAAACGAGTAAGATGTTTACCAGCAAGACCTTTAACAAAGGAAGATCTTATGAAATTTGCTGGTAAAATAAAAAGTCCATATTTTAGAGGTGTATACATGCGAGATACACTGTCATCAACCAGACCACGTAAAAATGAATCACTCATCATGAATTTGTAAACAAACAAGAAACCTGGCAGTCATTGGGTTGCAGTTAAGAAACGTGGTGACAGCCGTATACTTTGACTCATATGGAAACTTGAAGCCGCCAGTTGAGTTGCAGCGTTACCTTAAAGACTCTACTGTAATGTACAATCATGATGTGTATCAGAAATATAATACTTATAATTGTGGCCACTTATGTTTAAAAATTTTAAATAAAAGACTTAAACAGTAGTATCTGTGTTTCAGTCATGTCGCAAACCTTCACGTTGAAAGATCGCAGTTGCCATCTGTCGACAGACTACGATCCTCCAATTGAATTGGATCCAAATGGTAGTTATGCTGTTGCTTTGATAGAGTTTCACACATACAACAACATACCTAACATATATAAAGGTAAAAATAAATTGTATGTAAAAGAAGGAGCTGCTTGGAGAACCATAACGATACTTACTGGTGCATATGAAATAACACATTTGGAAAACTTGCTTCAAAATGAGCTTGTTGGTGCTACAGCAGCACGTGAACAAAAGCAGCTAGCTTTGATTCTAAGACCTAATCCGAACACCATTAGATGTGAAATAAAGTGTTTCACAAGTATCAGTTTTGAATCTGATGATTCGATTGGGCGAATGCTGGGATTTTCAAAGCAAGTTCTTCAACCAGGTGTCTTCCATGAATCTGATTTACCTGTTGAAATAGTGGATGTTAAACGGATTCGTATAGAAACTAATATTGTGTCTGGTTCTTACTATAATGGAAAACCTTCACATACGTTATATGAGTTTGCACCGATGGTTGATCCTGGTTATGCGATCGATATAGAACCTAAGAATCTAATTTATTTAACAGTAAACAAACGAGAGATTTCAAATATAAGCATCGACATCGTGGATCAAGATTCAGTTCCTGTAAACTTTCAAGGTGAAGAGGTGTCTGTTCGCTTAGAGCTTAAAAAGATTGCCTAGAATGCTAGTCTTTAAAGATATAAAAGCTACACTTCAAGATACTTAGTTTAACTGGTCACATGGTTAAGATTACTCTGAAATGATAGAGACGTGTTGGTTTATGGCAATTGAAGACTGTTCTTCATGACATATTTACTTTGGTTTGTTAGTTACACTTGAAAGCTGTATGTGCCGTCAACTTCAATAAGTCTAAGAGGATGTACTAAAATTTGTATGTAGCACGCATCACTTGATGTAGTCAACATTTAAATACGCTATTGAATACTGGTCCTCATGGTAAGCTTGAAATTTTCTCTGAAAGTAGCTTTATTAAGTCTAAGAGAGAGCGTGTTGTTTTTAGGTCTCACCACAACTTATTCTGATTTACTTAAAAACTATATTTCTTTCTTCTGTTCAACAAGACGATTATTTTGAGGTGTCACACATGTATGTAGCTCTAAGAATAGCTATACCGGAAGTAACATTTTTATTAGGTATGGTTATAGAGTTTGACTTGCTGAACACCGTGCATGTATTGGTTCTCTCGTATATCTCACCGATCTTCTGCGATAAGGGCTTTAAGTTTTTTTATCTCATTTTCACACGTTAGACATCATTTTTGAATTCTACTCATTAAGACGAATAAAATAATACCAAACATGATATCTCTAAACAAATAACTAAAAAAGTTGGTTTGCGCATGCGCATATGCTATATTTGAATTATGCTTACTTTAAAGAGTGACATGACACCAAACACGTCGGGGTTAACTTAAAAACTAAGAAAGTTGGTTTGATCATGCGTCAACATCTATCTTTACAAAACGTCATGCCATATTAAATCAAAATTGTGGATCCTTTTATTTTTGAATTATACTCATTAAGACGAATAAAATGACACCAAACATCATACCTATAAATCAATTAATAAAAAACTTAGTTCACGCATGCGCATATGCCATATTTGAATTCTGCTTACTTAGACGAGTAACATGGCACCAAACACGTGGGGGTTAACTTAAAAACTAAGAAAGTTGCAAACATCGGGAAGTGAACCTGTAACCAACCATTGTTTCTAAGCATACTGTTTAGTTATTCAGTACCTCTTCGTATTTGTTTGACACTACCATATCAAGGAGCATATATCCCGAAACGAGCCTGTATCTCTTTCAAAATAAAATCAGCTACTTGCCGAGCCCACACATAAGGCTAAAAAGTTCCTATTTTAAAGATTTGAACCTGTTGACCATTTTGTTTTTAAGCTTCCTTATTTGTTTTGCCAGTGACCTCTATTGTCTCTGTGTTACTTAAGTTTGGTTTCCTATTTGAACCTGTCTGTGTGTTATTTTTAGAACCTACCCATTACAAGTTAGACCACCATCTTTAAATACGAAAGCCTCCATCTTTAAAACGAAAGCCGCCATTTTTTATAATGTCAGGGGGCATATATGTCAGATTAAGGTATCACAGGTTAGACCGACATCTTTAAAGCTGTCAGACCACCATCTTTAAAAACGAAAGCCGCCATCAACGAAATAGCTTGGTCACATATGTTTCGATGAAAGGATGTACAGGTTAGACCGACAAACGTTAAAAGCTGTCACCTTTACAGGTTAGGCCGCCATTTTTAAAAACGAAAGCCGCCATTTTTTATTCCGCCATTTTTGTTCGGCCATCTTGGGGGCGTGGCTCCGCCCCTAGGGGGAGGAGTGGGGGTACCCCCACTCCTGTCTTCCTCAAGTGGGGCAATACCTAGTGCCGTCAAATGATATAAGAATGGTAGCTGGGAGGTCCAGGGAATTTAAAGCACAATATTTAAGGAGTAAATAAATTAATTAGATATTGGCTAATAATTTGGCTAATGTTTTATCAGTTCTAATTTAGATATATAATACATGGTGGTTGAATTCGGAGGACATTAGCCTAAGCACGATAAAATCTAAACTAGGTCAGAAATTATCAATTATGTTCATATTATTTTAACTAGCTGTAAGGGGGAGTAATTTTAGGTCCAAAGGACTATTATAGTAGCCGTCAAATGATATAAGAATAGTAGTTGGGAGGTCTATTGAATTTAAAGCTCAATATTTAAGGGGTAAATAAATTAATTAGAGATTGGCTAATATTTTGGCTGTTTTATCAGTTCTAATTTAGATATATAATACATGATGGTTGAATTCGGAGGACATTAACCCAAGCACGATAAAATCTAAACTAGGTCGGAAATTATCAATTATGTTCATATTATTTTAATTAACTGTAAGGGGGAGTAAATTTAGGTCCAAAGGGCTATTATAGTAGTAGCTAAAGTATATAAGAATAGTAGTTGGAGGTCTAGGGAATTTAAACACAATATTTAAGGGGTAAATAAATTAATTAAATATTGGCTAACATTTTATCAGTTCTAATTTCTTTTTGGTTGTTGCTCGTAAATTTTAAGACAAGCAGGGGCTTGTAAATTATTGAAGGAGTACATAAAAACATTGCTCTTTAAGGCGCCCTTTTGCGCAGGAGTTTTCGCCTCCTTCCGAGGGGCACAATAGAGTAAAGTTATAGTATTAAATGCTGTATTTTTAAGGTCTCCGTTCTTTTATTATAAAACAATCGGATGTGTTAACTTTATTTAATTTATATTAAAGTAGTTTTATAAACAAACGATTGAATTTTATTTTCTAGATATAGTAAACCCAACCACCCTACATTTCAAGTGATATTGAAACCTCGTACGAGGGCGACAAAAAGTGGTCGCAGGGTATATGATACTGTGGATGTATAGTAAAATTGGGGTTTTCTATAAAACATTCCCATGCTCTACAGTATTCATTCCAATAATCCTTTTAGGTCAGTTAAGGCTGATTAAATCTAATATATTTAAATGGGGCGAAAGCGCGCCTATTACATATTGGTGACTTTGCAGTAGGGATTTCAACCCTTAAAAATATATATTAAATAAGTTAAATGTTAATACAGCTGCCAAGTAAGGTCTATATCTAAAGAATATTAGGAATTTTTATTCTTATTTAGGGTGAAAGTCAATCTTGACCCTTGTTTTAGTTAGAAAAATTGATTTAGGGGTTTTGAATTTTAATTTAGCGAATTACAGTTTTCAGGGCGCAATATATAACTAGACAGGATATCTATGTAAATATATATCGATTGTGATGTTTTTTCCTTTCAGCAAATTTATTGATTTTGGTGTGAAATAAATACAGATATAAAAAATAACTAGTTAGGATATAAGTATTCTCCTTTGAAGGGAAACATTTTTTTCTCCTCTCTGAGCTTTGGAGAGTTTAATTTCTGGTTTCCTAATTACCGAACTTGTTTAAATAATTTTCCAGGTCAATTCCATTTCAGAAGTTACTTGTTTAGAGAGTTTTCGTGCTGGCTTCATAGTTTACCAAATTTGTTTTAGATAACCTTCCAGGTATATTCCATTTTTCAGGAGCGACTTGTTTGGAGAGTTTCATTTGTTGCTTCCCTAATTACCGACATTGTTTAAATACTTTTCCAGGTCGATTCCCTTTTTCAGGAGCGACTTGTTTGGAGAGTTCTTCGTACCGGTTTCATAGTTAACCGAATTTGTTTTAAATAATTTTCCGGGTCAATTCCATTTTTAGGAGCGACTTGTTTGTAAAGTTCTCGTACTGGTTTCATAGTTTAACAAATTTGTTTTAAATAATTTTCCAGGTCAATTCCATTTCAGGAGTGACTTGGTTTTGGAGAACTTAATTACTGGTTTCCTAATTACCGAAATTGTTTAAATAATTTTCCAGGTCGATTCCATTTTAGAAGTGACTTGTTTGGAGAGTTTTCGTACTGGGTTCATAGTTACCAAATTTGTTTAGATAACCTTCCACGTCTATTCCATTTCAGGAGTGAGTTGTTTTGGAGAATTTAATTACTGGTTTCCTAATTTACCAAAATTGTTGAATAATTTTCCAGGTAAATTCCATTTTTAGGAGGCGACTTGTTAGATAGTTGTTCGTGCGGGTTTCATAATTTACCAGATTTGTTTTAAATAATTTTCCAAGTCGGTTGCAACTTTAGGAGCGACTTGTCTAGAGAGTTTTCGTGCTGGTTTCATAGTTTACCAAATTTGTTTTAGATAACCTTCCAGGTGTATTCCAATTTCAGGAGCGACTTGTTTGGAGAGCTTCATTTGTTGGTTTCCTAATTTCCCGAGATTGTTTGAATAATTTTGCAGATCAGTTCCACTTTGGGAGCGCCTTGTGTAGAGGATTTTATTGCTGGATTTCTAATTTTACAAAGAATTCTTATATTTCTCAGACAGTCCCAGGCTTAGGGACAACGCATTTGGAGGATTTTAATTGCTGGCTTCGCAGCTTACCGAACTTAAAATAATTATTCGGGACTTGTAAGTCGGTACTGAAGTGGGGATTGTTGTTTGGACATAGGTTTCCGGTATTCGTTTTCTTTTGAATTTTTTTCTTCTTCCCTTTCTTTGGAAGTATTCCACTGCGTACTCCGAGTAGTCGTCCTAGACATTTATCAAGGTTAGGTGAAGTAATTTATGTCAAACGGAGAAACCTCTCATATAGTTGAAGTCGCCGGTGCTTGGAAAAAGAACCTACCCACAATGGCTCAACCCCTCACATCCCTCTTAGTAGATCTGGGTACAGCAACGTCTACCCCTAAACCTAGTGTTCCGGGATTACATGTCGCCCCAAATGCAGCTCCTCCCAACCCTTTAGCAAATGTTTTATTGTTAGGGTCATCAGCTCTTTCGTGGGGGATAATTGCCACTACCCTACCAGAGATATCAGGTAAGGATATCGGGGCCACCTTTTTAGAGATTGAGAAGCGTAGCAGGTTGGATGATTGGTCGGAGGATGACGTGCTCAAACTAATAAGATATAAGCTGACTGGTCCCGCGGTAGACTTTTATTCCCCCGAGCCTGATTTGGACACCGCTAGGTACTTAGAGCCGAATGAGCGGTTTCTCGAGCGTTTTAAGCCCGTCTCGATGCCTGGGGAACTGTAGTTCAAACTACTGAGTACGATACAACGGGCCGATGAGACAGTACCGGAGTTCGTGACGAGGTTGAAACTAGTAGGTGCGGAGTTACAGAGACAGGATTTTCGAAATGCCCAGCCTGAGGAGGCTAGTGGCATTAGAAGAAAGATAAGGGACATGTTACTGACGCAATTCAGGACGGGATTGAGGCGAGAGTTAATGCAGAAGATAGGACTAATCTTGCTGCAGGATCCGGCACTGACCCTGGCCAAGGCGGAACACGTCGCTAAGCTACAAGAGCTGAACGACAATTTCACGGCGATTAGCACTTCAACGGGTGGTTGCCATAGAAAGCGACCGACGTTGCCAGCTCTGTGTAAAAACCGGTCATGTGGCCCAGCAGTGTCCCAAACAGCGCAGGGGCAGTTGTTTCAGCTGTGGCCGGGAAGGTCATTGGTTTAGGTTCTGTCCTCGGCAACGAAGCATACAAGGTTCTCGGAGTCCATCTCCAAGCCGACGGCCACCAGTCCCTCCACCTGATGTGGAGAAAGTGGACCATATAGATACGGCGTCAGGGACGTCCGCCTCACAAGGACGGCGTGACCACTGCCCACATTGTTGCCGCTGCAGAGGAAGACCTTCGTACGAAGCAGGGCAACTAGCCAGTGTACAGTCCCTGACAGTACAGGAGCTGTCCTCAGTGTGCCTCTTGGAGATTAATCAAACGCTGGCCAAGACCCTGATTGATACGGGTTCGGCGGTGAGCTTGATTAAGAAATCCTGGGTTGATAAACGGGATATCGACCGATATGCGCTGGCAGATTTGAGTCTGATTAGCGCCAGTAGACACAACGTCCGGGCGATTGGAGTAATGGAGGTATCCTTATCGCCAGCGGGACGCCAACCCAGGAAGAAGTCATCTTAAAGGACGTGGATGTATTACTGGGTCGGGACATAATGTGCAAAGAGCAATTCACGATCAACTACAGGGGAGAGAGCAAAGTGAATGTATAGGGATGGGAGATACCTCTATATAGGGAATCGGACTGTAACGTTGACCACAGGCGGAATGTGGACCTTTTGAGGCAGGAAGGTGAATGGGAAGAAGTACGGACAAGGAACAAGGCGAGGAAACGCAATTACGAGGAGAATAGGCCTTTAGACCATAGGAACCAGGATCAGTCTCGGGTACGAAGCTCCGGGAGAGCCACCGGCGCCAACTCCAACTCTCGAACGGCCACTCAGCCGGAGGCACGGGGTACCAACGCTAGCGAAATTTTCCCTACCCCAAGACAATCGAAACCACGCTATAGAGACCGGGAGAACTTCTACACAAACGCGCACAAGTCGTCCGCGGACAGGAACAATTCAAGGAACCGGCCCGCGAAAGGGCAACCGACAAAGGGGCTCCAAGTACTGGCACACGCAAAATCCCCTATAGGAGCCAAGGGAGTCTGCCAGCGGAGAGAAGAAGGTCAAAAGAGAGGAAACTGCCAGTCCCTACAACCGCAAATGCCAAGGACCAAAAAAGCCCCAGGTTAGGGCAACGCGGAGCAACCGATAGGGGTAGCTTAACAAAGGGGAAGGATGGGAAGATACCAGAAGACAGAAGGCCAAGGCTATCTTCCCCTGTGCGAGCTGAGGAAGAAAGGCGGAAAAGGTCCGAGAATTGGGAACCCAAGCTGAATTCAGCCGAGTGGTCCGATGGTTGAACCGGGTGCACGATTTTTCCTACGAAGAGGAATACCGTGCGAATCAGGACGGATCCCAAAGGGGTGCCAGCTACGCCCAGGCAACCAAGCGGCGACCGAAGGATAGCCTCAACACGCGAGGTTCAGGGGATGGAAGGAGGCGTGTAACTTTCCAGGACGACGTGCAGGACAGGATAAACGAAAGGTCATCTCGGCGGGAGCAGACCTGTGAGTGTCACAAAAGGAGGCCTCATGGTACTAAGGACCCAGCTGTATCACCGACCTCCGTCAGTAGGCAGGGGAAAAGACTACAGAACCAGGGAAACTAAATACGACTTTCGATCCTCTCCCCGGGATGAGAGACATACCTGAAACGGGGATTGCACGCACACACCAATTAGAAACCAAAAATAGCCCGGCTCAACGGACGGACAGAGGGCTACCAGACCCGAGGAAACCTAGAAGGATGGTGCCCCATCCGATAGAGGTACAAGTAAAAGTACACGAGTACCGGGAACTTAGCGACGATGACGGGGGCAGCATACACAGCGACCCTAGGGTGAAAACCCGGAGTTTCTTCGACTTTTCGATCTAGAACAATATCATCGTAGAACCTAAGGACCTCCGGGAAAGGAGCGCAAGTCCCGGGCGGCGACCACACGAGCCCCAGTTGCGCCACCGAACCGACCCGCCCAGGGAGAACGTTTCCAGGAATATTCCGGATATTGAGGAGATACGGGAAGACAAGGAAGACTGGGGATATATCGAAGATTGGTCGGGAGCAGAAAACACGCCTGTAACGGCGTTGGAGGAATTTACGATTCCCCGTATTGTGAGGCCGTTTTTTCTGCCCAACTGAAGAACCAGCTATAAGGAGGGGTGTTGACATTGGAAGAGGTGAACCTTGGTACCCCTTATGTACATTCCGCAAGAGCGGTGGTGGAAATACCGGCCCGCGTGATTAATTTGATGCCCTCGGAGTTCATAGTAAAGCAAGGCCAGACTGTGGCAGTCGCGGTGGCAACCGAGGAGTATGTGGTTGCGGAGGGAAAAGGACGAAGGGTCCGTAGGATAGATACGTCCAAAGGAGAATGGCTGAAGGAGTTTGACTTAAGCCATCTGAGCCAGGCTAGTAAAAGGGAGATGGATGTTCTGCTCAGGGAATTTTCGGATTTGTTCAGATGAGACGAGGATGCGGTAGACATGTAGGGGTGTGGAACACAAGATTGAGTTAGAACTGGGGGCCACCCCGATTTATAAGAGGGCCTACCGGATACCTTACAAACAACGAGAGGTAATAAAGAACGAAATCGACCGTCTGATGAAGACTAAGGTGATCAGACCTTCCCCGAGCCCTTGGTCATTTCCAGTGGTTATGGTGACAAAGACCTTGCCCACGGGAGAACGGAAGGTCAGGATTTGTATTGATTACAGAGGGCTGAACGCAGTGACCAAGAAAGGGTATTATCCGCTACCCAACATATCGGATTTAATACAGAGTTTCCAAGCGGACAATAGTCTACGATTTTCAGTACTCGACGTGTCGGATGCCTATCATCACGTGCCAATGGAGAGATCATCCATCCCTTACACGGCGTTCAGTACGTATGAGGGCCATTATAAGTACCTGAAAATGCCCTTTGCATTGGCGTTAGCTCCCCTGACATTCCAGCGCTATGTCAACTTTGTGGTCCACGGACTGATTAACGTCAGTTGGATGATATAATTGTGTATAGTTACGAGGACGAGATGGCGCACATAAGGACCCTGAGACAGGTGTTTGAGAGATTGAGGGATGCTGGACTGCAGTTGAAGCCCAGGAAATGTAACTTCCTGATTTCCAGGGTGAAGTACCTAGGACATATCATCTCGACCGAGGGCATCCGCCCTGATCCGGATAAAGTGAAAGAAATACAAAGCTTAACGTTGCTCAGGAACGCCAAAGGAGTAGGGCAGTTTCTAGGGGCAATAAATTTCTGTAGAAAATTCATCAAGGACCTGGCCACGAAAGCGGCCCCTCTAATAGCGCTGACCAAGAAAAATGTACAATTTAAAATCTCTGAAGATGTATGGCGAGCGGTGGAAATTCTGAAGAAGGACCTGTCTTCAGGGTCCTTGTTGATATTCCCGGATTTCAACGAGCCTTTTATACTATCTAGTGATGCTAGCGGCACGGGCCTGGGAGCCGTGCTGAGCCAGGTCAGGGAAGGTGATGAGAGACCTATAGCCTTCGCTAGTCGTAAACTGAAGAAGGCCGAGATAAATTACTCCATCACGGAAAAGGAACGTTTGGCCGTCATATTCGCTATCCAACAATTTAGATATTATGTATACAACACTTGATTTACAATAATTACGGACTATAGGCCCTTGAGATGAATCTTGAAATCTGGGGTTACCAACGCCACCAACAGTCGGTTAGTCAGGTGGGCACTCCTGCTTTCGGAATATGACTTTGAAGTGGTCTACCGTAAGGGGAAGATGCATTGTAATGCGGACATATTTAGTAGAAAATGTGATGGAGCGGATTACTTTGTAGATAACTCTTATGACGATTTTCAGAATTATTGCAAGAACCACCCCTCCCTACCCCAGGCCTTAGTAAATATGATTCCTGGGGACATTTTGGAGAGTCGTAGCGATACCCCGATAGCCCACTGGGTCTCGGAAGACGGGAAGACCAGGAACCACGTAGACAGATATATATTAGACAGGTTCGGGTCATGGAGAAGTCAGGAAGATCAAGGCACCTTGGGTGAAACGGTCCGGGTAAAAGACGGCGACCAAACCATCTATTGCATGGTGGCCAGGAATTCTCATTTTGGGGATCCATCATGCGAAATAATATGGGAATGTCTAAGGAGTTTGAAGGAAAAGTGTCTGGAGGACAATGTGGGGGAGATAAACATGACACACCTAGACCCGGATATGGTAGCTAGTGCACGACTTCAAGACATGGTAGGATTTATTTTCTATGGCACGGGCATAGTCGTAAATCTGTATAGGGGTGAAGAATATAAACATATGATTAACCTATTACAAGAGGACCAGCCGTTCGCTGAACCAATCTGAGATAAGGAAGAAGTAAGACGTAGTCAAACTACAGACGAGTTTTGCGAGGTCATTTTGGAGAATTTGCAGAGTAATAACGCCGCTACCGAAGAAGTATATTATAAGGACGCTGAGGGAGTTTTATATAAACTGGATCCTAAAGATAGGATGGATAAGCTGGTAGTGCCTCGAAGGTACGTGAATAAGGCATTGAAGGACTTTCACGACAACCCGCTGGCAGGGCACGCGGGCAAACAGAGGACGCTGGATAACATAAGACGAAGATTTTATTGGGCCGGCATGTATAGAGACGTAGAAAAGTATTGTGAGAGTTGCATTTCCTGCAATAGAAGGAAGACTTCGCCACATTTCAAGAAAGTTCCTTTACAGAAATCTTAAACTGCCACTGAACCTTGGGCCTTGACCTCTATGGACATAGTGGGACCTTTCGTAACCTCGTAAGAAGGGAACCGATATATACTCACGTTTATGGACTATTTCACTAAATATGCGGAGGCAATACCGTTGCCCGACATAAAGGCGGGACGGTAGCCATGGCTTTCGTTGAGCAAATAGTTTGCAGACGCCGGCTGTCCTGCCAAACTACTCACCGACAGGGGTACTAATTTTATGTCTACTTTGTTTGCCGAGATGTGTAAACTGCTGCAAATCGAGAGACTCCAAGTCGAACGCTTCCATCGCACCTTGAAGGATGCTCTGTCACATTATGTGGACAGGTCACAGAGGAATTGGGAAAGACTCCTCCCGTATGTCTTGTTGGCCTACAGGACCATATGAATCTTTGAATATGGATTTCGAGAAATTTAAATATGCTGAAGCCTACCAGATATACACAGATTTTCAAAAAAGGTCTTTGTTATTAAAACATGTCGTAGACTCTCTTAAATTATGATGAGTTTAAAGACCGACCTCTATTTGTACTCGACTGTCAGCACCAGAATGAGCCAATCAAGTTTTCAACGGTGGACATCAAAGTGGAGTTTATGAGTAAAGACAATTTTGCAAATAGAACCAGAGCTTACTGTTTACTTATTCATGATTGAGTATTCGAATATAAACCTCTAACTGGTATCGTAAGAGCCATTGTGTAATAATTTGATATGCAAGTTTTGTGAATTAATCCTAATAAATTAATTGCATTTAAATCAGTTCTTTTATTTTTAACCTTAAACCACATATTTAACAGGAAATGAGAACTGATAACCCCAAATTTTAGCTGACAAACTGCTAAAACGTATAAACCTGCCATATGAGAGCTCCAACAGGAAAATTGCTAACGATTCATTTCTTGCCGCATGCAAACTTGAATAATGTCACCTGCCAATACCAGGAATTCATGTTGGAAGTGAGATCATCAAGTCACAACGACGGGTGGTGAAGGTGGTGGTAGTGGTAGTGGTGGTGGGCTCAGAAGGAACCATCTATACCTACCAACAGTGTTATCTGCAGTTACAGATTTTTTTATGATATAGTTAATGAAAGACAAAGCCTATGTGTCTTTAAGATATCACGAACTTGATTCTTGTGCTTATTTGATTCTTGAATTATATGTTTTCGGAAATACGTCTGCCGGGAGAGCATTCCACAGCTTCCGATGCTCTAGGAAAGAATTAATATTCGTAAAGAACCTGCTAAATTTAATGGGAAAGTTATATATCATAAGTTTAATATGAAAGGACTGTAATGAAATAATGTAGCAGCACGATGTTAGCTCAACAATGATTGTATTACTAGACATAAATATACATTGCGAGTCGAACGCTTATACTGAACGCACGCGTATAATTGGTAGTAAATAAGTTTCTTATTTAAGGTGAATAATATAGCCGATGGGTAAGTGTCTTTTACATACTATTAAAAACAATCCCTGACAAATAAATCGCCACGATGACAAGTGGCGTTTATGGTGAAGGAGGTAATACACAGTCAGCAAATTTAATACCGAGAACTACAATCGATAATAAAAGGTCAGAAAATTTACAAAATAACACAGATAATCTTACTTTAAATTCCATAGTATCCGATATTTATAAACCAAAAGAAAATGTAAACACACAAAATAATATTAATCAATATCAATCGGGTGAAAATCAACAAAAAACATACATAAACAGAGGACTGAAATACGAAAACACTGATTGTCGCCCGTACCACGTATACATATAACACGTGGACAACCTGAATGTCGGTCGTCTTCATCTAATGAAGGTGAGTCGCTTACTTGACGATATACCTAGCGAACTACGGTCTCACATTATTGACGTATTTCCCGTAGGTCGAAATAGAATAAGAATAAACATTAAAAGTGGCAATGTTGCCAACGCGATTATTAACCTGGATTTATTTGCTAAAAATAACCTGGTAGCATATATTCCACAACTTCTATTGGTTAAAAAAGGTGTTAGTAAAAACGTTGACACATCTATTACTGAATACCTATTAAAATCGATAATAAATTCTGACATTCCAGTATTACATGTTAAGCGGTTAACTAGTACAATTAAAAACAATAAAGGTGAAACTATTAACATACACTGAGATGTTATTATAGTTACTTTTAGGGGACTTAAATTACCGAATTATATTTTTATCAATGGGGTCAGATGTCAGGTAGATATGTTCATACCACGCGTCTTACAATGTTATAATTGTTACAGATTAGGGCACAGTTCTTCGCAATGCCGCAGTAAAGCAAGGTGTAAGTTTTGCGGTGAATATCACGAGGGTAGTAGTTGTGGCAACACTGTCGAATCTTGTATTTATTTAAAAAAAATACTAATCACGGATCTACAGCTAAAACTTGTCCTATGTACGCAAAACAAAACAAAATTAAAAACACAATAACAACGTTAAATATTTATTTTAAGGAAGCTGAGGCTTTGGTAAACAAACCATCTTTCGCAAACCCCGTGACAAATAATAAAAGTTATACTAATTTTTATTCCCCATAAATAAACATTTCTGCAGAATTTCCAACCTTGACGTCACCTCAAAGAGATATAACAATTAATAAAACTGCTGTGTTTAATACCCAATACAAAAATAGTGTTCTTATTAATTCTAATACAGATAATAGACAATACAAAAAAAGGAAACGAACTTTGCCGGCTTCTCCAGAACTCATTCAAGCTTCCCCCAATTTTAATTTTTGCAGATCTTCAATAACATCAAACTAGACTAATTCTGATAATATTCAAAACATTCAAATTAATTTAATAGAGTCAATAACTAGCTTGTTTAAGGAAGTTTCAGGTTTGCTACCTGGCAACGTCGCAAATCGGGACAACATGGTCACAGCAAAATATATTGAGAATTTTTTTAAAAACATATTTATTAAAGGTTTTCAAAATGAAGCAAGTCAAAGTTCTTTAATAGAATGCGAAGTCCTTAGTAAGTAACCATCTCCTTTTAAAAAAAATATTGGTAGTTTCTCGCTGTGATATTGCACTTGTAAGTGAAACATGGTACAAAAAACAAACCGTACCAAAATTTACTTGTTACAATATAATTCATAAATGTCGCGCTGACGGAAAAGGCGGTATTGCCTTGCTAATATTTAAAAAGTCTGCATACAAAATTATTAGATTTAATAAAAATTTTAACCCTAGATTAGAAATATGTGGAGTATCTATTCTTGTTAACAACAAAGAAATTAATTTCGTGTCTCTGGGATTACACAAATATTTTTAATCAGCTAAGTGGACCGGTTGTGATAGCGGGTGACTGGATCACTCAGAACGTGATGTGGGGATCCGGTGTAAATAATCCAGCTGGCGATATCTTGGTTGATGCTTTATATAATTTCTTAAATTTAGTAATTAGGAATGAAGGCTCTCGCACCAAGCTCACTAAACCTGGGGAGATGGCATCTGTCCCGGATGTTTTATGTCTCGCGACTTGATTGGTTCGTCCGACTGGGTGGTGTGGGATGATCCCTATGGGTCAGACCATCTGCCCATAGTTATGTCACTTTCCTCTTCTTGCACCCTGTCAGATGTTCCCTTCCCACTAACAAGATGGAAGGCTTCCAAAGCTAACTGGAACCTATATCAAAACATTATAATGGAAAATTTGTCGAAACATTCTTATCCTACCTCGACGGAGGACAAAGCAGTTTTACTATTAAACTGTATTACTGACACTAGTGGCGTGCGGTCCATGGAAGCAAGGGAAGCATGGCTTCCCTTAAAATAACGACTACATACCTAAACCGCATTATTTAAAATCCCTTTTGTATTTTAAATATTAAATTTCAAATTCTGAAACTAATTTAATTATTGAAATTTTTATTTCGCAAGCTCACACACATAATTATTTATTATGCATCATACTGTATTTGTATATACGGTCCTAGCAAGAACGTCGTTCGTCCCAGTGAATGCGACCGCATGCGGACAGCATGAACCCGATCTGATACTACGAGTGGATGCATGCAATGCCTTCAGTTAAATACACGTAGTCAGCAGGCAACTTTATAACAGAAACCTCGGCTCGGCGCGATGTACGCGTGTTTTTAGAACGTGTTGTACTACGAAGACAGGGTGCGCGTTCAAAGGGAATGTGGCTGATTATTTCGTAGGTATAAGCAGTCGAGTATGTTAAATACATTGGCATTTTATGATTATTAATATGGCTGCAAGTAGATCAGCTTTTAACAGCGGTGGCGGTGGGGGTCGGGATTTACAAACTTTACAAACAAGTGGTAATAATAAGTGTGATTGTATTGTATGTTTTTTTGATAACTAACGGATTTTCAGCTTTACTGTTTCCTGAAAAACTTTCTTTTATTAATATAGGTAGGCCGAAACCAACTATAAAAAACTTGAATACAATAATTGAAACATGTACCTATTCGACATTTCAACGCGGAAAAAACTCATAAACAATATGAATGGTTAACGGGTTGTGAAAACAGGAATAAACTGTTTGTTTGGTCTTGTAGTCTATTTGTGACTGAAAAGGGGTATGGAATAAAAGTAGGTTTTCCGACTTGAATAATCTACATAAACTAGTACAAAGACATGTTATGTCTAAAGCGCATTTACAGACCATTTTAAATATAAGTGTCTTTGGAAAAACTACTACATCTGCAAATAAAGGAAACGTTCAAGACCTAGTTTCTTTAATAGCCAAATACGAAATTTGTTTAAAAAATCACTTGGAACAGTCTAACGTTTTTCGCGGAACATAAAATCGCATTCAGAATGACTTAATTTCGGCTGCTCCCACTATTATTTTGAACAGAAATAAATCTGAAATTAAACAGATTCGTTTCATTCCTATTGTTCTAGATGAAACAATCGATGTAACTAATTTACGTCAACTATCTGTAGTAATACGCTACGTAAAAATGGATAGGAGTGTACAAGAAAGATTTTTAAGCTTTAAAAATGTGACAGAAGATCGTACCGCAAACGCTCTATATAAAATTGTGCTTAATATTATGAAATATATTGAGGAGGCTGATAATAAATTAATTGCCCAAAGACATGATGGGGCTGCTGTTATGGTCGGACGTTTACGAGGTCTTCAAGCTAAAGTGCGGGAAACGTTCTCCATTGCTCTATTTGTACACTGTTGTGCTCATAAATTATATTTAATTTTATCCCAATCTATAAATCATATTAAAGAATGTAAAGTGTTAAATGGCTGCTTTTTTTCCAAATCTACGAAGCGAACACAAGCCTTAGACCCAATTGTTAAAAAACGTTTACCCAAAGTAATTGCAACCCGATGGAACTACAACGGCAGGGTTGTGTTAACTATATTTGAACACCGTGAATCGTTAATTGAACTTTTTGAAAACATAATGGAAAATAGCAAAAATTGGGACGCAGAAACAATAAATAGTTCTAAAGGATTTTTGGATGTTTTGAAAGGAGACTTTAATTTTAATTTTTTACTTAATATATTTTCGGAAATATTTCCGTTTTCAGATAATGTATTTAACATATTGCAATGTCAAATAAATGACATTGGTTTTTGCCTGAAAAAAAATAGTGAATTTAAATCCATTATAATTCAAAAAAGGAATGAATTTGATAAGTTCTAGGAAAAAACAATTGAATTAGGAGAAGTGGAGCCACGAAGAAAGCGTCTGCGCACTGATAATGTGGCAGACCTTCAAACTTCTTACCGCCGCCTTTTCTACGAAATTATAGATAAAATTCAGCAGCAAATTAACTGCAGATTTGATCATCTCAGTGACCTAAAATTTCTTGAATTGTGTAATTTTGGAGGATTTAACGGGATACCTTTCCCAGAAGATTCATTTAAATCATTATTTCACCACTATAATCATTATTTTGACAAAGCCTTATTACGATCAGAACTTACAGTCATTTATGAACCCGATGTTATTGACACAAAAACTAACGCGAGTGAACTTTTAACTTTCTTAAAACAACCAAAATTGGAAAATGCATATTCTTAAGTGTTCAAATTATGTGAATTAGTATTAACAAGTCCTGCTACTAGTGCGTCTGTAGAACGAAATTTTTCTACATTGAAACGTATCAAGAGTTTTGTTAGAAATTCAACAGGACAGGAAAGACTTTCCCAAATTTCAATTTTGTCAGTTGAAAATAAACTCGTCCAGGAAATGCCCCAGAATCCACAGTTACATGACGACATTATTAACGAATTTTCCAAAAACGACAGAAGAATTGAGTTACACTATAAATAGGTAAGTTTCTGGGAATTGCTTCCCTTATTTTAAATGTCACCGCACGCCCCTGACTGACACTGCAAACAAGAGTATAAAACCCACTGGAACTCTATTCTAAGTATCTCAATTATATACCTCCTTGGTGGGATCAACAATGTACAAATATAAATAATCAACGGCAAGAAGCATTTAAAAGCTACCGCAAAAATATGAACATAGATAATTATATCCAATATAAAAGGTTAAATGCTTTGTGCAAAAAACTATTTAAAATCAAGTCTATACAAACATGTTGTAAATGTACCAAGCTCAGGTAAGTGCATCTGAGTTGTGGAATAAAGCCAAACGTATTAGCAAAAAGCCTTCCAAAATTACCGCACTTGACCCTAAAATAATGGACCAGCTATATGACAAGATAGCGTCAGCTGATGCGCCCGAATTAATTACTAATAACATTGATGACAATCTTACCCACCCGCTAAATCAACCAATCACACTTAAAGAACTGGAGTGTCCAGTTTGCTAAAATATTTGCAGCAAATTTATTTTAAATAGACCCTTTCTCTGATGCTTTGACAATAGTTTCAGTTATGGAGTTTGTGGTTTAATAGTCTACAATTTTTAGCGAATTTTCGTATAAAATATTCGTTATTGAGAAAACCGCGACATTTTAATAATTTTTAGCGAATTTTCGTAGAAAATATTCATTATTGAGGAGACCGCGACATTTGAATTTTGAAAATATTTCTTCAAATAGGCTTGAACTAGCCCCCCCTAGAAAAAATATCCGGGATCAATTTCAGTTTTTACATGTTTACATAATATACAGGGTGGTGCATTTCTAGGGTAAAGCTCAATATATCCGTTATTATACAATATATGGGAAAATATTATATAAGTTAATTATAGGATGTTTTGAGCTGCCATCTTATAAAATTATGTTGACAGTCACAAGGTAACCCATAAGTGGTTGGTGATACAAGTTTTATTTTTTTTTAATGTATTTTCCACGAATTATAATGCATGGTTGTAAGGAAAAAATTTCTATCGTCCATCGCTTTCGAGTTATTTCAATTGTTTTGCAAGTTTTCACATTTTTGGCACATATCAAAAATTATGATACGGCGTTTTTACCAACAGATATCGGAGTCCCATGAAAGTGACGCATTTAGGAAGGCTTTCGATAATATTATTAGTCGAAAAAATCGTAAGCCATATACAGGCGCTCTCAAATAGTGGTTGAATTTGAAAAAAAATTAACTGCCGTAACTCAATTTTTTCAAATTAAACAGGCTTGATTTAATTCTTGGAAGTGAACGGCATGCTCTCTGTTCCAACTCTATACCCAAAGACTCCAGTTTTGGAAATAGGTATTTACGTTTATAATTATGTTTCATGTAGGGAGCAGTTTAAAACGTTTTTTAAGGTTTTTATTCTATTAACCGATGAGATTATGGGATTATTTAGCGAATTTTTGATGAAAAATATTACAACATTTGAATTAACTTCGGTACAAAAAAGGTAGAAAATAATTAATTTGTTTATGTATATTTACATTTTCAATTATATATGTGTCCTTGATAAATTGTTTTCACAAATTTCAAATGAAACTTTAAAGTGACAGACTTAAATAACGTTCTTATTTCTGACAGCTTGTGACATAGAAATATGAGTATTTAGTAATAATAGTAATAATAATCGTCTTTATTCACACAGCCACTTTACAAGTAGAAAGTAAACTATTAACATTGAACAGTAAATGTGACTATAAAATTTAGCCACGAATTAAAAATTAATTAAAACTACCCTTTCTACATGTACTAGCAATAAAAAAGATACTTTAGAATTCTATGTCCATAGGAAAGAAATAATCACTTTTACGTTACGTTCCGAGTGGCTCACATCATTCATACCCACAAAAAATGACTAGTTTCAATTTTTTAGTAAATAGGTTAATACATTTTCCTTTAAGTAAAAATAGATATAGCAAAGCATTAGGATATATTAAGAACGTGGCCTAATACAACGGATACACTGCTGACCTAGTGGAGAAATTAATTAACAAACAGAAAATAAAGAAAATGTTAGCGGAATCAACGACCTAACCTGCAGCTAACATTTTCGACAAAAAATACCGCAAATAGGCATTGACATTTTTCCGCTTATATTTTTCTTTACTTCCACTGGTTCAAAATTTCTTTTTATTGTATTTTAAATACAGGTGTATATTTTGAATTTTATGTATTTTTTCAGTTAATTTTCGTATAAAAAGTTATTGTAAGAAAATCTTTGCGAATTTACGAGAAAAAATGTTTTCGTATATTCGAGGAAAAAAACTGTATCTAAATTTTCGTAAATAACTTTTTATGCAATTTTTGTGTAAAATTACTTTTTCAAACAAAAGGTCAGTTTAATTAAATACCATACCATTGTTTCTACTATAAAGGTAATATTATGTACTAAATGTGATGTCATTTTTTGAAAAAAAAAGCGTATTTTACATTAAAATACTTCTATGAAAATTCGCTACCATAACGCACTTGCTGCGTCCAGACTATTTATTATGTTATTACCTGAATTGTTGTCGATCTTCTTAACTTGTGTATAGGGTAGATAAGTAGCTTATAGTTCATAATAAATGTCCATCTTTAGATATCTCATCTGCATACAAAGGCATTTTTCACTTTTGCTGAGAACCATAGAGAAATAGCTAAACCACATTGAACACCAAAAGGTAACTGTGTTTTGAAAATATAGTCACTGTTTCACTGACATCAAACTTTCAGATATGCAGTACACTTTGTAAACTTTATGGTTTTTATGCACACACACACACAAATATATAATAAAAAATTGAATATGTTTTATAATATTTAACTTTACTAAATATTTATATAAAACGGTGATTTCTGAAGAATTCACTACTAAAGCACCATATCAATACAATACATTGAGAAATAATTAGTGCCGCCATTCCACAGCCTAATATTACATTCAAAATCCAACCGCTATCTTGTTCCACTTTGACAATAGTAACATCATCGACATCAGGAATTTGCATTTTGTTGGCATGAGTTTCACCTACATGAATCTCACGAGTTATATTGATTTTTTTTGTATCATTTTCTACATACCTTCTATCTCTAACAATGATCTGGTTTGAATCATTTTTAATTAAATATTTAGCGTCACCAACAGAAATATATTTAATACTACTATTTTCATTTCCAGTTTTTTTGTAAACTTGAGTTTCAACATCAGGATAGTCATAAAGATCAAAGTTGCTGTCGACCTGTTTGTTACTAGGAATATAATTATCATCCTGGACTAAACTGATCATCAGGAATCGAAAAGTAATACAGTGGTGATCTTGGTTTTTATTATTAATTGATTTTAAAATAATCTGCTTCCACCTTAAGCCATCAACACTAATTAGAACATTACTGTTACGGTCTATCACTTGAACAGTAACTTTATAGGGTAAGCTGCTATTGCACACAGGACATAAACGGAACTTTTGAAAGTTCCCAAAAGAGACTTGTTTTGTGATAGTATAAGTTGAACTATTATCTTTACATATGGCCCCAATTTGAAATTTGCTAACTGCATTGTTAATATTATTCTGGATATTTAACTGGTTCAAAGTGAACAAATTTAATTGTAAACTAAATACCTTTTCAATTGTATTAATCAAAATGTGTAGTAATCCAGATTTAGAACGATAATACAAATCATAATCATCACAGTCTGCAGCAATGTTTACACTAATATTGGAAAACACGCAAGTCTGATTATTGCTGACAAAGTTACAGTTCAGTGTGCTATCTTTTTTGTGCACATCTGGAATCAATTCCACTTTCAATTTTTTTGTAAAATAATGAGATTGACTGTTTTGGAAAGAGCTTCCTAAAGCAGTGTTGCTTAAATTTTTCGACAAGGATAATTGTCTTTCATCAAAAGTCATGCGAACAAATTCTTTTTTATAGAAAGCAACAATTAAAAAACTAATAATGACTAATGCACAGACAATTATGGATTTGCTAAAAAAATCTTTCTTTGCCTTTGTCTCTTCACAGTTGGTCTGATTATTGTTTTGAGTATTTTCACAATTGTTGCCAATATAAAGTGCAGCGTTAGCCATTTTTTAAATAAGTAAGTTTACAGTTCACTTTCACTACTAAAACAACAAATTAAAAAAACCTATAACACTATGATGATCTAGCTAACAACTGAACTAAATGGAAAGCACTGCACAAAGGTGTTGTGTATGTCATGCTTAATTATTACTTGGACACAGTCATGAGTTCTGGATAAATTGTCATTATTTCATTATAATTCACCATGAGGAATGTAAGTAAAATTGTTATCTCATAAACTGCTAGACAAAATGACTCATATGATAACATTTTGGATTCACAAACAATAAATAATCAATATATAAGGAATATTCAGTATACAAGGTTAAAATTTAATGTACTGGGTATTCCAAATTCAACTCCTTCATAGGGCTTCTTGGTAATCAATGGCTTTAGTTAAAAAGTCTAGCATTACAATCTGAATTTCAGAAACATTGATCGTGATGTAAACAACATCGTTGTGTAGTTTCAAAGATACAGGGTAAAATTCAGAAACGATAATGTTTAAAAATGCCAGATTCAGAGAATAAAAATTCCCCAACTACGCCTTGACAACCCCTAACTCCAACAAAACTACTTTGAGGACATTTAAATAACCGGCAACATGATACACTAATGACACCCAACATTTAACCATGTAACCAAAAAAAATTTTGGACTATTTAATGCACGAAACAGAAGTGATAGGTATATTGTTAGCTTTTAAGAGATTATCACAAAAAACTATCTCCTTCGATTATTGTGACAACGGTAAATAAAGATGTATGATATACTACGCCGTAAACAACAAGTATTTATTAGCTGATATGTGGTCTAGCGGCTGATAGCACTACAGGTTACATGATTTATATTAGTTCTTAACATACAGACTTAGAAAACTTTTCAATCTTATTTAGAAATTTATATTGGTGAGGATTATAATAATAATATATTTATTCGCACTATCAATACATAAAAAAATTTGTAAAACATGTCAATATTAAAAAAAGTTCGGGACGCAGCAAGTGCGTTATGGTAGTGAATTTTCATTAGATGCTTCAAATATGAATAACTCAATTTTCTATAAACTACGAAGTTGCATTTTGGTATGTAGTAAGGTCTTTCACAAGGCAACATATCCACCAAATTTCATTAAAATAGCTTTGTAATTTTCAAAAAAAAAAATGTTTTTAGAAGAAGACTCAAAATTTGCCGGCAAAACCTTGTCCGATTTTCCAGGCTAACGAACTCATCCAAGCCATTAATAAAAGAACGGTACATGCCAAGTTTCATCCAAATCGGTTAATTGTCTTTTGAATTATCAATTGGATACATATATATATATATATATATATATATATATATATATATATATATATATATATATATATATATATATATATATATATATATATATATAAATATATGAAAATAATTTCTTAATAAATCACTGACACATTTAACGTTTGTTCTTACACATGGATATAACTTCACAAATTTCGAAAATAGATCTAATAGGACTAATATGTGCTTGTTGCCTTGATAGGTAGGTATTAGGTCAGATAAGAAATATATGGCTATAATCTCCAATGGTTCCCTTGCTATGATTGATTTAGGGCTATTTTGATATCTGAGATTCTTCCATTTTACCAACTGACATGTGGCACATTTTCTCACTCTTTCCTTAATTACTTTGTAGTCGTTTATGGTAATATAATTTTCTCGAAATGTCAGCCATAGTCTTCTAGCACCCATATGACAGTTTTCTGTATGTAGTTGATCGATGATTTTATTGGCCAAGTCATTCATAATCAAATATTTCTCATCGTCAATCGGTCCTTTTACACACACACGCACACACACTCGCACGCACGCACGCACGCACGCACGCACGCACGCACGCACCCACGCGCGCGCGCACACACACACACGCACGCGCGCACGCGCGCGCGCACACACACACACGCGCGCGCGCGCGCGCGCACCCACGCGCGCGCACACACACACACGCACGCACCCACGCACGCGCACCCACGCGCGCACCCACGCACGCACGCGCACCCACGCGCGCACCCACGCACGCACGCGCACCCACGCGCGCACCCACGCGCGCACCCACGCACGCACGCACGCACGCGCACCCACGCGCGCACACACGCGCGCACACGCACGCACGCACGCACACACCCACGCACGCACGCACCCACCCGCGCACGCGCGCACACACACACACACACACACACACACACACACACACACACACACACACACACACACACACACACACACACACACACACACACACACACACACACACACACACACACACACACACACACACACACACACACACACACACACACACACACACACACACACACACACACACACACACACACACACACACACACACACACACACACACACACACACACACACACACACACACACACACACACACACACACACACACACACACACACACACACACACACACACACACACACACACACACACACACACACACACACACACACACACACACACACACACACACACACACACACACACACACACACACACACACACACACACACACACACACACACACACACACACACACACACACACACACACACACACACACACACACACACACACACACACACACACACACACACACACACACACACACACACACACACACACACACACACACACACACACACACACACACACACACACACACACACACACACACACACACACACACACACACACACACACACACACACACACACACACACACACACACACACACACACACACACACACACACACACACACACACACACACACACACACACACACACACACACACACACACACACACACACACACACACACACACACACACACACACACACACACACACACACACACACACACACACACACACACACACACACACACACACACACACACACACACACACACACACACACACACACACACACACACACACACACACACACACACACACACACACACACACACACACACACACACACACACACACACACACACACACACACACACACACACACACACACACACACACACACACACACACACACACACACACACACACACACACACACACACACACACACACACACACACACACACACACACACACACACACACACACACACACACACACACACACACACACACACACACTGTGTATCGTGAAGTGAAGTCACGTTAAAGTGTGCTGCGATATTAATTGGCTTTTACGTGGGTAAAATAGTGAATTAATTTTTGTTTTTTGTATTGGTGTGTCATGTATACGTTATATTTCCTTACGTAGAAATATGTAGATTTACAATGGCGTAAGTACATAGAAAATAGTGATTTTGTCTATTTTTCTACAGTTGAAAGAATTTTTAGCTGGTAAGTTATTTATTTTCTTAATATATATTTTATACAAATTCTTATCACCGTCAGCTGATAGGAAGAATAACAGTTTTCTCGGGGCCCCGTTCTATCGGGTGTTCCTAGAGATTTATTTATTCATAATTTAATATAGGTTTAGAGAAAAATGAGTGAACTTAACAACGATGTTGCCTCCAGAAACGGGGGATGTTTACAAGCAAATGATAAGGTTTCATCAAATGTGAATGTTATACAAACTGTAAATGATAATGATAATTTAAACCAAAACTCGAATTCTGGTAATTCAGCAAGATCATTTTCGCAAGTTCTTAGAAAAGTTGTTTATCCACGGAAAGATCAGGCGATTATATTAAATTCTATTGAGGGGATTCCGATTAAGGACTACATTGTAAACTTGCGAAAAGTAGTGCAGCCTAAAAATTTACTATTTGCGTCTCGCATATCAAATAACAGGGTTTGTGTTTATCTGTCAAGCAAGGACATTGTCGATAAGTTTATGTCTGACCATGCAGGTATTTCCATTGGAGATATATTTGTATCTAGTAGGAGACTTATTACACCCGCTAGAAGGATTATCTTGTCGGGCGTATCGCCTTGCATCCCCCATGAATTGATAGAAGACGTCCTTCGAGATAATAAGTTTAGATTGGTATCTCCGGTAAGTTATGTGGGCATGGGGCTTGGCCTTAGTGAATTCACCCACATGTACAGCTTCCGTAGGCAGGTTTTTATAGTCCCCGATGATGATTTTACCCTTCCATCATCTTTGGTTATAAACTTTGAAGGTGACGCCTATCGCGTTTTTCTTGCTACAGATGAACTACGTTGCTTTAAATGTAAGCAGCCTGGTCATATTTCCAAAAATTGCCCAGAAAATGGTTCTGATAATGTACCTAACACGGTGGTGGTTGAAGAGGCGACGATGCACCATTGGGCCTCGCTCAAGGTGCACCGAGCTTAGAAGTTCAAGTAAACCCAACACCTCCTAAGGGACTTAAACGCTTAGCTTTAAACTCACCGGAAATTGAGGAAACTTTACCAGAACGTAGCCTCTCGTTTAAAGAGCCAGTTTCGGAAAATTCACAAGGAAAGGAAAGGCATAAGCGGCACAAAAAGAAAAAAGCTGAACCTCCCGAATCCTTTGAACCTTTGAAACCCCTCTTTGCCAAAAAGCAGTTTATTCTTAATTATAAAGAATTTAAAGATTTTATGGTATCGGTTAAAGGTCAGGGAAATCCGTTTTCTACTGCACAAGAATTCACGCCAGAAATTAAGCAGCTAATTTCCCTGATTAGTCAAGCCTATCCATTAATAGAAGTAAGATCGTTAAGAGAGAGAATGAAAAGATTAAGTGTTGCACTTGCCAAGGGGCCACAACAAAGGGATGTTTCTACTGATTACACATCAGAGGCCTCTTGTTCGGAAGCTTCAACTTATTAAAATAATTATACAATAATATTCGCATCAAATATGAAAATAATAACTCTTAATACAAAAAGTCTTAGAAGTGAGGCCAAGTGGTGTACCTTGTTGTCCTTTCTAGATGAGGTAAAACCCGATATAGCCTGTCTACAGGAGACTAATTTAGAGGTATCGCCATTGCCTTTCCTTTTTTCCCCTTATAATTTTCTAATTAACCCTTGTCAAGAGAATTACTCTGGTACAATAATCGGTTATAAAGTATCTTCAGGATTTATGCTGAGAAGTCATGAGGTGCTCATACGCGGGTACTTACAAAGAGCTACTTTCGTCGTCAAAAATATGATATTGCATGTATTGTCTGTCTATGTTTCACACGTCTCAGATATAGCTCTTTCTGTTCTTAGTAAGTTAGAGGATTGAACATCTGTGCCACGGAGCATGCTATAGTGTGCGGGGATTTCAATTGCACCTTGCTTCCAGCGAGGGATAGGTTGAACTCTGTGGAGAGAAATCTTGCGGTGTCCGGGAGACTCAGTAGCCTAGTTAGTAATTGTTTGCTGCATGATGCGTGGCCACTTACAAATGCTCGAAAGAGTGGTTTTACGTTCTATGTCGGGAGGTCTGCATCCAGAATAGATCGAATATATTGCTCCAATAATGTTCTCACACATGTCATTTCTTCAAAACTACTGCCGTCCTTTTCAGACCACCTTGCATTGTCTGTTTTGGTGAATTTTCAAAAGGAAAACAAGCTAAAGCTGTGGAAATTTGACAACAGCCTTTTAAATGATCCAAAGTATACAGACTGCATCAACAATTATATAATATCACTCCTTGCTGATTCTAAAAGAGATCCTTTAGCCTGGTGGGAAAATTTTAAGCTTGGTATCAAAGAATTGACTGAACAATACTTGGTGCTTAGACGTAGTCATGACAGGATGTTTTTTGTTGCCACTGAAAGGGCTCTGTCTGAATTGATGAATGAGATAACTGATGATAACATTGCTGATATCTTGAGAATCAATCAACAAGTCAAACAAATATACTTTGCAAACAGTGAGAAAAAACTTCACTCAATTGGTCTCTCTCACCTTTACCATGTAGACAGGCCAACGGCTGAGATGATAAGTCCAATATTAAGCTCTCACAAACGTTTCGAGGGACTACGAAATGGAAACTCTACAATCACAGATGCCATAGGAGTGTGTTCTTTTGTAAAAGCACATTTTGAGACTCTCTTTACTGACCAGGGTGGTAATGTTAACTTGGCGAGTTCTCTATTTGGCGGTTTAAATACACTAACTGATGTCAATAGACAGTCATTAGATGAGCCGCTAAGCATTGAAGAGCTTACCGCTGCTTTGAGGTCTCTTAATAAAAATAAGGCTCCTGGAATTGATGGGTTGACACCAGAATTTTATCTCAATTTTTGGGATAAAATAAAGTATAGGTTTCTCGAAATGGTTACTGACGCAATTAGTAAAAATCTCTTACCACGTACTGCAAGATCATCTGTTATCTCTTTATTGTTCAAGAAGGGTGACCCATTACTTTTAAAAAACTGGCGACCTGTATCTGTCATGACGACGGATTATAAGATCATTTCGAAGTCAATTTCTGTTAGAATTTCCAAAGTAATAAATACTTTAGTTCATGAGGATCAAAGTTACTGTGTTCCAGGCAGATCAATTTATGACTCCTTACATCTATTTCGTGACATTATTACCTATGTAAACAAGCAAAATGAGGGTGCAGCAATTGTCTCTCTAGATCAACAAAATGCTTTTGACAACATAACACACAGCTACCTTTTCACACTTTTAAGACTCTATAACTTTGGTCCGTATCTTATCAAATTAATAAATCTTTTGTACACCAGTGGCATATGTATGATAAGAACAGCAAAATTTTTGACATCGCCAATTATTATTAAGAAGGGTATACGCCAGGGATGTCCACTCTCAGGCGTTCTTTTTTCACTCTGTTTGGAACCCTTGCTGAATCTCTTGAGACAAAAACTTACCGGTCTAAGACTTCCTGGCCCCATTGGAGAAATTAATTATCTAAAAGTGTCAGCATACGCAGACGATGTAAGTGTTTTAATAACTGAAAAGTGTGACTTTGTCAGTCTAGTAGAGGTTTTCGAAATATATTCTGTAAATTCTGGAGCAATTTTAAATAGAAATAAGTGTAAAGGTTTTTGGCTCGGACGTTTCAAAGGCACAACTGAAATACCGTTGGGTATCTCATGGACTTCAGACAGCATTAATATTTTAGGTGTAACTTTTAATAATGATATAAATGTAATTAATGACGATATTTTAGAGTTAATCTTTTCTAAGGTCAGAAATTCAGCAACAAAATGGAAAAATGTTTTGCCATCCCTCTCCTGGAGAGGAAGGGTTATGGTAATGAACCAATTTATAGCTCCCACCCTATGGTATTCATTTCAAGTGTTACCGATACCACCAAACTTTCTTAAAGGCGTACAAAAATTTCTAGTTGAATTATTTTGGGCTGGAAGAAAGCACTGGGTCACAGAACAGCATCTTTGCTTACCTATATCACATGGTGGTTTAGGTTTGGTTAATGTCGAATGTAAAGTAAAGTTGTTTCGATTGCTGTTTGCCTGTAAGTTCTTGTCCTGCATAGAAGAACCTAAGTGGTTAGTAATGACGCGATATTTTCTGTCGACCTATCGAAATTGTGGCCTTACCTGGCAAGTTCTCTTCATGAAGCCCTCCCCATATAGAGATAATCACCTCCCCAATTTTTTGTATCACGTTATGGCCTTTCTTGACATAATAGAATTCAATGCTGCAAATTTGTTTAGATCATGTAAGATTGGCGACTTACCCTTGACTGACTGTAGACTTGTAAATTTTGCCCAATTAACAATTTCAAACTTATGGTTTAGCTTAGGTTTGTACAAAATATCTCAGCTAATTGACAACGACAACTGGGTAGACTTTCAGGATCTAAATATATCAGGTTACAATCCATATCTTAAGTGTAACTTACGGATAAATTTTCAACAGTTGAAAGATAAATTTAGCTCCCACTTCATTAATCAGAACGATGTAGATAGCAACTACTTGGCTTCCATTACATGGCAATTTGTTGACTCACGAGGACAAATTAAGGATATTTCAACGGATTCGAGGAGAGACCTGCTCAAAGAAATAACTCTCAAACATTATCGGATCGGAGCTCCTTTAAAGGGAGCTTGGTTTGATGATCCAGTTTACTGGAAGAGCTTTATAGAGCATCCTCAACAGTCGATAGCTTTCCGTCTAGCAAAGAACCGCTAAGCGGACCTGGTTTTTCTGAATAGGGCAGGAAAGATAGATTCAGACTTGTGTCCTTGGTGCCAAATAATCGGAACGTCCTGGCATCTCTTCGTGCAATGTTCCAAAACAAAGGATATATGGAATTTTATAAGGCGTATTTTTCTTGATTTGTTAAATAGACCCTTATATGCGGTAGACATTTATGCTGGATTGTCAGCGGACTTGGGGCCAATAAGTAAAATTTGCAATTTTTTGCTGAATCTTGCCAAGTCGACGATATACAATGCGCTAATGGATGTTTTCCTTGAAGAAAAGGACATTAGACCATATTTGACTGTTTTCAAAATTCGTCTCAAGTCACGACTTTATAAGGAATTTATTTGGTATTCAGGGAAACATTACCTAGAGGGCTTTGTTAAACAATGGTGTTATAAAGGAGTTTTATGCAGTGTAGAAAATGGAACGTTATTTTGCAATATATAGTCTTATTACTGTGGCATTGAATACTGAGATAACGGACATTCTCTAAGTAAATGTTGTTTAATAGTCCACCGTAATTGTTAATAATAATAATAATAATAATAACACACACACAGATATATATATATATATATATATATATATATATATATATATATATATATATATATATATATATATATATATATATATATATATATATATATATATATATATATATATATATATATATATATATATATATATATATATATATATATATATATATATATATATATATATATATATATATATATATATATATATATATATATTGACAAATTCTAGTGCCTCTTTTTCTTTCTCGGATAGGTTTAATTGATCTTGCGTTATCTGATGTAGTGAAAAGATTCCTTGTTTATCCTTCAGTATATTCATTTTTATCCTTATTCTGTTTTCTTGTTCTTTCTTGTTGCTATCGTTTTCCCTCGTTAAAGCATCTGCTATAATATTTAGCTTTCCCGGTATATACTTGATGGTAAATTTGTATTCTTGTAGCAATAAGGCCCATAATTTTTTTTTTAATTTCAACAACACACCACGAGGGCTTACAGCCTAAATACTATCGTACCGTGGGTGTTGACAAGGAGGAAAGAGGCAACTTGTTAATTCTTGACTTAAAAGTTTGGAGGTTCGGAGGAGAAGGAAAAACATGTGCCGGCAAGGAATTCCACAACTTGGAAGTCCTCCGGACAAAAGAGCGGCCATAACAAGATGTTCTATGTCTGGTGACCTGGACAGTAAAAGGGTGCATTCGCTCTGTTCCTCTGGTAGATCTGTTGGGGGCAGCAGGTGGGGGAACTATGGAGGAAAGTTCCTCTGAGCAGTGCCCGTGCAGATATCTATAAAATAGAGAGAGGTCACCAACATCACGTCGGTGGGCAAGGGATGGCAGCCCTTGGGTGAGGCTAGGGTCACCGATGAGACGTATAGCTCTCTTTTGAATGGAGTCCAGGATAGCGAGTGGGAGCAGTATTCGAGGTTTGGCCTTATTTGTTAAATATATAAGGTATAGAGATTAGCTGGTGAAAAGTATTTGCGAGCCCGGAAGAGGAAACCTAATTTCTTAGCAGCCGCTTCTGCAATTGATGTGACATGTTGGTGCCAATTAAGATTTCGATCCACACAAATGCCAACAAGAGAAAAGGACTCATTACTTTGAATAACTTGGTTGTTCATTGTAATGAGCCTAGCGCTGGTATATCTCTTATGAGAAAGAAAGCAAGACTGAGATTTGGTGGGGTTGAATTGTACAAGATTCCTACTTCCCCAGTCTAATATTTTTTGGAGATCCACGGAGACAGAACCCTCCATGAGTCTGCGATCCTCATCTAATTGGGCTAAAGAGACAGGCTTAGAATATTGTATATTTGAGTGGAGGGTGCTGTCGTCCGCGTAACTGTGAACTGGGTTGGATGTGCTAGAGAGGAGGTCATTGATGTGGAGAAGAAACAAAGTAGGGGCTAAAGCTTATCCTGCATTAATTGGATACAGTTTAGAGGAATGGCCATCCACAACAACAGAAATGCTCCGGTTGGAGAGGAAAATTGCTGTCCAGGTACAAAGTTTTGGTGGTAGGCCATAGGCCGGTAGTTTATTAAGCAGCGCTACGTGCCAGACCTGGTCGAATGCTTTGGATATGTCTAGAGCGACAATCTGGGATTCACCGTGTAGTTCCATACACTTGTTCCAAGAATGGATGACAAAAGGAAGGAGCCCAACAAACACATTTGTAACCGTTACATGGCATTGGAAGCTCAATAAAATAACACTGTAACATGACACTGTTACCTAAAAATGACACAAATGTACTTTGCAAATGGAGCACATTTAAGTAACAAATGAAATATTGCATACCATCAAGTATTATAACATAAAAGTTATGTACTATTTTTATGTAACATACACATGTTACAAATTTCATGGTGTTCTATAGTTTTAAAGCACACACTGATAACAACGTAATATTTTTAGTTTACATTAAATCAAATAATTATCAAACCCAGCTAATCAAATGTTAATTAAAAAAACCTGTCAACTGAAATATGATTTAAACTTTTAAACTCGTCAATAGTTTATTTTGTTATTAAATGTATATAAATAAAATAAACGGAAAATAAGTGGAAATACAAATTAACACCTATATGTTCTAGCCATTTTGGTCGTTTTGTTCGGGCAACTGCGCAGAGCGAAAGCGAATGTTGAGTCTTGATTCTTGATGTTACTGTTTGCTAGTAGATTATGAGGTTATGTGATGTTTATTTTGATTGTGCCCGTGTTTGTGATTTATATTGTTTTCTTATTCCTCGTACAAAAGGTAAAGTGAAAATTTTGTGGTGAGTATTGGATTTTATTTTTCTCTATTTCTTGAAAGATTACAGTATTTGATATAATGTGTAAGAATTTATGTTTTGTACATAATTTTATCGACAAAAGTGACGACAGATTGTGAAGAACTAGATTAATGTGGATGTTGAATTCTTATTGGTGTTTCATGTTAAAATAAATTATATTGTACATTTTGTATTTATGATTGTGTTATCCTAGCGTTTTATGACGGAATGCGAGTTAACCTATATGTTTCCATTGCAGCATACGTTTCTGATCATTATTATTGAAAGGCTGGAAATGACCGTACATTGCGAATTTAAACAATGCTATTCACTATAAGAAGTTCAGAATTAATTGCCGCTAGATCAACCCAAGAGAATAAGGTCAGCAAGCTCAACGTTTTAAACATTGCCAAAGGTAATCAGTAGTACTTAGTTTTGTATGATCATCTGAACTTATTGATTAAATTTGCAACTGTTGTTATCTACTAGCAGGGTAAAATTTACAGGAGCTGAGTTTTGGACAATAAGCAATGACGACTAATTTGTTAAAGCAATTTTAATATGGATGATACTACTCTAGTCACAGTTTAAAGTTGCAGTTATATTTAATTTTACCTACATATAAACTTCTACTGATGTTTAGATTTAATTTTGAATTTCAAATTATTCATAGCTTTCAGCTAAATGTAAACATTATAAACAATTTTAAAAGTAAAATTGAAATTATAAATATTTTAATAAAATAAGAATGTATTATATTATATTGTTTTCTTACAAGTGTTTAATAAATTATGTTTTCAATAATTTTTTGTTTTGTTTTTCTAAACTATTATTTTGTGTGGTTATATAGAAATAGCTCTACTCTTAACAACAAAATGTAACATGTAATGTTGATGAAATTGTGAATAAATATATCTGATATCTATGCACAAGTATGTTGCATAGATATGTCACGAGAGGAACTATATGCATGACATTTTGTGTTACATGTAACTTACAAGTTCATAACAAGTTACATAAATGATACTTTTGTAAATAACAAAATATTATTTCAGTTATGCGAATGTTACATAACTGTGTTTGTTGGGAGGTCGTCAGTCGATCTGCACTGACGGAATCCATACTGCCTGTCGTGGATTAGACTGTGTTTTTCAAGAAATTTTAGTAATTCGGTGTTTATATACTTTTCCATTACTTTAGAGACGACTGAAAGGAGAGAAATAGGCCTGTAGTTGCTAGGAAGTGCTTTGGATCCTTTCTTGGGGATGGGTTGTACTCGAGCAGTTTTCCAGTTACTAGGGAATATGCCTTTATTGTAAGATATCTGAAATAGACGAGTCAGGACAGGAGCTTTCCTGGTATTAAGAGAAGAGAGCATCTTTCGTAACTTTTTAGTTTTGAAAATGATATCCGTCATTTTATGCGCGACATTGGGGACTGTTGGTGGTTGAACATTTGGAGGTGGGTTGAGAGTAGAATTGCTGGCGAACAACGAAGCAAAAAGTTCAGCCTTGCCCAGGGCGGTAGAAACAATTTCATCCCCTGAGATAAGAGGTGGAAACGTGCTTTTGCAGAAATTATTTCCAATAGATTTAGCAAGAGTCCAGAAGGGTTTGCCGCCGTTGGAGCTTAAGAGGACTTTGTTTTTGATGTGGCTATTAAACGAGTTTTTTGCCTCAGAAAGAATGCGGACATAGCGGTTTCTTGCGTCGTTAAATGCTTGACGGTCTTCTTGACTGGGATTGTGTAGAAGCGTTTTGTAAGCGTTGATCTTTTCAAGTCTGGCCTTGTCACAGGATTTAGAGAACCAGGGCTTTTGTGTGGCTGAAGAGGTTTTGTGTGTACGTGGAATAAATAACTCCATGCCAGCTTGGATAATTTCGGTGACATTTTGTGAGATATCAGAGGGGTCAGGATGAGAGAAGCAGACAGACGCCCATGGAAATGAGGAAAAGTAATCCCGCATTTCGTCCCAGAGCGGCCAAGGGGGGCGGTGACTGATATCTTATAGCATTCAGGTTTTGTAGTAAGAAGGAGATCCGAGGGATTTGAGCTGTGTGTTGGGATACGAGGAAAGTAAGTTGGTTGCTGAACCATGCTGGCTAAAGAATTGCTGACTGCAAAAGCCTCCGCTGCTCTCCCTTGTGGATCGGTTGTTGAAGATCCTAGCCATTCCTTATTATAGACATTGAAGTCACCAAGAATAGTGACCTCGGAGGAAGGATATTCAGAAATCAGATAGTCGGTTTTTTCAGAAAGGTAGTCAAAGAGCTGGACAAAGTTGTTGTCAGAAGGTGACCGGTAAATGCAACAGATGAATTTAGTTGCAGCCCGGAGAAATCTATGTACTCGGTTGTTCATTAATTTGTATTCATTATATGTATTAACGACAAATGGTCTGTTTCTATTACGAATTCATTTCCGAGCAAATAAAACCTTAACTTGGTCACACAAAATATAATGCTCGCCAATTCTAGCTCGGTAACGGAATATCCCCTTTCATGTTTCTTTGTCACCATTGATACGAACGATATTGGAACCTCTATGCCATCTTGATCTTGCAAAAGAACTCCATCGAACCTATTTAGCGAAGCATCAGTTCTCAGAGTAAATGCTTGATCATATCTAGGATGATATACCGCTAAATTCTTCGTAAATTCCTTTTTTATTTTGCAAAAAGCCTCTTCATGCTCGACCCCCCATTTCCATTTGACATCCTTTTTCAGTAATCTCAACAAAGGTAACATTTTATTTGAGAGATCTGGAATCAATCTTTTAAAATAGTGCAGTACCCCGAGAAATCCTCGTAATGCCTTTAAGTTTCTTGGTCGATTATATTCCAATATACTCTTGACTCGATCTTCGTCTATTTTAACTCCTTTGTCGTTCAGTTCGTATCCCAAATATTTGACTTGCATTTTGCAGAAATGGCATTTCTCTAAGTTTACCTTTAAACCTTCTCTGTCTAACGCTCTCAAAACAATGTCTAAATGTCTGTAATGATCTTCAATGGTCTTGGAGTAAATTAATTGTCATCGACATAATGTAGTACAAAATCTTCAAATTTGTCTAAGATTTTGTGTAATGCTTTAACCAGAGCAGAACAAGCTGATTGAATTCCAAATGGGGTTACAGCAAATCGATATACTGAACCATCTATCATAAAGCCTGTGTACTCTCTACATGATTCTTCCAGTGGTATCAGCTAAAAACTATGTTTTAAATCTACTTTTGAAAAAATATTTGCACCCGTTATACTTCCGAAAATACTTTCTATTCCTACTGGTGAACTATATTGTGGACTTGACAATTTATTAACATTTCTAGCGTCTAAACACAATCTTATTCCCCCATCTGCCTTTTTTACTACGACTATTTGGTTTATATATGGAGTATCACTTCTTTCTATTATTCCTTGCTCTAACATGTTATTTATTTCCTGGTGTACTTGTTTCTGATATTTGTATGGAATCGGATACGTTTTTGATTTAAAATTTGCTATCTCTTTTACTTTAAATTGATGCACATGACCAACAGCTACTCGACTAGTTTGATCGAACAAACTTTCATATTTACATAATATATTCTTTATTTTTGTATCATATTCTTCATTTTCATTTATTATTTCTTTTATATTCTTTTCTTTATATTCTTTCATATAATCTATACTATTTATATAATTCATATTTTCATTTTCAATACTTTTTTCTTCACATTTATTCACAACTTCGTCAGTCATATGCACTATTTCATTGTCGATAATTACAATATTCCTTTCGTAATCTATGATAGCATTATTTTCATTTAATATATCTGATCCCATTACTACATCAAATTCCAAACCTTCCATTATTAATAAATTAACGTTGATTTCCTTTTCACTTCGTTAAATTGTAATTTTCCCATTATTGCCTTCGATACTTCACAAATATTTCTTCCCCTCGCATTTATTAGTGACACTTTTGGTATGCTATAACTAAATTTGTTTAATTTTAATTGGTCTATTATATTACTACTGATGATTGACGCATTTGATCCAGAGTCCACCATTATATTCACCATTTTGTTTTGGAAGTTTGCTTTTACAAAAACTAATTTATTTTTATTTTCAAGGTTTTTCTCATTTTCTAATTTTATAAATTCTCTCGGGTGACTATACTGTATGACATTATTTACAAAGGTGCGCTTATTCTAAAAAAATTTGGCTGGGTCCATGTATCTGCGCTGCGACTTCAATTCGGTTTTACTCTTCAATCTGTTGTGATATCTTATTTGCCATTGCACAATTTCTTATTTGGCCGCCTGGATTAGGATATTGTTGTCATTTGCCCTGGGTATCTGTGTTCTTCCTTGTTGATAATTGTTGTTATACCTATATTGCCTCTGTTCTTGTCTAGTGTTGTCGTAATTTCCTTGTTCATTTCTGTTTCTATCCCTGTTTTGATACTGATAATTTCTTGTGTTCATATTGTTGTTCGATACCCCAGGTCTTGCTTCATTCTGGTTGTATCGTGGCCTATTTTCATACGTGTTACCTCCATATCGTTAATTTTCTTGATAATTTTGTCTTCTGTAGTCTGGTTTGTTTTCACCCTTATTTCTTATATTTCTTGTTCTTAGGGTTCTTTCAATTCATGTCAAATAAGTTAACAGTTGCTCCATCGTTTTGATATTATTAATAGCAATTGTCTCGGTAATCTGGTTTTCGAAATGTCTGGAGATATACATGACTATTTCTTCTTCCTCCATTCTCGGGTGTAGGTATTGCGCTGTATTGTATAAATGCAGACAATAGCTGCTAAAATCTTGATTTTGATTGTAATCGAATCGTCCAAAGTAGAGTTTCTCTCTAAATATTCCTTGATGGAACAGTTTCCAGTAAAATTTTATAAAAAGATGTTCAAATTCTTCTACGTTGTGGATTTTATTTTCTCTACTGAAAAACCATAGTAAAGGATTTCCTACCAGCTGCATCCTTATCACGTCTTTTACATCGTTGATATCAGTTATATATCGTACTTTGTTTTTTATGCTGTTGATAAACACTCTGGGGTGTAATTTGTTTATATTTCCATCAAATTTTGTTCCTGTATCCATATTTATTGGCATACTGTAGCTTCTGGTGTTTTGACTGTTTATTTTGTTGATAATTTCTTCTATCGTCTTGCCAATTTGCTCCTCTGTTTTCTTTTTTACGTGTGTTATTTCCGAGTCAACCATTTGTATTTGCGTTTCGACTTTTGTAAACTCTTCTCTGGTCTTCTCGGCTTGATTATATAAGTGGTCGTGGATTTCTTGCAGCCCTGTATTCATTTCGGTTTCTATTTTCTGGCAATTTCGTTGCCATTTCTGTTTTGCCTTGTCCACGTCACTTCTTATTTGTATAATGACCACCTCATTTTCCTTTTCCAATGTGTTTTGTTTTCTATTCATTTCTTCCATGAGATATTTCTCTCTCGTCTATTTTTCCTGCCATCCTGTTTTCCATATCTTGCTTGAGTTTTTCTATATTTTCTTTTGTTTCTTCTTTTAGATCTTGTATGTTTCTATACAATATAGCATCATTTTCTTGTAATTTATTCATAGCCTGTTTGATTTATGTTGTTACATTCTGTATAAATACTTTTAGATTTTTCATATCTTCTTGCTTCGCCATTTTTTCACTCAGGTTTTCTTCTTGTTTCTTCAGTTTTTCATTCATATTTTCATCTTGCTTCGCCATTTTATCACTCAGGTTTTCTTCTTGCTTCGCGATTTTATTACTCAGATTTTCTTCCAATTTATTCATATTTTATTGAAACATATATGTCATTTGTTGCAATAAACTCTGTTCAGTACTTGGTGTTTCTTCTTGTGTGTTCGATTCTACCGTTTCAGTTTCTTCACTTTCATCCGGTTTATCTGGTATTTCCTCCTGCGATATAGTTTCTTTTCCTAACATTTCTTCTGTTTTCTCTTATCCTGTGTCTCCTTCATCAAATTGTTCCGCCTGTTGTATTTCTTCAGTCTTCTTTGTTTTTCTAGCTCTTGTTTGCTTTTGTTGCGACATTTTTTTGCTTAAATTTCTTTATTTAGGATGGTCAGTAATTAAAATTTTGTTTTTCAGGTCTGGTTCTACCAATATTAAGAATTCCTGTGCCCAGATGTTGCAGTTGGATCCCCTGTTTTGCTGTGCCTGGAAGTTGTGGCTATTTTCCCCTAGTTTCGCTGTGCCCGAACGTTGCGGCGCCAATTATGTTGATTGGCTTCATTATTTATTTATATTATTATATATTTTTCAAATATATATTAGAGAAGAAGCCCCAATGTTTACTTGATGGAATTTTTTATTATTGTTAATTGTGTATATTTGATTTGTATAATTTTATGTTATCTCATATAAATAATCACCCTGTATAAATGTAAATCCTTTTGTATTTATAGTTTAAATTTGTACAATTTTAGGATGATATTACTTTTATTGATTGTAATTTTAAATGTAAATAGAAACTTTTTTAAATTGACAATTTACACAATATTTATGTATGACCCTGTATACATTTTATTAATGTGTTTGTTGAATAAATGTTTAATGATGTGGTGTTTGAATTTAGATCTGTATATATTTGTTATATTAAAATTAACTTCAGTGTACTATGGGTTGCCTACCCCTCTTACTAGTCAGTCAATATTATAGACAATTATGACAATTTATTAAAATCACATTATTAATTTACTTACTGCTGTGCCCTAGTTTTGTTCTTCTTTCTCTCAGTCGTGGATTCTGCTAAATAGGGGAAAAGAAATAGCCTGCTAATATGCAATTTATCTTATTTTAGGTCTTATTAATTTCGCAAAGAATTATGTCTTGAGTAAAATTTTTATAACAAGCTTTATTTGACAGAATTTTAAATTTAAACCTAATCGGATCCGTTAGTATAAATCTTAATCTTATTAACAAATTAAATGGTTAAAATTATTGACAGAATTTTGATTGGTTTGCAAATGTTTATAAACTATATTTAATATGGCTTTCCGAACTTTTAAACTGCGATCCTCACGTCCTCTAAGTTTGTAACTTTGAATTATGGTAAATGCAATTAAGATTTCTGTTTATGTAGAAAATCTTATTCTCCCATGAATGCTTTTGCTTGATGGATGTTTAACAGTATTGACTGTCTTTATTTGAAGTAATTTGCCCCCTTGTTCTGATTTATACAAAATAAAATAGATTTCAAACCTTGATTCCTCGCTAGTTGTGGTAGGTATCTCTAGATGTGGTTATTCTTGATATATATATATATATATATATATATATATATATATATATATATATATATATATATATATATATATATATATATATATATATATACATATATATATATATATATATATATATATATATATATATATATATATATATATATATATATATATATACTGTTTTCTAGTGTAATTATTACGTTAAAACTTCATTTAACACCTTCTGTTTGTTCTAGAAATACTATGGGTCTTATTTACACAAATTATACTTGAAAATATTTAAATTCTTTGGGAAGCAAAAATGACGCTCTTCTCGCGTCTTAATTTCTTTAACAACCCCCTATAATTACCGAATAAAGCCGGAAATCTTCCTCAATTTAATCTCCCAGTGTTGTTTCCTGTTTCAAGGCAATCTCTCTTGAAATTAATTAATACATTTTTGACAGCTATTCATCTTTTGAAAAGACCCGGTAAGTTCAAATATTATTATTCTACATTGTTATTCTTAACATGACATTTGGCCTAACCTTACTTCTTAGACATAACCATAACCAATAATACATTAGAAACTAAAATTAAGTTTATATTTGCTGCAATCTTGATTTGAAAAGTCACACAACACAAAACACTGTCTTTGGTAAACTCCAGTTCATTTTTTTAAGCAACTCTCACATATATATATATATATATATATATATATATATATATATATATATATATATATATATATATATATATATTATACAAAGTGTTTGATTATTTTATTACATTTAGGTAAGTTTGTTAGAGCATAATTCTTTGGTTTGTATGTCATGATTAAGAGTTTAAGCTATTTGCATATAGATTTTTGGCTTTTTTAAATTCATTTAAACTGAGATACTTAACTGAGATACTTTCCAAATTTGCTAGTTATAAATTTCAAAAGTTTAATTAATGATTATTTTAACAAATTATGGCTTTATACCTGTCATTGCTTATCCAAATAACACTGACTAACAATAATAGGGAATATGCTTCTATATTAATGTTATTATTTTGTTTTTATGTTTTAGTGTAAAGAAAAATATGTCGAACAATGTGGATATGTACACAATCTACAGAGAGCCCATATACATCACGTGTAAACCGTAGGTTAGGTTAGGTTAGGTTTGAATGTGAGTGGTCCATATCGGTCCCTCCACCGCGACCATAAGGTCTATTGTGGCTCACGCCTAATGTCTATATTTCGCCCAACAAATCCAGCCTCCTACAGAGGTCGATAACCTTTGTGGGCGAGAGTTGATCCAGATCCTCTGGAGCAAGCTTTACCTTGCCAAAGAGCAGGTGTCTAGTCCTGTCCGCTGCCGGACAGGAACACAGCACGTGCTCTGCTGTCTCGTCATTCTCCATACACAGCCGGCACTCGGTCTCCTGACCGACCCCAATAGATATTTTGCATGTGATGCCGCAAGCGGCAGTGTCCTGTATACAGGCCGACTAGAGTACTCAGTTGTTGTCTGTTCATCTCTAGAAGTTTCTTAGCCCTCGACTCAGACAGGCCATTTATGAAGGCCTTAGAGTTAGCTAATCCTGGAAGATTTTGCCAATATTGGATTGTCATTCTTTCTGTCCAGGTCTTTAAGGTGCGTTTTGCTGTGAAATATGTTATTCCCAGCACCGGTTCTGGTCCGACAAAGTCACTCTGGGCACCACTCCTGGCAAACGCGTCGGCCGCAACGTTGCCATCATGGTCCGAGTGACCCGGTATCCAGACCAGCGACACCTCATTACAGCTGCCCAATTCGTTAAGGGCAGATTTACAACTCCATACCGTCTTTGAATTACACCGGTAGGAACCAAGAGCCTTTATTGCAGCTTGGCTATCTGCATATATCTTTATCGATTTGTTTGTGCACAGGTTTTTTATACTTTCCCTTGCACACATCTCGATGGCATACACTTCTGCCTGGTGTATGGTTGCGTACTTGCCGAGGCTAGCTGATAGTCTAGCATCGGTGCTGCCACCATATGCGCCGGCTCCTACTCCCAAATTGGTTTTGGAGCCGTCAGAGTACCAGCAGAGGTCCGCTCTCAACAGGGTCGTTTGGTTTCGGTCCCAGTCCTCCCTTTCCGGGAGGACGATCTTGAAAGACAGATCTCTGCTGATCTTTGTAGGCATCAAGTCTGAGACCATTCCCAGAATCCTGTGACAATCACTGTCATCAAGGAGACTGGACCCTCTCAGACTGACTTCCCTCGGCATGCTATCTGCCGTTTGTTTTAGTCTGTACGTTGTCCACCTCGCCACCCTCTCCAACCATATGTGAAGTGGGGGATATTAAGGAGGACCTCCAGAGCGCTGATGGTGCGGTGCTTATCGCTCCCGTTATCATCAGACAAGCTTGTCTCTGTAGATGAGCCAGTTTGGCCCTCGCGATACCACGAAGTACCTTAGGCCACCAAACTATGGCTCCATATGTTATCATTGGCCTGATAACCACTACATAGAGCCAGTACATCTGTTGGGGGTTTGTTCCCCAGTTGTTACCACAGATTCTCCGGCAGGTCCACAGGGACATTTTAGCCCTGCGGATAACATTTTCTAACTGTATGTCCCAGTTGAGCTTCTTATCTAGGGTAACTCCCAGATATTTTGCTTGGTCCGAAAATGGAATGGTTTCCCCCATAAGAATAGGTGGTTTCAATTTGTCCAACCTTCTTCTGGTAAAAGGTACAATGATCGTTTTGCGGGGGTTCACAGACATCTGTTCCCTCCGGCACCAATCATTGATTACATTTAGTGCCTCTTGAAGAGTACTTGCCAGTTCCTCCTCAGATTTGCCTCTAACCATTATGACAAGATCATTAGCATACGCCTGGACCTTAACCTCCCAGAGTCCGAGGATAGCCAGCAAATCGTCCACAAAGAGGGACCACAGCAGGGGGGATAGAACGCCCCCCTGAGGACACCCCCTCGCAGCCCTGACGCCGACCACCTCTCCCTGCAACGAGGTAATAATGGTCCGATTGTGCAGCATGTTTCCGATCCAGCCACAGATGATAGGTTCCACCCCCCTAGCGATAGTGGCCTCGTAGAGGGAGATCGGTAATGCATTATTAAATGCTCCTTCGATGTCGAGAAATGCCGCCACCGCAACCTCTCCATTTTCCAGAGAGTGTGTGATCTTCTCGACGAGGTTATTGAGCGCTAACTCAGTTGATTTGCCAGTTTGATAGGCATACTGGTGGGTATTTAGGGGGTTATTGGGTAAGATGTTACCCCTAATGTGTCCGTCCAGTATTTTTTCCAATCCCTTCAGGAGGAATGATGTAATACTGAGAGGTCTCAGTGATGTAGGTAGGAGGTCCTTACGTCCCAATTTGGGAATATAAACCCCCCTAACCACCGTCCAGCTGGATGGAATGTAGTTCCAGGCCAGACTGGCTCTATACAGCCTGATAAGGTGAGGTAGGAGAATCTCCAGTCCCTTTTGTAGTAGGACCGGTACCACCCCATCCTCTCCTGGCGACTTGAATGGTTGGAAATGATTCACAGCACACTCCACTGCCAAGGCTGTAACTATTCGCCGAGCAACCCGCCAGTCCTCCCCATGAGGGCGTTTAAATCGTCCCTCAGCCGGTAGGACCTCTCCGTTGCTCAGGATCAGACAATCTGGGAAGTGTGTGTGTGTGTGTGTGCTAAGAGCTCTAACGTTTCTTTCCGAGATTCAGTAAAGGAACCATCTGGTCGTTTTATCGATCCCAGCTCCTGAACACGGTCGCGTGAGAGAATCCTGTGGATTCTGGCGCTGCTGGGCATATTATTAATGTCCCCGCACAATCTCCTCCAGGACTCCCTCTTAGCGTTCCTAATCTCTTTGCTTTAGTGTGTTAGAGCGGTTTTATATTGCTCCCAGTTGCCTGTAGTCTTAGCACGATTGAAGAGACGTCTAACTTCCCTTCGTAGTTTATCGAGGTTATTATTCCACCAAGTAGACCCGCGACTGTCTCTCTTTGACCTTAGTGGACAGTTTTCGTAATATGCAGAGACAACAGCTTCCCTAACCTGTTCAGCCGCAATCTCAATCTCATCACGATCCCTCACTGTGGGGATAGCGGACCCAAGTCCGGCGGCGAGGGACTGTTTGTACCTCTCCCAATCCGTCCTTCTCGGGTCGCGATACTCCACCACAGGTCTAGGGCCTGTTACAATCTCAAATAGGATATGGGCATGGTCATAACATGAGGGTTCAGACGACACCCTCCATTTGAAAATTTTTGAGCTCAAAAGCCTTGAGCTGATCGTGAGATCTAAAACCTCTCTCCGATTAGCTGTAAGAAAGGTGGGTTCCGAGCCTATGATGTTGACAACCAGCTCCTCCCCTAAAATGTATTCAAATAGTGATTCACCTCGTCTGTTAGTGTCCGTGCTCCCAAAAGCCAAGTGATGGGAGTTCGCATCACACCCCATTACGAGGTGATAGTTGTTCCTCTTGCAGTAGGCGATCAATTTCCGCACATCTGCTGGAGGTGGTTGTTCTGCATCTCTGTCTCCAGGGAAAAAGGCCGAACAGGCCACTACTCCCAGCCTGGTCCCCCCGGATGTGATCACGAGATGGATGGATGCCATGTCCTTGGTGCAGTATTCTGAAAGTCTAAAATACTGCAAGTTGTTTCTGATCCAGATACAGGCTCTGGGGTTGGTACCAGTGCCCACCTCTACTATCTTACCAGAAGTGTTACCCAGCTCTTTAGTTCGTTCCGAATTGGCGATCCAGGGCTTTTGGAGAAGATCAATATCTATTTGCTCTTCCTTTAATTTAATGCTAAGGAGGTATGTCGCAGCCTTAGCATGATGCAAATTAGCTTAAATGCGCCTTATGTTGGTGGGCATGGGGGTAGGAATACAGGTGTGTATAAAGGATAAATGAGTAGGTTAAGGAGCTCGAAAGGAGAGGGATTTATGGTGCAGGTTCCTCCTCCTTTTTAGAAGCTCGATTACCAAGCTTCCTATAGGAGGGTCTACCTTTGGTACTCAGCCTAGGGGTGGACTTTCCTTTCCCCTGTTGTTTCCCTCTGGAGGTTCCAGTGGAAGGTTGAATCCTGCCACCTCCTCTATTGGGTCTGTGTAGGTCGTGTCCATGTTTGGTCCCACGAGCAGAAAGGGAAAATAAACCTCCATGGAAGAGCCCCGCATCCCATGAAGAGGCATTTACACAGGGAGGTGGCCTGGTTTCCCTGGGGAGGGTTAACGTTAACGACAGAATTACCACCCTGCCAATGCCCGGCCATATCGGCCAGAAGCATCATCGCTTCGGCACCAACCCGCCAACGACCTTGCGATGTGGGTTTTTTATAGAGGACTCTCCTCGCAATGCCGGCCAATTAAGGCAAGCATTCCCGGCCCTCCTAAGACATGACTAGGTAGGGTTACGGTTTGGTTAGTTCATTTAGTTCACGTCTAATAGTAGACGCTATCCAGGGTGCACCACGGGGAGGCGAACTAACTTTACACCCGTAAGTAAACCGTAAGTATTGTACTTACTACTGACCAGTGGTCCTACTATAACCCATCATTGCTAAGCTGACCCCCCAATTTTGTAGGTCTGACGATTTACATAATTGAATCAATAATCGGAGCTTATATAACGTCATCAAACTAGCTTCCGTAAGGGTTTTCATTTTTTGCTTTATAGAAAAATTTATTGGGAATTCATTATGTACACTCTGATGTACTAACAGTTTATAATGTGCAATTTCCCAGCACTATATATATATATATATATATATATATATATATATATATATATATATATATATATATATATATATATATATATATATATATATATATATATATATATAATTAAAACTGACCCCGGATATGGGTTCTAGGGGCCCTAATTCGCGCTCATTTGAATTTTTTTTGCAAAGTTTTATTATCGATACCTACCTCTCTATTAGTGAATTTTTTTAATAAAAATTCACTAAAAACATACACACAGGAATTACAATTCAATTCAAAGCATAGGAGCAAATACGTCAGTAAGAAAACTCAAACACAATCTTAAAACTAACATATATATTCACAACACTTAAAAATTCAATCAATTACAAATTACTTGAAAAAAGGTTAATGAAAGGTCCAAAAGCTACAACTTATCAGCTAAAAAATAATAATTTAAGTGTGAACATAGTAAACCTGTTTTGTACCGGAAGAGGTAAGATATTTGGGAGTGCTCCTTGACTCTCAACTTACGTGGAATTTAGAGCATTCCAAAATTGTCAGAAAATCGGTCATAATGGCTATGACAGTTAGATTAATGTTTAACAAGAATTGTGATTTAAAACCCCCTGTGACCCACTGGTTATATGCCAGAGATATAAAGCCAGCAATAAGGTAAGACGCATTGGCGTTTTTTTTTATAAAATGCAAGCCCATGTGTTTCTAAGACACCATAAACTTGTTGTTGTTGTTGTTGTAATTTGGTTTGGCCTCGGACCGTTAGGTCCATTAGCCACAGACTTTTTTTTAAATTTATGTCTAGTCACCATAAACTTGATTGGTGCACCACAACATGCGTCTCTACTCGATTATTGAATGACTGAATGTTAAATATATTTGGGATCATGTGTTCCATGAGGGCATTCCAAATCTTAGACGCTCTAGAAATCAACGAGGATTCGTAACGAGCCGTTCGACACTTGGGTAATTTAACACAAAAAGGCTGCAGTTTTCGACTAAATTGGGTTACATATTAAAGATCGCGAGTGAATGTATTGAAACAATTTCTGAGGAGCAATGTCAATGGCAGTATGGATAGAAGAGGCAGATATATTCAAACTTCTCCTATAAATAAACAGCTCGTCTATAAATAGAGCCTAGAAGGATCAAAGTTGTTTTGAGGGCAGGTAGTAGGTATAGATGGGGGGTTCTGGAACCACCACCCACCACCCGGGTGGTGGAAGGTGGTGGAGCCACTGACCTGACTCAACCGTCCTCGAGCTAACCTGAGCACAGGGTGGTGGAGCCACTGACCAAACCCGACCACCCCCGACCGCCCCGACCAGACCCGAGCACCTCCACCACCTGACGTCGTATTTAACCCGAACAAGTAGCGAACTAACCTGAGATGACGTAATCAAATTCAAAAGCCAGCTAACCTGTATTATGCAAACGAGGAACCGCCATTTAAACATGGCGGCTAGCGCATGCGTACAAGTAATTTTTTATTTGTTGGTTAAAGTCCTACGTGTTTGGTGTCATATCACTCGTCTAGGTAAGCAGAATCCAAATTTAACATATGTACATGCATACAATAAAATATTTATATTCTTAAGTCTTATTGAAATCGGTTTGATTTAAATAATCCGTTAAAAGTAGAGCCGACAACAAGGTATACATCTAGTGGTAGCCGCGATATCGCTTCCAACTAGGGCTATATTTAGCATTTCCCGAAATTAACCTTGTTAGCCAACATATTTTCCTCGCAGCTCTTGAAATAACCTTGTGAGCAGTTCATATTTCCTGTTTGTGGTTTTATTTCCGTTGAATGACCTTAAAGTCATATGAAATAGATAAAGCTCCACAATTTTTTTGTATAAAAGGTTGAGAATTTAAAACAAATATTTATTTGTTAACTATGGCGTATAACTACGAGCAGTGGTATGGACGTAAAAATAGAATAGGCGATGAAGTGTGTGAATTAAAACAGTTGGTGTTGGAAATACAAAACGAGGCATTTACAGATGAACGTGACTCTGAAGGTGAAGACTATGAGAGTGGTCATATAGTTGAATTATGTGATATATATTTAGCCGGATACTGCTCCACACAGTTCTTCGCTCTAGCGTTCATTCGATACCGTCCAGGTACGCATTTAAGCAAACCATTTTTCAAATATTTACCTGGAGAAGCTCAAGATCAATATAAAAGTTATTATGATGTAGAAACCATTAGAAATATTTAGTTTACACAGAAAGCTGTGATATAAAGAACATGGAATGTTGTGCGAAATATTATAAGGTGTTTAGTGATTGTAAAAGATTTTTAAAGTTTAACAGTAAACCAACCAGAAGAATACAACCAATTAAAGTGGAGAGGGAAAACCTATTTAACATCAAAGTTTACGATAGCAAGTTTAGTTTAAAATTTCTAGCTATGAAAGCTGCATGGAATTGTTGTGACGAAACAATGTGTGACGAAAACGATGGTCCTGATTTCCGTGAACATCATAGGAAAAAGTTATTGTTTAACAAATATCAAGATGATACTAGGATGCTGATGGAAACCACTTTCAACATCAGAAGATCTGTGAAATTAGTGACTGGTGTTAGCGCAAGAAATGAGTTCACAATACTTGTGAAATTTGTTAACCCTTTGGCTCTAGATGAAGAAAATCAATATCTAGCATTGGAAGAGTGGCAGTTTTACGATTTTATGGATAACATACGTGCATTATCTGCAAAGTGGTTTAAAGATAATAAAGAAACTCATGCTGTAACTCAGACGAGCTACTGTCGAATCTCTCCTACAACTATGCTAAGTGAAAAAGTTTTATGTGTGAATAATTGTTTTACACATATGGTTATGTATCTAAATGAAGACACTATAGAAAAGCTGGTGGAGCATGAGGAAATCATTAAGGAAAGATTTGAGTATGTAAGAGAAACACAGTTTGCTTGGATATATGAGTGTTTTCTTCGCGACATCGTTCAAACATTAACAGAGCTGGGTAATTCAGATGTGAGTGCCGCGCAAACCATCCGAGTGATAAAAACCCTACTCAACAACATGTCTCCAACATTCAAGTATTACATGTCAAAGTGTTTGCATTACGCTCAAGAACAAGTGCTAACCGACATCAATAATCTCATCAATGGCACCACCTCTTAAAGCAAGCTTCGTCATCCTGACAGCAATGTGTCAAAATGTGTTTTACGTCTACAAACCACCAAATGTGAAAGAAGTGCGAATCTGTTTCGATGACTGCACCAAATGGTCTGGACTACCAAGAACATATCTACACAACGATGAAGTGATTGAAGTTTCAACATACAACATGTCCAATATTAAGACTGATATAGTACATTATAAACTTATGTTTTTGTTTGATCATGGCACCCGAGGTGAGACAGCTGAGTGGAGAACTCTTGTGTTAAATGATTCTTACCTGTTCACTTCAAATTATATTTCTATGTTTATATCAACTGGTTTTCTTATGTGTCTTGCCATATTTATGCTCATGTATTTTGGTTTTAAATATTACACTATACTTAAAGATATTTATCGTAAACATATTTGTTAATAAAAAGATATAAACTGAAGATGTCTGTGTTTTATTCATTAGTTAAGCACCTGTAGTTACGATGAGATACTGTGAATCCTGCTCGTTACAAATGAAAAAGAGTGCTTTCTCTGGACATTTACGTAGTGAAATTCACAATTCTAAAGTGTGTGAACCGTGGGAAGTTGAACAAGTTTATATGTTAACTCAAGCTTTTAAAAACAGAATGGCTACCTATCGTATTAGTATGGATGGTAGTGATATACGACTTGCCATGGAAAGTGTGAAGCATAAATTGTTTCATTTGATGGAGGCTGCGTTAGCCAAACACGATACAGTTAAAATGAATCTAGAATTGTTTGGTTTGTATGTGCTCCAAAGTCGAAATAAAAAAGAAATGAAGTCATTTAATACGAAAAATAAAAATATCACAGTGGCAACTAACTTTGAAAATATATATCAAGAATTTACTGAGGAGATTTACACAAAAGCTTTAGAGTTTGCTGAAGGCGATAGCGGATGGATGTTGGAAAGACTAATGTGGTTGGAAATTAATATTAATAAATGTATTTTAAAGTAGTTTAAAATAAAAAGCAGATATATTTTACGTTTGTTTTATTATGGCATTAAGCTTACAATATAAGTAAATAATGATATACAGTTATTTATGCTACATATACATTTTCTATTATATCCTAAAGTATGATCCATACACAAAGGAGTATCAGGCACTAACTTTGGACAACGTTCACAGGTTTCCAGGTTGATAACATCCATTTGATAACCACAAGTTGATAGTAAATGTAACAAAAATCTTTGCTTGTTTTCACCTTTAACATAAATTCTGTCAACATGTTGGGCTATAATATGTTTTGCTATTATGTTTGGTAATTCTTCTAAATTAATATCACCACAATTATAGTCAAGGCAATGGTGTTGTGTTTGTAGAAACTTCACTTGCTTGATTATGTCTGCAGACAGTAAACGTAATGGTGTATGCGGTTTAAAAACACAATGCACTGTTTGGAAACCATTATAAATCACAAACTCTTTAGGTGTAAATTCAGGCAGACAAAAACCCTGAGTATCAACGACTACGAACCTCATCGTGAAAGTGATTGCAGCATCCTTACAGCTACATTATATAGCGTACGATGTTGGAGAGTGGGGCATACTCGATGACGCAATCATGTATAATTACACAAAAACATTTTGTGTGAGTGGGAAAGTTGGTAGTACTTTCCATTTCCAATTTGATATCCACAGTAGAAGGTTTTATAGAGTCGCTATACTTGGAGCAATCAAATACAAACATGGGATATTTTAGGAAAGACTTGTAATCCAAGGTAGGCTGTGGTTCTCTGCCAACATACGAACGTTGAAATTCAATCATGTTTCTATATGCCTCGACGTAATTTGCTTGGTTAAAGTTCAGGTTCATACCCTCTGTGGGGATTTGTTTCGAATTTAAGTGAAGTCTTATATCTCGAATACCCACATGATCAAACTCGTTGATGTCTTTTCTAACGTTACTGTATCGATCTGTTTGGAATATCACAATAACAAATCTGGGTCGTTCAGTGTTTGAGGATGTCTTAATAGACCACAAGTCTTTCGTTGAATTATTTAGATTTGGTAATTCATACATCTCCCATTTTCTGTATGGTATAAGGATTTTCTTATCTAGAGCAATCGACTTTAATAATTGCTGCTGTATAACTTCACTGGGGTGGATATGTTTCACCTGCAGAGCCATATACTCAATGTTAAACTTTAATGCCTTATCTGCATCTGCGGCACCAATCAAAATAAAGCAATTTCTATCATTCTGAGCTCTAGTGAGACGTAGAAGCAATTTACTGAAAATCACTCTTTTATAGTCTTTGAAAATATTACACAAGTAGCTAAGAGGTATGCAGTAGCAAAAACGTTCATTTTTTAACATCACATTGTTTTCGGTTGGATGCCATCCCGCTGGAATCAGAGCTCTTGCTTCATCACTGTTTGCTTCCAAAAGTGTTCTAATTGATGTAACTATACCAGGATTTCTCACATGTTTAATAATCTGATTACACATTTCAACCGCAATAGAGGAAAACAAATGAGCTGCTGCATTAGACGTTACTTCTACAGTTCCAATCGTACCAATCGTCTCAATACTACCATTTATCAGTAGAACAGATGAAGACCAATCGTAAAAAATATCTTGCTGGTTGATTGCAAACTCACAGGTATCATTATGGTCAAACGATCTGGTTTGGGGAGCGTATGTGTGTATTTCTTCCCCTCTGATTGACTCGTCGTGCACAGGGTCTGCGAAGATATGTAGTTTGCTTAACATCGTAACCCAATGACTGTAGAAACTGTATGTTCTCCCAAGATAGAACCGCCTTCGACTCAGGTAGCGAAGATACTGAAGCTGGAGCGGTTTGATTACTACTATTTATAATCAGCATAATATGTTGGTGTCTCTTTCAACTCCAATATCACAATGATCTCCTCTCACCTTGAAAGTTCACAGGTACTGAATTCTGATCGATAATGTTTACATTTATATGCGAAATGATACGTGTGGTAAGAGGCATAAAAACCTTACTATATGGTTTTATATCAATCGCATAACCAGGGTCTACCATAGGAGCAAACTCATGTACTGTATGTGTAGGTTTTCCATCGTGGTAAGAACCATCTACTATGTTGCATTCCAAACGAATCGTCTTTACTCGTACAATTTCTACGGGTAAATTGGAAACGTAAAGTTTACCTGCAGCAAGACGTTGTTTAGAAAATCCCAATATTGGTGCTATTGAAGCATCGGTAGAAAAGTCTATATCATACTGACATGTAATCTCACATTTCAAAGTGTTGTTGTTGGCTTTTAGCGAAAACAGTTTTACCACATCGATGTTGTGTTCTACTGCAGGGTCCAGATGTTTATCTTTAATATAACGTCGTAACAACTCATTCTGAATGTATTTCTCGATATCACTGATTTCATATGAACCATCAGGAATACTTATTTCTTGTCGAATCTTTCTACCACTCACAGCAGAAAAATAATGAAACTTATTACACCCACGTTCTATGTTTGGTATAGTGTTATATGTAGGAAAGTTTGCAAGCGCGAGCGAATACTCAGTGTGGTTTTAATACTAACGGTGGAAATATTTCCATCGATAAAGAGGACGTAGAACCCTTCAAAGCAAACGTACGCGCCATGACTGAAACACAGATACTACTGTTTAAGTCTTTTATTTAAAATTTTTAAACATAAGTGACCACAATTATAAGTATTATACTTTTGATATACATCATGATTATACAATATAGTACAGTTTTTAAGATAATACAACAGTTCAATTGGTGGCTTCAAGTTTCCATATGAGTCAAAGTACACGGCTGTGTTACCACGTTTCTTAACTGCAACCCAATGACTACCTGGCTCTTTGTTTGTTTGCAAATTCATGATAAATGATTCATTCTTGCGTGATCCATTCGATGGTAAAGTATCTCGCATGTATACACCTCTAAAATATGGAATTTTCATTTTACCAGCAAATTTCACAAGATCTATATTTGTTAGAGGTCTTGCTGGTAAACACTTTACACGTTTTTTGGTTTATGTAAATACAAACCAAAACCGCTTCGCTGTTTCTTCATATACAAGCCACTACCTCGTTGACCAACAGCAATAGCCTCCATCGTTTGGTTATGGCGTTTTGCTTCTTCCAATTTTTGTTTGGCTGATTTAGCATCGTTAACTGCTTTAGCAATGCCTGCAGCACCACCACCTAGAGCTCCTAGCGCTGATAGACCACCAAAAATTAAAGGTAGTAGTGGAAGGAAGCCTCCACTTTTCGGCACTGGAATAACTCTGGGTGTCTTGACTTTCTTACGACCACCAGCATTTTTAATTACTTTTCTCGCTACATGTAGTAAATTTTTTACAGATGGAACTTCCGCACCCACAGCTATAGCACCTTTCATTAAATTTATTATGTTTTTAAATGGTATTTTACCGCCACATTTTACTTTTTTACTGCTACGTTTACGTTTGGTGGTTGTCTTTGGGGTTAAACCCATACCAAGCTTTCTTTTAACTTTTATAGTGTTTGTAACACCCCAAGCAGCTAACTTTTCACCAAAACACCTCGTCAGCTCGATGTCTATTACTCAACTGTTTTGATTGAGAGTATGCGATATCGTTATCGCGACAAGCAAGATCTAGAGGATTGATACCTTGATCACCTCTTGCTAAACGTTCTTTAAGTTTAGTACCTGGACCACAAAACTGATAACCAGGAACGTGCAGCTCAACAGGTAATTTTTTGATGGCTGTGTTAACAAGACCTTCACCTTGGCACACCAACATTTATACTGCTAATGAGGTATGATAAATCTGAGTATTTATATAGATGGTTGCACTCGTAAAAAGTTTTAGTTTAGTTAACGATGCGTATTGTTAAACACGCAAAAGCTACCCTACCAGTCACAAACATAGATGATGTTGTTACCATTCCATCACCTAAAGAGCAAAGACATGGACTTCTTTTACCAAACACAGTTAGATGTTTGATATGTGGTCCAAGTGGATGTGGTAAAACAAATGTTATGTTAAGTTTGTTGTTTGAACCCAACGGTTTAAAATTTCAAAACGTATACGTATACTCAAAGTATTTATATCAACCTAAATACAGTATGTTAAAGGAGGTGTTGAATGCTACAAAAGGTGTTGGATACTATCCATATAGTGAAAACGAAGAGATATTAGATCCTACAGATGCAAAGAGTAATTCAATTTTTATATTTGATGATGTAGCCTGTGATAAGCAAGATAAAATAAAATCGTATTTTTGTATGGGTAGACATAAAAATATTGATAGTTTCTACTTATGTCAGACATATAGCAAAGTTCCGAAGCAATTGGTGCGTGATAATGCTAACATTATAGTTTTATTTAAACAAGATGAAACTAATCTTAAACATGTGTATGATGATCATGTAACTACCGATATGAGTTTTGAAAAGTTCAAACTCATTTGTGGTGAATGCTGGCAAAACAAACATGATATGGTGGTTGTTGTTAAAGATTCTGATTTAACACAAGGAAGATACCGCAAAGGGTTTGATCACTTTATATATCTCAGTTGACTGGAAAACGTTAGTATTAAGTTGTTCGACATAGAGTAAACACGTCGAAAAAATCTAAAGCTACCCGTCATCGTAAAATAGTAGCACCACCAAATATACAACGTAAAATAGCTGATCTATCAAAGATAATTCGAAAGAAATATTTAGCTTTGAAGCTTGGCAAAACAGAGACAGATGAAACATCACAACGTTTATATAAACCCATCTTAAAACCTTTGAGTGATATATCGAAAAACACGGCATTGGCTACTGTTCAACACCAACCGACTAAAACCACCACATCATTAGCTACTACTCAAACAACTCAACAGAAACCTGCTACATTATTGTCTACTACTCAAACAACTCAACAGAAACCGACTAAAACTGAAGTTGATGTCAAACCAACAGCAGCAAAGGAGGAAATTCCATTCCTTAGTGATGATGAAACGTTTGAATTGGAGGCGGAGGCACCAGAACCTGAATTATGGGCGACTAAAGCTTATAGAAAATTAGATGTTGCTGCAAATACACCAAAAGCAGTGTACGAACGAATGTTAAGTTCCTATCCAATAGTTGTTAGATATTATGTTGATAAATATTTTACAGATAATCATTCCTGTGATCAAACATATGGTGTTACTTATGATAAAGCTACCAACACTTGTATGCTTGGAAACAAACCTATTAAATTTGTTGTTACTAACGTAGATTTTAAAAATAGAGAAACCTTTCAAATTGTGGTTGGTGACAGAAGATATTACGGTACTAATCATCTGTTGGAATTGATATTTTTGAGAAAACCTGGTATGAGTGCTTTGAACAATCGGGAAGCTCTACGTGACTACGCAGACATTATGGCAACTACTAGTCTTCACAGAAAAGAGAACAATCCTAAAGAAGACGTTCTACGAAACACCTCTACCAAATATCAACATGTAATAAAACCAATTTTAGAAAAACAAGAAGGTGCTAGAGCGCGATCTTCCTCGGTAACTTTAGGCCGTGGTATGTCATACATGCTACATACAAAAAAACAGAAAGAGTATGTATACTGGGATGATATAAACGAGTTGGTTGATAGACTTAGGCTTTTAGTAGCTTCTCAAGCAGCTGGTAATAACGCACACAACAACGAAATTCAGTCGATTATTGAAGAACTGAAGGAAGTGGGTGTTATATAAACAGATTTGTGTGTTTTTAACCATTTTCAAAATGCCGATCGATAAATTCGGACGTTCTGCAAAGAATGTAAAGCATCTAAACAGAATTATTCACAGAGAAACATTTCCGAAAACTACAAGTGGTGATTTTGATGTGCAAAACCATAAGTTGTGTAACGTGGGCGACCCTGTTGAACCTACAGATGGTGTGAATAGAAAATTTGTTGATGTATGGGTAGACGACTATCAGAAAACTAAAGTTGACTATCAGAAATCTAAAGCTGATTATAAGGTGAGCAAAGATGCTGTAGCACTTCAAATTGCTATACTGCTTGATGATGTACATAAACCGGAGTTGGAAGCTTTAAAAAAAGATTTTGAACATAAATTTAAAAAATATGATGATTTTAAACGTGAAGTCTATAACTCATTTCCACTTAAGACTGGTGTTGATCAATCACTACAAAAGCTGGAAGAGCAATTAATGACAAATTATATGGATCTTAAACACGAAGCCTACAGCTCGTTTCCGCTTAAAACTAGCATTGATGAAACATTAATTAGTCTTGAAGAGGATATCAAGGAGTACATACATCAAACAGTGTTTCCTCTACATAAAACGTTTACTGCTATGGCTGATACCGCTATATCTAAACTTCAAAAAGATTATATAGATCTAGCAGTTTCAAAACTTGAAGCTGACTTGAAAAATACGTTTGCTACTAAAGACGATTTAAATCAAGCAGTCATTACGATTGAAAATAAACTTAAAAAAATGTTTGTGACTAAGGAGTATATCGATGGTGCTATCGAAGGGATAAATAGAAATCTAGTTCAGGAAGCAGTGGCAGCAGTTTGGGTTATGGTGGATAAACGTATATCAAAAATGGAGTTTAGTTGGAATCAAATAAAATAAGTTCAGTGTAAAAATGTCTATCGATAAGTTCGGACGTTCTGCAAAGGCTCCCAGCTTCTTAAACAAAATTGTGCACAGAGAAACATTTCCGAAAACTGTAAATGGCGATTTTGATGTGCAAAACCATAAATTATGTAACGTAGGTGATCCTATCGAGCCTGCTCATGGTGTGAATAGAAAATTTGTCGATGTGTGGGCAGATGAGTATAAGAAGAATAAAGATGAAGTATCACAGAGTCTTATCGCTATAACCCTTGAAGCTGTGCATAAATCAGAACTAGCTGCTCTTAAAAGCGAGTTTGAAAACAAATTGAAAAATTTAGACAAGACGATAGCTGCTCAAGTTTTAAAAGATATTGATGTGTTAAAGAATAACAAGTTGAAAAAGAAGCTGGGTGAGATAGACAGCAAACTAAAAGATTTACATGATAAGTGGATACTTTTAAATCCAACATCACCATGAGACGCAAAACAGTTGAACCATCTGATACCAAAAAACAAATGATTGATGAGATATATAAACCAGCAAGAATCAATTTTAAACGTAGACGTACAATAATCAAAGGTTTAAATGATTTGTGGCAGATTGATTTAGCAGAATTTACAGACTACTACAAAGAAAACTCTGGTTACAAGTATATTTTAGTGGTTATTAATTGTTTTTCAAAGTATGTGTGGACTCGCCCTCTTAAATCTAAAACTGCTGAAGAGGTGACTAAAGCTATGGCTGATATTTTATCTACTAGTACAGCACCATCTAACATCCAGTCTGATCTTGGGTTAGAATTCTATAACGCTAAATTTAACGCCTTAATGAAAAAATACAACATTAATCACTACAGCACTTATAGCGTGAAGAAGGCTGCAATAGTGGAAAGAGTCATACGTACCTTAAAAGAGAAGATATATAAAAATTTCAACTTGATTGGCTCCTACAAGTGGGTTAATACACTACCTGATGTCACTGCTGCTTACAACGCTACTGTTCATCGAACAACTGGTGTAAAACCTCAAGATGTTAACAAGAACAATGAAGAAGCTATTCTGAAACAAGTTTACTCAAATCTAAAAGTGTTTAACAAAAATAAATTTAAAGTGGGTGATGTTGTACGTCTAAGTAAAGCTAAAACATTATTTGAGAAAGGTTATACACCACGTTGGTCAACGGAGCTGTTTAAAATCACTAAAGTTCACTACACTAATCCAACCACCTATTCAATAGAAGACATGCAAGGTAAACCAATCAGTGGTGGATTTTATGAAGAGGAGCTACAAAAGACTGCAACCCCTGATTATTATTTAGTTAAAAGAGTGATAAGAAAGAAAGGCGCCAAGTCGTATGTGAAATGGCTTGGTTTTGATAAATCTCATAACTCATGGATAACTAGCAAAGATATAAAATAATTTGTATTACAATACTTTATAATAAAACAAACGTTGTAAAATAGATGCTTTTATTAAAATAAACATTGTAAAATATATGTTTTTTATTTAAACAACCTACTCAACACAAAGCTAAACGTAAAAGTTTTCTTTATTAACAAATTTATGACAAGTCGCTTAAATATAAGCAGTATTAAAATTGATTTTCAATTTCTACAATCACTTTAGACGTTATAACACGCCTTTAAACTAAATATTTTCACAAGGAAATCTTGAAAGAGTATAGAAACTAATATTAGGAACGTTTGACTAGATAAATACATAAATAACTAAATAAATACATAAATAACTAAATAAATACATAAATAAGTAAATAAATAACTATGTATATAAATAAATAAATAACTAACTAAGCCTAACCTAAATGAATTGCGTGAAATGAGCTGCCTTATGAAGACGAATTGGATTTTACAGGTATTGGCGAGTTGGATAAATATTTTAGATCGTGAAAAGTAGTCCGCGTTACTTTTTCACGATCTGTTTATGACCCCAAGCTAACGTTTTATAGGAATCTGATAGAAGGTACCGTTTATCATCAAAATGTGATAATGCTACCTTATTAACCATTTGTGTGAACACATCATGCAGTCTCGTTCGGAAAACATTCATACTTTTAAAAACTCGTCCATACTGTACTACCACGCATCCATCATCATTCATTTTTGTTCCACCCATGCTATCCACAACATTCCTGTAATCCTCAGCACTCAAATCCCTTTTCGTTACACATTCTTGCACTCCTTTCGCTTTCTTTGTTAAAATACCCTCCCCATCAATCATATATGATTTTGCACCCGTCCCAACCATTTCGTATAAAATTTTGCCCTTATACTCGTCTTTCATTCGTCCTAACACACTCTCGCTCACCGGTATACCGTGTGGATTGTCAGCCGAGTAGTTTGATGTATCGTATTTGTCAATGTCTTGTTTCATGTCGTCATAAAAGTTGTCTGTCTCTACTAAAATAATCAACGAGTCCGTATCGGTGTACAGTAAAGTCACTTTGTCACCATACTTTGTCTTTAAGTAGTCGTACAGAAACCCATATATGATGGTTTTTGATACATCTAATATCGAAAAACCAACATATATAGGTCTGTCATACGTCACGTGAGTTCTGTTCATTTGTATAGCGACAAAGTCGTCCGTGAAAATCGAATGATTTTTAAAGTGTGGTTTGTTAATGTATGCCGCCGCACCCGGTTTACGGCCGATATTATCCCAGTGCGTCACCAGTTTCACGTCCACCCTCTTGTCCAAATTTTCCATGGTCTTACCGAATACCGCGTTGTTCATTAATTTAAAGAAATCGCGCTCAAATTCATTTTTAGATAAATTTCGTAAGTTTGTGTTTTTATCGATATAAATTTTCAGCCATGGAGATTGCCTAAATGTTATAACGCGGTGTATTTTCTTCAAAACCAGTCCGTGGCCTAAACACTGCTTTAAATTCCTATAATGAATATATATATTTAGTTTTATCGTTTAAATTTGGAATAAGTTTGGGTAGTTTCGCGTTTGGGGGTATGAATGATTCAGGACAAAAGGGTAATTCATTGTGTAAGTCATGTAGACTTTCCGGATATTCTAAATCGACTTCCAAAACATAACCAAATTCATCGTTATCCCCCAAAGTTTGAATTTCTAAGTTTTGAATTTCGGTTTCGGAGAGCCACCGAAAGCTTCCGATTGCTAATGGTTCGCTTTGACTTTTTCCGTACAAATTTGTAGCATCTGTATAGATAAGCCACGTTTTCGGCTTTGTAGCGTCATAATTAGGAGTATGTTCGTTGTTAGCTACTGCCCGTCTGACACTACATTGACTGACACCACCCCGTATACCTTTTTTGAAAAAGTGATGCATCTCGATGTCTGTTAGCAGTTCCAGCTCCACCCCAGTAGCTTTTAGGGCAGCATTCCAAGCAAGAGATGGAGCTGTGACATGCTGACAAGGATCGAGATCGTACACCTCAAAACAAACATTCCTAAAATTCTCAAACACATCAGCTAAAAGCAACACATCTGATTTTAAATATAGATCTGAATAACCCCCTAAAGTTCTACACTCAAACGTCTGCCACACCTTACACGCACGCTCATAGTCAGACTGTATGATGTGTTCACCTCTTAGATTATCATAAAATCCAGACTGTGATGGAAGCTTAGTCTCATTTAATTTATCAAAGGAGTCTACATACGAATATGGAAATACACCCTTCTGCCGAATTAAATTAAACTTGTTTACATCTGCGAAATATTTTTTGACTTCCCTACACTGACTGTCTTCTAAATTTTTTGTTAATTTTTCTAAACTTTTAGCCATAAACCTAAACGAATCCAAAAATCTAAGTTTAATGTGGGTTTTTTTCGTTGTCCCATCTTCCGACTCTTCTTGATTAACCAAAACATGTTTACTAAAAGTGATGTACCGCTCTTTGTTTTGAGCGATGACATCTAATTTTGACTCGTACTCTGCCAACTCTTTGATGAAGAGATGCGCATCATACCCTGAGAGATTATGAAACAATACCGGAATGAATTTAGGAACTTGATAATTTAGATTGCAGATGGAGTGAGCCGGGCCGCGATAATTATTGAATTCGAGCAAATGGTCGTGGTCACGAACCTTCTCCTCATCGGGACCGAAAGATTTTTCACAAATGTGACATAAATTAGAATGTTGAAATTCGCGCTCTTGTTCATCGGTTAAAGGTGTTATTGGCCAAACTTTGCTTATATGGTTTTGATAAATCTCTCTAACATCATTTTCTAAGCGCTCTACAAAAACGCTCGCGGCATCCTGACCACGGTAAGTGACAAATTTTGATAGCGAGTCGTCAAAAGAACATTTAATGTAGTACGCGAACGAATACGGTATGTGTTTGTGAGTCTTTTGTGTGAATGACTCGCAACAATTTTGAGGATGTTCAGTTTCTAAAGGGGACAAAAGACTCTCAAAATCAGCATACACAACGAAAGGAACACGCATTTTCTTTTCAAAATCGACAAATCTAAGTAAATTCTCGGGTGTGTATTTACCATATTTATCCTTCCGCATCTCAGTTGTTGGTAAATTTACTCTAACATGATTACAATCGAATTTCTGATGCTCAACTAATTTTGCTTCTGTTCCAAAAAAGACTAAACAACCATCACAAAGGAATTTTTTACATGCATGTTTAGATATTTGACATCTCACAAGACGAGACATATCTTTAATTAAACAATAATGAGTGTTGCTTTCAATTTCATCTGTTAACAATAATAAGTTAATATGTCTGGCTTTGCGAGAAGTAGTAAAATATAGAGGCCCAAAAATTTCATAATTAAATTTACCATTGTTAAAATCTTTATCCAACCCGTAAACATTGATCGAAATATTGTTTTGTTGTTCAAACTGGGTAATTTGATTTAAAGAAACGGGAAATTCAATACCTGTAAAATCCAATTCATTCTCATATGGTAAATAATGAGATAAGCGATGTGGATTATCTTCAGTGGGGTGTAGCGCTGCAAGGATGGACCACTTAAAGCACTGATTGTCTTCATTTTGGATATTTACACAAGCCTTTTTATCCATAATGCATTTTGGCAGGCCCATGTATGAATTGCCTGCTAGTGGAGAGAATTTGGCAACACTCACTTCCAACCAAAGCCATTTTTGGAGCACCCAACCTGAAAATCGAAGGATAGTATAAGTATATACATACGACATTTTTTAATAGGACACCTGCGTAAAAATGTTTCAATTTTTATGTATACATTCCGGTAGAGTCAAAATCTTTTAAATACATTCTTGTTAAAATATTTAACTTACCACTTTCATGATGCTGGAACTCTACAGCTTTGGTCTTTACGATGTCCTCCAAACTCTCCACTACTCCAACGGCCTCCCCCAGTGTAACGATTGGGGTTGTTCGGGTGTTGAAAATTTTTATACTCTTTCAACGGCAGCCGGTATAAACCAAAGAGCTCTAGATTGATTTTCACACACCCGAGCTGCTCCATCTTCTTTCCTACAGTCTGCAGAACTTTTGGTCGGGCGTACTGTAGGAATTCATCGATGTCAATCGCTACACCCTCTGCAGGAATCCTGAATGTCGTCAGCTTTGTATTAAATGCATGTTTAATCAGCTGAACACCATCTTCTCCGTCGATACAAGCTTGGTTCTTGTGTTGGAGACTTCGAAGATGGCCTGGGAATGCTGTCTGTAATAAACAAGAAAGTAAATCTCAGATATATACTATGTTGAAACACATATAAGACAGACTAGATAGCTGCAACACTCGATAAATGTAGAAACTTACTTTTGGAATATCTATCATGCAGATGAAACATCTGGTGGTCCTCGCTACCTTGTTAGGTGGCTCTTGTTCGGTAGTGGTGGACTGTCGCTTCACCCCGCTAGTTGATGGTTGCGGGTTACTAGTAAATGCTGCCGGTTGTGGTTCTCCTGTTGATGTTGATGGCTGCGGCTCTGCTGTGATTTCTGAAATAGAAAAATTGAAAACTAAATTGTCTGCAAACATCTATAACTTTCATAAAAACCTTTTGTTTTATTGTGGAAGACTTTTTGCTTGTATGAGAAAATATTCATAGCCTATACAGTTAGAAACTTGTACCTTGTTTCTAATCTATTTAACACAATACATTTAATATTTAGAAAAATCAGCTGCGTTTTAGATTTTCTGATTGTATGAGAAAAAAAGTTTGAAAAATATTTTAAGAGAATATACAGAAAATTAATTAAACAGTGCATTTACCTGCTCTATGGAACCTCTTGGTGTGAGCTCCAAGCCTGTCCTTTCTGGAGAATACAGAAAGGCAGAAAGGACAGAAAAACAAATTGGAGTTTCCACCGCAGTTTAACATGTGCCGTTTCCTAGCATCTTTGCGTGTGTATTCTTTCTCGCAGTGTTCGCACTTGAATACACCCATTCTTCTCAACTTTTTCACAAATAATGCAGAGAAAGTATTTCTTTTACGAACTGACTGACTGTTGCTGTCTGTCTGCAACTTTAGCTTTTATATGATTACTCAAACCCCCACACGTGTATGAAACCTCATAGCTGACGCAAGTTTTTGCGAAATTAACCGTTAACCACTATCTACATCCTACAGAGTTTCTGGAGGATGTAGATAGTGGTTAATTAGTCGTTGGAAACATCCTACAGAGTTTCTGGAGGATGTAGATAGCGGTTAATTAGTCGTTGGAAACATCTGGTCCTACTGTGTTTTTCCGGAGGATGTAGATAGTGTTCTCAGATTTTTTATTTTTAAACAGTGTTGACACATATCCTTGTAAAAATTATTCAATAAAAACTAATATATTTTTCACAATTTCTTTATTACAATTTATACATTTAAAATTTGCGATAGTTTACAATATCATTAAGTACGTGTTGGTATTTTGTAACAAATTCACATACCATGCTTAAAGTATCGCTATATCTTTCTCTAGCTACGAAAAAGGCACATCTAATTAGGGAAATGTCTCTAAATTTAGCTAATTCGGTCCTTAAATCATTAGCAAACATCTCCAAATTAAAGAAACTTTTACAGCTTAGTTCTAACAATAAATCTTTAGCTACACAACCGATATCTTCTAGTATTTTAAGTGATTGAATTGACAAGTTAAAATTAATTACATATTCCTTACCACAGAGTTTCAGCTTAAAACCTACAGTTTTTCTTTGTGATTTAACAATATATTTGGTTAAAGTATATGTTTCACTAGTTTCTATAGATTTGTTTTCCAAATTGTAAATTATCGTAGGTAATACGTTTAAAAATTCTTCAAATGTCCACACATCAAAAAACACAGGTATATTACAGTTTTTCTGAGATAATTTAACTAACGGCAAAAAAATTAAAACTGGATTAACGCCTATGATAAGCAGCTTCCCTCCGTTCGACGTAAGAGAAAAAGTTGTTTGACACATCAGTTCACAGTCTTCTGTTTTCAATTTTTTCTCGATGCTTTTATTATTGATTTCCACCAGCTTCTGATTGAAAATATCTTCTTGCGTAGGCTGATAGGGTGTTTGTAGGTTTGTTGGATATGCTGCATTAATTATATTTTCTATAGCTTGATTCTGTTGTTCATCAACCTCTGCTGTTGGATATAATGTACATAGTTCACTTATCATGTTTTCCAACGTTTTTGGTTCTTCTTTTGGACTAATACTTTCTATTGCATTACCCAGTAAGACGTTTTGTAGCACTTTAAGTTTTTTACCACCACCACTATTTTCTGCATTAGCAGATTTTCGTTTTCTACCGTTGTTCACCATATTATACTCGTTCTGCTTCAGTTTTCAACTAAATGCTGCGTTTGAAATTCTCAACTTTTATACTTATCTAATTATTATTATTACTCTTACAGCTGAGCTTTGTTGCCGTGTTGAGTTTTATTGCTTTTAACTTAATATGTGAATCAAGACGATTCATTTGATACCAAACACGTAGGACTTTAATGAACAAATTACTTGTACGCATGCGCTAGCCACCATATTTACACACGTCATTTAAATGGCGATTCCTCGTTTGCATAATACAGGTTAGCTGGCTTTTGAATTTGCATCTAGTGTTTCAACCAACTAATAAAAATTTTATTGGGTGCTTACACTAACCTTAAAACATTTTTAGGTAACACAGTTTTTCTATAATCAATATTTCGCTTCAAATCCTAAAACTAAATTTTTAAATTCAACAAGCCTTTGAAAAAATTTCTTCAGATGTCCCTAGAACCGAGGTTATTTTTATATACATGCATCATATCAAGAAAAGCTATGATAAACAAATTTGGTGGGTTTACGTTATAATAAAATATTTTTGTATTAAATGATTTCTATGGAAATTTACAAATATTTAGTGCCAGAAGCTTTATATGAAAATTCACTACCATAACACACTTGCTGTATTCAAGTTTTAAGCTCATTTGTATAACACTCGTAAGTTTGCGACATAAAAACTATATAGCAAAAACAAATTATGCTAAAATATTTTGTATCAGATTATTTATGTAAAAGTTTGCAAATATTTAGTGTCAGAAAATTTATCTGAAAATTCGCTACCATAACACACTTGCTGTACCCCGGTTTTAAGCTCATTTCTATATCAAAAAATGTGAAACAGTCGTCTCATAATAATAATATTAAAGCTGTCAGTATTTGATAAAGTATAAAAAGGTTTTTACTTATATTTAAATTTATGTGAAAATTCGCTAACATAACGCACTTGCTGCGTTTAGCTTATTTATGTAAAAATTGCTAAGTAACTCACCAGACATAGTTATCGCCTTCAGAGATAGATTATTTTCGTAAAACGTTTTAGTTCTGATTTTTCACAAAAAAACTAGACATATTGATACAAAGTCATCAACAAACCATAGCTCTATATACACAGAAATTTCTACAAATAAACACAACTTCTAGCTTCACTAAACCTATACACCTGTAATGAAAACACACCTATGGCATATTAGGTAAGATTCCAAAAATTATTACTGCAAAACACATAATTTTCATGACCGCGGCCGGCTGATGATTTAAACTGAGGTTATTAGCTGGTCACTCAACAAAACCGGAAACACTCTTGATAACGGTTAATCAGCTGATGTAATATTGCGTTTGGAATAAAATCATAACGTTTTATTTCGCTTTCATTTAATTCGATCGACTTAATTTTCATCCTACATACGACGTTATTTATATTAATTCTAATGAGATAATTTTAAATTGATTTGATTTTAATAAACAGGTTAGTCTTTGGCAAGTGGTTTATATTTATTACGTATTCAATATATTGATTAAATTGCTATACTTTTCAGGTTAGATAGGTTTGATAAGTGGTTTATATTTATTACGTATTCAATATATTGATTAAATTGCTATACTTTTCAGGTTAGATAGGTTTGATAAGTGGTTTATCTTTATTACTAATAATTAAATTCTTATTACGCATGTTATTTTAAATGGTGGTTCCTCGTTTGCCTAATACAGGTTAGTTGGCTTTTGAATTTGATTACGTCATCTCAGGTTAGTTCGCTACTTGTTCGGGTTAACTACGAAGTCAGGTGGCGGAGATATTCGGGTTAAATACGACGTCAGGTGGTGGAGGTGCTCGGGTCTGGTCGGGGCGGTCGGGGTGGTCGGGTTTGGTCAGTGGCTCCACCACCTTGTGTTCAGGTTAGCTCGAGGACGGTTGAGTCAGGTCAGTGGCTCCACCACCTTCCACCACCCGGGTGGTGGGTGGTGGGTGGTGGTTCCAGAACCCCCCATCTATACCTACTACAAGCTTCTTTGCTGTTGCCTTTGCCGCATTGAAAAAAAAAAGGAAATGCCAGCGAAAATTCCATGCAGGAGTTATACCCAATGTGGAAAGTGTGGATATTTTTTGCAGTTTTTTGCCAGCAAGCCGGACGTTGGGGCCTTGTAGGTGACTTTTTCTAGTTATGATTATGTGCAGCTGATGCATGAATTAAATTTAACATCATCGGAGTTTCGTAGATGGAATGCTGACATGTGCTTCTTATTTAAAGTTTTGAACTCTCATATTGACTCTGATATTATTCTCTCAATGATAGGGTTCAGGATTCCAAGTTATGGAACCCGATCTTGTAAACTGTTTCAGGTGTTTCATCACTCTACAAATTATGGTATATCCAGCCCCCTGAATAGAATGTTGAATTTTACTAATGCAAATGCTGACTTGTTTCCTTTTTTCCGTTGCTCGTTTTCTGCTTTCAAGCGGTCTCTTGCATCTGTTGCCCACACCTAGCATATACCTAGCATGTATTTTACTTGATTGTTGTGTAGTGTGGCTATGTAATGTTTAATATTGTTTGGTAATGTGACCAGTTGATTGTTTGATTGTTGTTTTACTTATATCTGCATGTGACTATCACTTGCTAATATTGTACTTGTTTTTATAATTGGGGTTATCCCGTTCTTCTGAATATAATTAATCTTTTTTTCAAAAACGATGACTGTGCCAACCGTACCGCAAATTTGTTGACATCCGAACAGACATGTTAACAGAAAATACATTTTGGAGTTAGTTGCAAAGTTTTGACAAAGTGGTTCAGTAGCCAACAAAAAACGGGATCCTGAACGTGAATTTCCGGTTAGAAATGAGACTACTGAGATTGAAGTTTTAGGACAAATTGCTGCTGACCCAACTTTGAGCACGAGAAAATTGGCCACTGTTTCAAACATCAAAAGAAGAACTATTCAGCGAATATTGAAGCATCATAAATTTCACCCGTATAAACTTCATCTTGTACAATAACTGAATGAAGATGATTTTGATCGGCGGCTGGAGTTTTGTGAAGTTATGACTGCACGAATAGCTGATAACGGGAACTTTCTGTTCAATATCTGTTTTTCAGACGAGTGTACGTTTTTATTAAACTCTACAGTCAATCGTCATAATTGTCGTTATTGAGCAGATAATAATCCAAGAAATTTTCACGAAGTCCACATTCAAACTCCACAGAAATTGAATGTCTGGACTGGCATTTTTGGAGACCTCTTAATCGGACCAATTTTTCTTGATGGCAATGTGAGTGGCGAAACGTATTTGAAGTTACTAGAAGATATCGTTTACCCTCTACTAATTGACATTGTTGAAAATGGTGATCTCTATCAAGAAAAGCATTTAGTGTTTCAACAAGATGGAGCTCCTCTGCATTTTTGACAACGTGTTAGGGAGTTTTTGAACAGAGAGTTTCCAGAGCAATGGATTGGGCGTAGAGGTGCTATTGAGTGGCCCCGTAGATCACCGGATTTAACTCCTTTAGACTTCTTTCTATGGGGCCATTTAAAGAGTAGAATTTTCGCAACAGAACCGGAGTCTCTGGAAGAATTACGACGACGCATTGTTGAAGAATGCCGTCTAATAACTCCACAAATGCTCCAGAATGTCAGAGCTCGTTTTGAACAAAATTTGTACTTTTGTATGGAACCTGGTGGTCAACAATTTGAACACTTACTTAACTGAATAAACATTTTTGAACGTTTGATTTTGTTTTTTAGTTTTTTTTAACGAAAAATTTACTAATTGGTGCATTTCTTATCACAATGAATGAATTACGGTCTTACAAATCCAACTGTGAATAATTTTTAAATGAGTTGATAAAACTTCCAAAAAAATTACTGTGCTGAGTTCAGAAAAGAAAGAGTTTTCAAATGATGTAACACTCGACCCATGTTCCCTATTTAAAATATAAGGGTTGTTATCACCACCCTTAAGGGGTTGATGTGACAAAGTTGAGTTTTATGTCAAAACATGTCCCCCTCAATAATAAAACTGATGTGTTTCAGCGTTTCTTAAAAAAAATCTCTGGACGCAAATCGGTCTGTTTCGTTTTCAATGCGCCACCCTATATATATATATATATATATATATATATATATATATATATATATATATATATATATATATATATATATATATATATATATATATATATATATATATATATATATATATATATATATATATATATATATATATATATATATATATATATATATATATATATATATATATATCTGTGTGTGTATGTATCACACCGATAACTCAAAAAATAATGGTCCGATTTTGATAAATTTTGGCATGTAGCTTACTTCTGTAAGTGGCTTGGATAAGTTCGTTATCAAGGAAAATTGAACCACGTTTTCCAGGAAAATTTAGGGTTTTCTTCCGGAAAAAAAAATATCTAAAAAAATACAAAAGGTATGGTAACCAAATTTGGTACGTAAGTTTATGATATTAGAAGGAAACTATATTAGAAGGAAACTATATACCAAAATCTAGATTTCTGTTACAAGAAAAAAATATATAAAAAATATTTGGTGCCAGATCATTTCTATGAAAATTCACTACCATAACGCACGTGATGCGTCCAGACTTTTCTGAACTCAACCACCCAACAAACACATATAGCTGTTACGTTGCATAGAAAGAGCAATAAGATTACAAGGTAATGTAAACATAGTAATGTGTTAATATATTTCTGATACAAGACATTAGAGAGATCTGTTATATTGCAGATTGTAACATTGTAAATGTTACAGCAGTATGATATATATATATATATATATATATATATATATATATATATATATATATATATATATATATATATATATATTGTGGCGGCGGTTCCGACCGCAGTGTTTCCGTCAACACTACTCTATGTTTCTCTTGACAGCTAAACGTTGCGTTACGTTATTCGACAGCAAGCTGTCAAGAACTACTATATAAGAGACACCAGGGATCACTCTCTCTCCTCGCTACCAACCGACAGTGAAGATACGTCTCTCCACGCTCGGTCAGTTATCTGTTATGTGCTGTCTGTGATTGTTGTATAGTTAAATGTATCATATAGTTTATTCAGTTAGTGAAATAATAAAGTATATTAAATGTTTACGTATGGATTTAATATCAACAAGTGCAATTAACATCCATATTGGTGACCCCGACGTGATCAAACACTAGAACCCCTAGGTTTCTACTCTAAAAAGCTTACTTCAGCCCAAAAATCTTACAGCACCTACGATCGCGAACTTCTAGCTGCTTATCAGGCAGTTAAATACTTTAGATATACCCTAGAAGGTCGCCATTTCACCATTTATACGGACCACAAACCTTTGACATACGCTTTTGAACAACGCGTCGATAAAGCATCTCCAAGGCAACTACGACATTTAGACTTCCTAGGTCAATTTACCACAGACATTCGCTACATACCAGGTCCTACAAACATTCCCGCAGACTATTGTTCTCGCATTGAAACAATTTCACTTTCTTCCACTGTGTCACTCCAAGAAATTGCGCAAGCTCAGTCATCTTGTGAGGAACTCAAACACCTTCTGCAGTCTAAATCTTCCTCATACAAATTTCAAAACATGCCTCTTGACAACGGAATGAATCTTATTTGCGATTCTTCTTCAAAGAAACTTCGCCCATTCATTCCGCTCAAATTTCGCCGAAAGATTTTCGATTCTATCCACAATTTATCTCACCCAGGCATATCAGCTTCAGTCGATCTGGTCCAGGATAGATTTTGTTGGCCCAAATTGAAACGCGATGTATCTCTTTGGTCTAAAACTTGCATTCCCTGCCAGAAAGTCAAGATATGGAGACACACTTTCGGTGCCATTGGACAATACACCACAGCCATGAGAAGATTCTCGCATATAAATGTTGACATTGTGGGACCATTACCAGCATCACAAGGTCAACGCTATCTGTTAACAATAATAGACAGATTTTCTCGATGGCCCGAAGCAATTCCATTGTCAGATATTACAGCAGAAACAGTAGCGAACACTATTTTATCATGCTGGATCTCTCGTTTCGGTGTTCCGCAATACATCACCACAGACAGAGGTAAACAATTCGATTGCCACCTTTTCACACACCTGACTAAAACACTAGGTGCAGACCACATCAAGACCACAGCTTACCACCCAGCAGCAAATGGTGTAATCGAGAGATGGCATAGAGTTCTGAAACAGGCCTTGAAAGCTCATATGGACGAAAACTGGGTCGCTAAATTGCCAATTGTGTTACTAGGACTCAGATCGTACATAATTCCAGAATATCGCTCCACACCCGCTGAAATAGTCTACGGAGAATCAATCAAACTTCCCACCGACTTTTTCAACAGCACACAAGCTCATGATGTTCCACCACTTATATCTCAGCTGAAAGAAGACATAAGGAAACTTTGACCAGTACCTTTTAAACATCATACTGCAAAAAAGGTATTTGTCCATCCTAAGCTTATGGAAGCTCCTTTTGTTTTTGTTCGCATTGATATTCCGCGAAAAACTCTCGAACCAGTTTATGACGGCCCCTTTGAAGTGTTATCCCGAACTGACAAAGTCTTCAAAATCAAGAAATCACACGGAGAAGAGACAATTTCTGTTGACCGTCTTAAACCCGCATTCATTCTTTGTGATAACGAACAGACAACTTCCCAGCCTCAGAGACATCCTAGTGAAACTGACAGTGACAGTGAAAGTCCAACACCTAGTGAAACTGAAAGTGACAGTGAAAGTCCAACACCTAGTGAAACTGAAAGTGACAGTGAAGTTCCCGTTCCCGTTCAAACGACACGCCATGGACGTAGAGTTCGATTTCCACGAAGATACTTGAACTAATAGCGATGCCACTGAGAGGGGAGTATGTGGCGGCGGTTCCGACCGCAGTGTTTCCGTCAACACTACTCTGTGTTTCTCTTGACAGCTAAACGTTGCGTTACGTTATTCGACAGCTAGCTGTCAAGAACTACTATATAAGAGACACCAGGGATCTCTCTCTCTCTCCTCGCTACCAACCGACAGTGAAGATACGTCTCTCCACGCTCGGTCAGTTATCTGTTATGTGCTGTCTGTGATTGTTGTATAGTTAAATGTATCATATAGTTTATTCAGTTAGTGAAATAATAAAGTATATTAAATGTTTACGTATGGATTTAATATCAACAAGTGCAATTAACATCCATATATATATATATATATATATATATATATATATATATATATATATATATATATATATATATATATATATATCTGTGAATGTATGTATGCATGTGTGTGTGAGTCTGTTTGTGTGTGGGTGTGTCAATGTCTAATTAAAAATTATCTTTATAGTTTTTCTTACAATTTGGAAATGAATTTCCATAGACCATGTAGGTAATCATAATGAACGAACCGAAACTGTCATCTTTTCATATTCTAGCCACGTTCACGGTTGCTTGGGCACTTGACTTTTACTCTGTAACGTATAGCGCAGGGCTTGGCGTGGCTGGTATGACAGTGGCAGTGTCTTGTGGTGCTGCAGTAAGATGTGTCTTGTTATAACGTCTCTTTGTTGCGATTTTTTCTGAGTAAAACTGTAAGAAAACGTTCGTTAAATTATTATGCATTTGTAGTGGTAAGTATATAACACAGCCGCCTGTTATTTATCTTCATATATACTTATCTTAATCCGAACCTCAACAACGTAAAATTATTGTCAATTAAACAGTATTGTTTGAGTTGTTTTTTAATCAGTATATTAATTATTACATTAATATGATTATTAATATTGTAGGTGAACCTCGGTGGTTCAGGGGTAAGAACGTGCGCCTCTGGGCAGAAGGGTACTGGGTTCGATCACAGGGTACTCCTTTCACTTTTTCAGTACAAACTGTAACATTAACATCAACCGAGGTTCTGGCATTGTATGTGAGCAAATTGAATGTCTGCACGTTCCACCCTTCGGGTGGTGGGGGGGGGTGGTGGGGGGGGAACCCGTCGGTCCCGTGTCCATGAGATGTTGGGCACGTTAAAGATCCCTACCCTCCTTACAGAAAGGCAGGGGTTCAGCAAAATTTCCAGGATAGTGAGGTGAAACTGCGACCTGGCGTCGGTGATTGGCCATAGTCGTGGAAATAAGCCGACGTTAAAGAAACAAAACACACAATATTGTAAGGTTTCAAAACGAATAAGTTTGTTGTTAATTTTCGCCACAGTACTTATATACTGAAGTACCTACGAACTGGTTGGATCAAAATAAAGAAATCTGTTGCTGGCCTTCTAAAAGCAAGCAATACCCATTTTTTTATTTATTTTTATCATGAGGAAAATAGAACCAGATTTACAACTTGGCAGAAATTTAATTAAATTGCTTAATTAAGATCTTGTAAGTATAAGTAATATAAATTCTTTATATTCCTAATTAAGTGAGGTTATAATATTATATGTTTAAGAAATTTCATAAGGTTATTGCCTAAACTGGTTAATCAAAATTTAAAGGATAGTGAAGTAAAACTGCTCCCTGGCAGAAACAAAATAATGTCAAGGAAACAAAATACAACACAAATATTTTAATTCAGTGTAAATTAAATAACTAAAATATATTTCGTTTAGTTTCAGTTACGTCACAGTACTATACTATGGTTAGCGAGTGGTTTAGGTTAAGCCAGCTATGATGCAAGAGAAAAAATTAGAGTAAGCAGAAGGATTATTAAGACATTTTTAAAATTTATTCTATCTTATCTGAAACTTTATGTTCGCTTGTACTTTTTGATATTTTTAGATAATAAATTCAATTTTTTTTAATACTTTGTTTCTCTTCCCCAATACTATATGACATATAGTATAGTATATATAGTATATATATATATATATATATATATATATATATATATATATATATATATATATATATATATATATATATATATATATATATATATATATATATATATATATATATATATATATATATATATATATATATATATATATACATGGATCCAGTGGCGGATTTACGGATTTGCAGTCTTGGCCGCCCTAGGCCCCAAGCCATGTAGCAAGTACCAGCTGCCCCTTTCTCAGCACCAATCATATAGACTACATAATGAATTTACTTTATTACGAAAGTGATTTAAAAAGATTATTGTTATACGGTGCTGACTGCACCGTGCAGTGCGGCCGCCATACGCCATAATGTGTTTTTTGTCACGATTGGCCGCCCCTAATATCTGGCCGCCCCTAATATCTGGCCGCCCTAGGCCCGGGCCTACTGGGCCTTGGGGCAAATCCGCCACTGCATGGATCATGCATATATTTTGGTAGTGTACATTTAATATTGCACTGGCTATGACATTATTGCGCCTTGCACTCAAGTTACATGTAACTTACTTGCTACATAAATGATCTCTCTGGGTTGCAAAAGGTACATAATATTTATGCCAATGTAACATAACGATGTTTGCTGAGCAGGCGCTCTCTCACATCTTTGGCATTTACCATTTCTTTATATGCTTCCTTTTTGACATCCACAGCTTTTTTTACTTTTTTATTTCATCATGCATTCCTCTTGAAACATTCAATTTTCGCTTCACTACATTTTTTTTTTTCACATTCAGTTATCAGTTGCTGACCTGTTTATAACACATACAATAACAAACTTGATTGTGGGGAAGCGCAGGGTGCCCAGGATCACTGACTGAGATGCCTATAGAATGCATCCTCAGTTAGGCACACATGGGCTGGACATGTGATCTGGACAGTGTAGTGCAGTTTGAAGGAGCTCAAGTCACCCAAACCAAATGATAAAGTTTGCCTACGAGAGCAGCTGTCTTAAGCTAAAGGCAGCCCAAAGGGGCGTTTTTCTAAGGGATGAATGAATGGCCACCTGCAGTGCGTCTACAGAAAATCCTACCAAAGGATCATTAAAACGGCATTGGTCTACTTCAAAAGCCAAACGGTGAATATACAAACAGCCCAGAGAAAAGCACTAGAGTAATCTTACAGACTTACTTTCTTGGCTCACAAAACACAAAAGATAATTTGCACCAGAGCAGCTCAGTTGATCAAGGGTTGAGAGACCCAGTGAGAGTTGGAAAAAGGCTGGCAAATAAAATCTTTAACATTAACAGAATTAAATGGGCGATAGAGAGTTTTAAACCCTATAGATCCCCTGGCAGAAACGGCTTCTTTCCAGCCTTTAACAGCGGGGTTTTTACATCTCAAAACCCCACCTGCCCCGAATATTCAAAGCTATTTTAATCCTAGGCTATATTCCGCAGATATGGAGAGAGGCAAATGTGGTATTTATACCAAAACCAGGACGTTACCCTATGGACGAAGGAAAGTCCTATCGCCCCATTAGCCTCACATCCTTTCTCTTAGAGACCATCAAGAAGGCATTAGACTAATGCATTAGAAGCGAAACCCTAACAAGAAAACCGTCCCTTATACAACAATTCGCCTATTAGGCGGACAACTCCACATATATGCCCTACAATGTCTAGTGAGGAGGGTGGAAAAAACTTTTGTGGCCAAAGAAGTAGCCTTCAGCGCATTCATTAGCATGGAGGGTGCCTTTGACAACACCTTATAACAATCCATCAAACGCGAACTGAATTGAGTCAATGGTAAAAAGCAGTGTTACAGCTACTACAAATGAAACCTACGCAACAGAAACGATGGCAGAAGGTTGTCCTCAGGGGAGTGCTATCACATCTGCTGTCGTCCCTCGTTTTTGATAAACTTATGACTACATTGAGCGTAGCAGAATTTATAGACTGACAGGAAGATATAACAGTAAAGTGCAAGCATGAACACAAAGCAAATTGCAAAGTCTGATCTGTCTTGGAATAACAGGTGCTATGGCATCATGTCCTACGTGGAAATAGAGACAATGCTGAATGACATTGACCCTGAAAATTGGGCAACTGATAATCTTAATGAATGGCATGTCCGCACATTTTTGCCTAAAAAACTCACAATTTTAATGAATTTGCGCCTTTTATTGTGAAAGCACTGTATATAATACGGTTTACAAACAAATCTTCACAATAATCTTTTAGTTTAGTAGTGTTTAATTTTATTTATGAAAAAACTAAACAAAAAGATATAAGTACAAAACAAAACAAATTATCTTATTTTACTATAAATACAAATATTGATTTAAAAATATGATGATTATTCGAGTAAAATACATTAACTGACCATTTTAAGATACATCCTATTATCATCACAGTCTAAAGGCAATGTTGCCTTGTTGTTGCAACCATGACTCTGTCTCCAGCAGCTCTTTTCATTTCATTGTAACTACCGAACTTCTTTTTTTGTGCCAGGTTTTTCAAATTCCCCCTTGATCTACCTCTTCTATTTTCTCCAAGTATGTGTCCTTCAAATAATGTTGTCAGAAAGTCTCAGGATGTGTCCAATAAATTTGGCGTCCTCCTTGCAATTTATTTCAGCAAGCGTTTTTCTTCTCTCGCCCTTTCTAGCCCACTTTTATTCGACTATCTATCAGTGTACCTTGTCTTCATCGTTTTTCTCAATATCCACAGTTTAAAAGCGTATTTTGTCTTCTATTATATTAGCTGGTCTAGCTTTCCGCCCCATACCTTAGACACTCCATCGGTATGACAATGAAAGTCTTCCTTAGGTCAAAATAAAAATGTTTATTATTGCGAAGAGTACTTTGTCTATTGAATACTTGTTTTGCTATTACGATCGTCGTTTTAAGGTATCCCTTACATCCGTAATAAAACTCCCAAAGTTGGTGAACATTTCTACCCGTTCAAGTTATTGGCTGTTTAGCTTTATATCCATTTTCGCAGTCCTCACCTCATATATATCTTCATTAGTTTTGGTTGTGTCATATTGATTTTTTGTTTGATTCTTTTACCACACTAGCCAACACACTCAGTATCCTTTGTAACTATTTTCCTGCTTCTCTTATCAGCGCTATACTATCTGCGTATCTTATACAATGGAATTATTATCCATTTATTTTCATTCCTCCTGTCTTCTCCTTCAACCTATTTATTGTATGTTCTATGAATAAATTGAACAAATATGGGATAATGGACATCCTTGCCATATACATTACCTTATTCTAACTTCAGTTCCATATCTGTTAATATCTGTTATGATACATGCTTTGATTTTTGTATACTAGATTGAAAATAATGTGCCTCTCCCTCCATATCAATTTACCTTATCGAAAGCGTTTTGCAGGTCTACAAAGGCAATAAACATATAGTGATTTCCCCTAAGCCGTCTTTCTCATATTGTTTTAAATTCTAGCACTGCTCCTTTGGTTCCTCGAATAGTTCTATATCCGACCTGATCTTCATTCAAACAGCTCTAAATTTTGTTTCTTATTCTATTTTTTACTGTCATTAAAAGCATTTTCGTCACATGACTGTGCACTTGCTGTCCTGTGCTGGTCGAATTTTCGCCTGTTTACCATTGTAGGAACAGTAATACTTTTACCCTTCATAAATACACTGGGTGGTTTCTCGATTTTTAACATATTTTGAAATTAGTTAGGAGAATTATTTTATCCCCTAATTTTTTCACTAAATTTTGTTTAAAGTGTCGATGTTAATTCGTCTACACACTCTTAAAGAAATTAGAAGAAACAGTCCCCTCTAAGTTATTTAAGGGCTTTCTAAAATCCTACTCTTAAAATGGACGAGCCCAGATCATCTGCATTTATCTTCATTATTAGTGAATTTTTATTTTTAAAAAATCACTAATAGAGAGGTATCGATGGTGAGACTTTGCAAAAATGTTTGCAAATGAGCGCGAATTTGGGCCCCTAGAACCCATATCCGGGGTCAGTTTCGATTTTTATATGTTTATATATATATATATATATATATATATATATATATATATATATATATATATATATATATATATATATATATATATATATATATATATATATATATATATATATATATATATATATATCTAACCGCTAACTCAAAAAATAATTAACCGATTTTGATAAAACTTGGCAAGTGCCTTTCTTTTATTAATAGCTTGGATGAGTTCGTTAGCCAGAAAAATCTGACAGGGTTTTCCTTGAAAATTTTGAGTTTTCTTTCGAAAAAAAATTTTTTCTCCGAAAATTACAAAGATATTTCGATAAAATTTGGTGTACATATTGCTTTGGGAAAGACCTAACTATGTGCCAAAATTCAGCTTTCTAGGGTTACAGAAAATTAAGCTATTCAAATTTGAAACATTTATGTTTAATTTCACCGCTTTTCATTGAATAGTTTATATGAGATCTAGTTGTGTTTGTCATGGTAACGTAACATATGATTATTATGGCGCAGGTCTGTTAGACGCAGTAACTGACATTTACCGTATGCCGTATGAGATCGTTTATATTATGTTTTTTATTTGTTTGAGTGGACGAATTATTTGTGTCATTTAGGAAATTTTTATATACAAAGGCAAATTATTCCTTTATTATTGTTAGTGGGTGGATTAAACTGTTTGTTATATTTTATCATCACATATATACGTAAATGGTTTATAAACTGTGTATTTGCATATTGAATAAATATTAAATAAATAAATATAAATGATCGAAGTTTTACAAAAGGGCTGATATTATACAGGGTGACGCGTTTCCACGGTAAAGCTGAATATAATTATTAATATACAAGAGACGAGAAAAAATTGTAGTAAGTAAGTTAATTATAGGGTGTCTTGAGCTGCATCTTATAAAATTATTTTGACAATCACCGGCTGGCCCACAAGTCTATCGTTGGTGATTCCTACAATATTTTTTTTCGAGCGGCCTTATTTTATTGCATTTTTTATCAAAATATGTTTGTAAGAAAAAAAATCAAGACGCAGTAAGTGCGTTTTGGTAGCAAATTTTCATTAAATGCTTCAAATTTCAATAACTCAATTTGCTATTAACCTAAGATTTGTTGGTTAGAAAACCAACGTTTAAGGTATATTATCGGAAAATTTTTGTACATTTTCAAACAATAAGTTATTTTGATAAAATATGGCACATTGTTTCTACTATATATTTTGCTCATAACCTTATCTCGTTTCTGTGCTTCTGTGTGCTCTGGAGAATGCATTAATTAACAAGTCGTTATTGTAGTGTAAAATTAAAATTTACTAAATGTAGTTTTGATAAAGCAGAATGAAAAAAGTGAATTTATTGACTGAGGAGTAATATTATGTTGTATACTGGGAGAGTGTTTGAAAATGACCATGTTATATTCTATAAATTAATTAATTATCAACATATTATGTAAAATACTTCAACCACTTTATTTAAAACGTTAAAATGGTGTATCAGCTTGTCATAATAAGGTTACTTAAAGCACGAGGGATATACTGTTTGGTTTGTTTTATTAGTGAATTTTTATTTTAAAAAATTCGCTAATAGAGAGGTATCGATGGTGAGACTTTGCAAACATTTTCGCAAATGAGTGCGAACTAAGACCCCGAGAACCCATATCCGGGGTTAGTTTCGATTTATATATATATATATATATATATATATATATATATATATATATATATATATATATATATATATATATATATATATATATATATATATATATATATATATGTGTGTGTGTGTGTGTGTGTGTGTATATGTATGTATCCGCACGATAACTCAAAAAGTTATTAACTGGTTTTGATTAAACTCGGCAAGAATCTTTCTTTTAATCATGGCTTAGATAAGTTCGTTAGCCAGGAAAATCGGACAAGGTTTTCCTAGAAAATTTTGAGTTTCCTTTCGAAAAAAATGTTTGTCTCTGAAAATTACATAGCTATTTTGATGAAATTTGGTGAATATGTTGCGTTGTTTTAAGATTTCTCGCATTGTAAACTGACGTCCAAACTGCGACACATTACATAGAGCAACACTTATAAGAAAGAACACAATGTTTTTATATGTTGTGTATTGTGTGCTGCCTAAGATATCATACTAAGTGCAGTAGGTCCCTTCCAACACTATAGGATTAAAAATGCATTGCCAAAACAAAAAATAAATTGCTTATCCTTTAACCAAAATATTAGTGAATTTTTATTTAAAAAAATTCGGTAATGGGAGGTATCGATGGTGAGACTTTGCACAAATTTTTTCAAATATCCATCCGATAACTCAAAAATTAATTAACCGATTTCAATGAAACTCGGCAAGTGCCTTTCTTTAATTAATGGTTTAGATGAGTTCGTTAGCCAGGAAAATCGGAAAGGCTTTTCCGGGAAAAAAAAAAATTCCCCGAAAATTACAAAGCTGTTTTAATAAAATTTAAAGGGTATGTTGCCCTGGGAGAGACCTTACTACGTATCAAAATTCAACTTTCTAAGTTAATAAAAAACTGAGTTATTCAAATTTTGATTTTTCTTTCGGAATTTTTTTTTCCCAAAAATTACAAAGGTATTTAAATGAAATTTGGTGTATATGTTGCCTTAGGAAAGACCTTACTACATACCAAAATTAAACTCTCTAAGTTTATAGAAAATTGAGTTATTCAAAATTGAAGCATTTCATAAAAATTCACTACCATAACGCACTTGCTGCGTCCCGAATTTTATTTTTTCTATATAGTCTTCACAGTTAATTTCCTCTCCGAGATATGACTCTTATAGATAGGCTGTCCAATGTGTAGCAATGTATCTCTTTTTTGTAGTAAATTTCCATCATTGTCTTTTTATGTCTTTACCTTTTGTGTTTGAAAATTTAGGTCTAGAAAATTTTAAGATGCTTTAAAATTAAATCCCAAATTAATTTGCTCTTTGTTACAAAATGATAAGATCTTTCCATGATGTTGGGAGGTGCTAGTCTCATAAAAATCTGCTGGACGTTTAAGAAAATCTGATTTTGGAATACCTACGAAAATTTTAAAGTAATGTCAATGTCATCAAGATTTAGAGCTGTTTCAGTTTTGAAATTTATTTAAAGATACATTGCGTTAATTACAGGCACAAGTTCATTACTTATTTGTAAGGCGTATTGTATAACTGGTCCATTAATAAACTAACATATTGTAGTTTTCTTACCTGTCAATAACCTTGATCCGACGGTTCTTGCTTCATATAATTTTGGATTTTTTTACTGTTTTGTTTGCATTTTCTTTTGTTTCATCATATTTTTAATTTGTTTATATTTACTGTATGCCTCGTTTTTAATCTTTGTACAACTGTTACGTTCTACTATTAACTTTGATATTTCTGATTTCATTTAGTTTCCTTGGTTTTAGTTTATTCTTGCCCCGTACTTTTACTTTTAATTTTTGTCTACGGAAATATACTCTTGGTTGAGATTTCCCTTTTTGCTTTCTTCTTTGGAATTTCAGAGACATAATCAGAAGATTATTTTTATTAGCAGTAAAATCATCGAAAAAATTCAGACGCAGCGAGTGCGTGAATTTTCATAGAATTGATCTGGCACCGAAAAGTTTTCTTTAAATGCATTCAGACGCAGCGAGTGCGTGAATTTTCATAGAATTGATCTGGCACCGAAAAGTTTTCTTTAAATGCATATAACTGTTTTCTTTTAACCTAGAGGTCTGAATTTTGGTTGGTAGTTTATCTTTTATAACGTTAACCTACTTACCATATTTAGTTACCATAGCTTTTTTATTTTAGGAGATAAAAAAATCCGAAAGAAAACCCAACATTTTCTCGGAAAACTTAGTTCGATTTTCCTGGCTCACAAACTTATCCAAGAAAAGGGAAAAAGGAAGGTACCTGCCAAATGTTGTCAAAATCTGTCCATTATTGTTTGAATTATATATATATATATATATATATATATATATATATATATATATATATATATATATATATATATATATATATATATATATATATATATATATATATATATATATATATATATATATATATAGCAGGTGATTTTGTAGAAATAAAGAACCAATTAAATACCGAAGTCACTGTGAGTAAATTGAGTTTTAATGCACTGGTTGGAGGTTATGGGAATCGTAAAATAAGGTGGAAAATCGCATTCAGTGTATTTTGCTGATAAGACAAAATATAACTACTAATATTGAGACCTACTCGCCAATCTCTGCACAGGCAACACGTTAAACAGTATAGTGTATGGAGGTTAGCATCAGCAAGAGTAGTAAAACAAGGAAATAAGAAATAAGACAGAACACCAGAGAAAAATACGAAAAGTGAGTGCAATATATTGGATAGGATATTAAGCATGTTGGCAGATCTAACAAAGAAGATAAGCAAAGTAGAAGGCAAACAAGACAAAATTATGGACGAAACTAAAGCGATCAAGCAAGAAAATGAAGATATGAAAATAGAAAATGATGAGCTAAAAAAAGAGGTAATGTATATTAAAAAGAAATTAAGCATTCTTGAAGAGGAAAAGAAAAGAAAGAATATAGTTATATAGGGGCTAAAGATGAACACAAATGATAAAAGATTTTGAGAGAGAAGGTATGTAATTTTTTAAAACGAAATTTAGATATAGAAGTGGAAATAAAAGTGGCTCGAAAACTCAGTGAAAAAGTTTGTCATGTTTAACCCTACAAAACAGAGGAGAAAATAGAAATTATGAGGAATGAAAATAAGGTGAAAAATTACAAGAATGAGGTTGTGTATATAAATGATGATATGTCAAGGGACGAGAGAAAAATTAAAAAGGATTTAAGAAGAGTAGCAAAAGAGGAAAGAGCAAAGGCAAAACTGTTAAGATGGGGTTTAAGAGATTAATGGTTGAGGTACAGGTATAGAAATTGAACGAAGAAAATGATCTGTTGGTTAAACAAAAGGTAGAGAGTGGCAGTGTATAAGAGTCAAACAATTAGGTAATAAAAACTGGGATAAGAAAACTGAACAGACGAAGAAAAGAACTACGAATACGGAAAAATATATTGTCATGGCAACAATAGCTAAAGAATCGTACAGACGCGAGAAGAGCAGTCACAGGTACCAATAAAAATTAATAACGCAGTAGGCAAACAACAAAAAGCAAGAGAATCTAGAAAACACTAAGTATTTAAATCTGGGTACGTCGAACGCATGGTTTGTACGAAGAAGGTGCTTGAAATAACCTTATTACAGAAGTCAATAAATATAACCTGCAAATAGTGGCGTTACAAGAAACTCGCTTGAGAGGATACGATATTCAAAAGGTTGAAAATTCTTTCTTGTTTACAAGTGGTATTGATAGTAGAAGGTACAGAGTCGGATTTTTAATAAACGTTTAAAAGTTTCAAATCAAAATCAGACAGATTTTGTTTTATAAGAACTCAGGCAGAAGACAAGATGATTAGTATTGTATATTTGCATGCTCTAACAGAAGAAAAAAAGAGGAAGTGAAAGATGAATATTATGAAAAGTTGGAAAAACGATAGAATGTATACCAAACCATGATGTGATAATCTTGATGGGAGATGCAAAAGCAAAGATAGGCAAACAAGACATATATAAGTCAATAACAGGAGGTGAGAGCAAACATTTAGTGAGTAACGACAGTGAAGTAAGGTTGATATATCTAGCAATAGAACAAAACATGAAAATAATAAATATACACTTCAGAAGGAAAGATATATACATGGGAACATGGATAATACCGGGACGAAATAAAACAAATCAAATAGATCACTTGTTAATCAAGGAAGAGAATGTTAGGCTAGTTATCAATGTGGAAGCATGTAGGGGTACGGAAGCTGATTCAGACCACTTCTTGGTGAAATCTATTCTACGATTCCCAGATATGTTGAAACGGGCATAAAAGAGGAGGGCAGAAACTATCTATATAGTAGAAGATCTACAAAAAGAAGAAGCAGCCCTGAACTACAGAAAGAGCATCGACGGAGCTTATAACAATGATATGTTTCAGAATACAGACGGCATTGAAAAAATCGGAAAAGATTGAAAAGGCAGTGACTGAGGCAACAAGATTGAACATAACAAAGAGATAAAAACAAAGAAAAATGTATTGGATGAATGAAGAATGTAGAGCCCAACTGAAAAAAACAAGGTTAACACAACAAATGCTTCAGGCGTAACCAGAGGAAAGACAAAAAAGTGTAATGAACAAAGAAAGAAAACACAACATATGTGTAGAACCCAGAAACGTAAATTTCTGGAAGACGAAATAAAAGACAGAATGTAAATACAGAAAAAAATATATGCGTAACTTCTACAAAGACGTGAAACATAAAATGAGGGCTAAGAGTAGCATTCTGAATTTAGAAACACTCGTAGATCTACCATACCAATGTTATCGAAAAAGTCACCTTTCTTGCTTACGTTGTCTTTTCGATCTGTTTGAAATGCTATAATCACATATCTAAGTTGGTTCCAGTTTTAACAGACCATACATCTTTATTAATATCTCTGAGTGATGGTAGCTCATATATATATCCCATTTGCAATATGCGAGAAAGATAGATGTGTATTTTGCAATTTTATCCATCAGTTCAAACTTCATTTTATCGTTTGGAAATACATGTTTTGCTTTTAAAAACATGTTGGTTACAGTAATTTTCGGTCTTGCTGTACCAGTACTGTAATAGCTGTTGGCATCATTTTGAGCTCTTGTAAATCGGAAAGTATGTTTACCACAAAGAACTCCTTTAAAGTGATGGAAGAAATTGAAGAAGAACCAACTAGGTATAAGCATGTGAAACTTGTCGTTTAAGGTGATATTATCTGACGATGCATTCAGTCCAGCATTGCTAAGAGATTTGGCTTCATTCTTGCTAAATGAAAGCAGGCTTTTGATGGTAGTTGTGTATGGGTCTCGTACTCGTTCCACTTCCTTGTTATTTAATTCATAGGTCATTGATTCAAACAGAGCTGCTCCTCCATTATTTGACATATTAAACTCTCCAACAGCATTTGCTACTGCTAGAGGTTCCAGAGTACCTTCGATTATTAGAGCTGATTCTGCCAGACATACAAAAGCATCTTGCTGATTGATGTTTATTTTGACTTCATCACTGTTACCAAATGATTTGGTTGGTGAATAGTGGTTGACTGTACTGAACTTGTCTTGGTAGATTTAATTGCTTTTATATCCTTAAAGACTAACATTCTAAGCAATCCTTTTAAGTTCCAAGCGAACAGACACTTCTTCACCTTGAAAGTTTACAGGAACTGAATCTTGGTTCACGATGTCGATGCTTGTATTTGAAATCTCTTGCTTGTTCACTGGTAGATAAATTATATTCTTAGGTTCTATATCGATTGCATAGCCAGGATCAACCTGTCCCCTGTGGGCCCGGCGACTAACTAAAAGAATAGGCCCAAGGTAACTCCTATCTGTCCTACGAGGCGACTAATCGGAGTCAAGCAGGTGGTAGTGGACTTTTCCTTTACGTGATAGTAAAGGAATTTTTCACGCCCGAGGAGGTACCGCCTTACATCGATGGGGTAAACGTCCCAACGGACGTTTTATGGTGTATGAGTCCGTCTCCCTTATAAGCAAAAATGATGATGGCTCCTCCTTGTACAAAAGATTCCGGAGATAAAATACCCCTCTATTCGGATCTCCGGGAGAGGGGTGTACAGGGGGCGCCAGCATCAAGATTTAACATATCCTTCGCGAATTTATGTGACCTAAATTCTAACCTGAACTCCGTCCACCATTTCCTCCAGGCTAATAGGCCCCAACTCCTCTTCCTCACCGAAACCCAAATCAGTACCAAAACAGCCACTAATCACTTTAATTTCCCGGGGTATGAGCTCCTTACTTCCTTTAGATTGCATGGAGGCGTGTACGCATACGTCCGTAGCAATCGACCCTGCACCAGACGCCCCAATTTAGAAGCTGGAAGAAAATACATACTCTGGATGAAACTCTCTCTCAGGGCTGCAACTAAATTCATCTGTTGCATTTACCGGTCACCTGCTGACAACAACTTTCTCCAGCTCTTCGACTACCTTTCTGAAAAAACCGACCATCTGATTTCTCAATATCCTTCCTACGAGGTCACTATTCTTGGTGACTTCAATATCCATAATAAGGAATAGCTTGGATCTTCAAAAACCGATCCACAAAGGAGAGCAGCGGAGGCCTTCGCAGTCAGCAATTCTTTAGCCAATATGGATCAGCAACCTACTTAATTTCCTCGCATAGCAACACAGAGCTCGAATCCCCCTACAAAACCTGAATGCTATAAAATATCAGTCACCGCCCCCTTTGGTCGCTCAGACCACGGCATGGTCACTGCTTCCTGTGCAATGCAACCCGAGGTCACACAGTCATCACACCCACGTATCGTTTGGCACTACAACTCCGCGAACTGGGACGAAATGCGGGATTACTTTTCCTCATTTCCATGGACGTCTGTCTGCTTCTCTCATCATAACCCTTCTGATATCTCACAAAACGTCTCCAAAATTATCCAAGCTGGCATGGAATTATTTATTCCACGTACACAGAAAACCTCTCCAGCCACTCAAAAGCCCTGGTTCTCTAAATCCTGTGACAAGGCCAGACTTGAAAAGGTCAAAGCTCCCAAAACACAATTCCAGTCAAGAAAACTGTCAAGCATTAACGACGCAAGAAACCGCTATGTCTGCATTCTTTCTGAGGCAAAAAACTCGTTTAATAACCACATCAAAAACAAAGTCCTCTCAAGCTCCAACGGCAGCAAACCCTTCTGGACTCTTGCTAAATATATTGGGAATAATTTCTGCAAGAGCACGTTCCCACCTCTTGTGTCAGGGGATGAAATTGTTTCTACCGCACATGTTTTTGCTTCTCCTCCGAAACTCCAAACCTTCAAGTCCAGAATTAACAAGTTGCCTCTTTGCTCCTTGTCGACACCCACGGTACGATAGTATTTAGGCTGTAAGCCCTCGTGGTGTGTTGTTGAAAAAAATCGATGCAAACTGGTATAACGTACGTGAAGGTTTTCCGTTATAGTAGGAACCAGGCACAATATTAGTTTCTAGGCGAATCTGTTTAACATCTACTATTTCAATCGGTAAATCAGATTCATGCAAGATACCTGGTTGAAGAACTTGTTTTGAAAATCAAAGCATTCGCCCAATCGAATCATCAGCTTTAGAATTGATACTTATGTAACACTTTATTTCACATCTAATGGTCTTCGGATTAGGTCTCAGAATCAAAGCTAGCTGCTTTTGTTCGCGTGTTGCTGTAGCACCAACAAACTCATTTTGAATCAAGTTTTCCAAATGTGTTATTTACTATTATGTCATTATGACGTTTGTTTTGTTTCAAAGTATCAGTGTGTATTTGTTGGTTTATTTTAGCAAATATTGTAAAAAATAAAAAAAGTTTAAGCGGATAATGGTTGTTAAAGGTGTGTGTTTTTCTGGAAGCGATAGTAATGGTTAGAATTGAAGATGGAGTGAGTAAATGGTGGAATTAAATGAAGGTTTTGATCATGTCAAAATTTAATTTGTCAACGTCCTGGAAATTTTGCTAATGTAACTGTTTGGACACAACCTATGAAAATTGCATCCTGGACATGCACAAGTTTAAAACTTCTTTGTTAAACGATGCACTGTAAAATTAATATCAATAAACTAATAATAATAATAATAATAATAATAATAATAATAATAATAATAATAATAATAATAATAATAATAATAATAATAATAATAATAATAATAATAATAATAATAATAATAATAATAATAATAATAATAATAATAATAATAATAATAATAATAATAATAATAATAATATGCACCAGTGGGTATCGTGATGGTTCTCCAAGTAGCTCCTTCTGTTACAGAAAATTTGTTTTTACCTTCATATATGTTAGGTATGTTGTTGTATGTGTAAAAGCCTATCAAAGCAACAGCATAACTACCATCCGGATCCAATTCAATTGGTGGATCGGAGTCTGTTGACAGATGGGAGCTGCGAAATTTCAACGCGAAGGTTTGCGACATGACTGAAACACAAAGGCTACTGTTTGAGTATTTTATTTAAAAATTCTAAACATAACTGACCACAATTATATTCTATTTCTGATACACATCATGATTATATAATATAGAATAGTCTCTAAGGTAACGTTGCAACTCGACTGGTGGCTTCAAGTTTCCATACGAATCAAAGTACTCGGCGGTGTCTTTTTTTTTAAATAATATTATTGGCTGCGGCATCTTAGGCCCTTAGCACATTCATTTCCCATCATTCACTATTTTTACTAATTTTCCAGACAAAGTCAACTTCTCGTTGGCTCGCCCAGGAATCTAACCCGGGACCTCTCGCTTAGCAGGCTGGCACCTAGCAACCTGCGCCACGAGAGCGTCATACTCGGCGGTGTGACCACGTTTCTTAACTGCAACCCAATGACTACCAGGCTACTTGTTGGTTTGTAAATTCATGATGAATGACTCATTCTTACGTGGATCATTTGATGGTAGAGCATCTCGCATGTATACACCTGTAAAATATGGGATTTTCATTTTACCAGCAAATTTCACAAGATCTACATTTGTTAGGGGTCTTGCTGGATAACATCTTATTTGTTTTTTGACTTTTGCAGATACAACCCATAGCCGCTACGCTGCTTCTTCAGATACAGGCCTTTGTCCAATCTCTTGCCTTTTGGTTTAAATGTCAAACCACTGCCTCTTCCACCCATCGTGATGGCTTTAATTGTTTTGTTGTGACGTTATTCTTCCTCTAGTTTGTGTTTGGCTGCTTTAGCATCGTTAACTGCCTTAGCAATACCAGCAGCGCCACCACCCAGAGCGCCTAGTGCTGACAGACCACCAAATATCAGAGGTAACAGTGGAAGGAAGCCTCCGCTTTTAGGTATTGGAATAACTCGAGGTTTCTGCACATTCTTACGACCACCAATGTTTCTAACGATTGCATGAGCTATATCAAACACAGCGTTCTCTGTCGGGGTAAGGTTTTTATCTTTTATAACTTCCCCAATCAGACTTATTATGTTTTTCAAGGGAACTTTCCTCTTTGGTCCTGAGTTGATTACATCAAGACCCATACCAAGCTTTCTTTTAACTTTCATGGTGTTTGTAACGCTCCAAGCAGATAACTTTTTACCAAAACTTGCCTTCTTCGACTTCACTCTCTCCCAAGCTCTGTTTTGCAACACCTCGTCGGTCACTTAACCCTTTTGATTGAGAGTAAGCGATGTCGTGCTCTCGACAAGCGCGATCTAGAGGATTGATACCTTGATCACCTCTAGCCAGGCGTTCTTTAAGTTTAGTACCCGGACCACAAAACTGATAACCAGGTATGTGTAACTCAACAGGTAGCTTACTATTAGCTGTGTTTACAAGACCTTCACCCTGTGACACCAACATTGATACTGATTGTACGACTCGCATGCATCTCTCTATATATTTATACTTACCGAAAAAATATAGCTTAGTTTCAGTCAAGATGCGTACCATCAAACACGCTTCTGCTTACCTATTACAAATATAGATGATGTTGTTGATACATCTTCAGAACAACAACGAAGGCATGGTCCTCTATTTCCAAACACAGTTAGATGTATCATATGTGGTCCTAGTGGGTGTGGTAAAACAAATGTTATGTTGAGTTTATTGTTTGAACAGAACGGTTTAAAGTTTGATAAAGTGTATGTGGATTCAAAGCCTTTATACTAACCCAAAAACAAGATGTTACAAAAGGTGCTGGATGCTGCAGAAGGCGTTGGTTATTATCCATATAGTGAAAACGATGAAATATTAGATCCGACAGATGCCTTGGACAACTCTGTGTTTATATACGATGATGTAGTTTGTGACAACCAAGATAAAATGAAAGCATACTTTAGTATGGGAAGACATAAGAATATTGATTAATTATATCTCTGTCAAACATATACTCGAATACCCAAACGTCTGATACGTGATAACGCTAACGTTTTGATTCTCTTCAAACAAGATGAAACCAATTTAAAACATGTACGACGATCATGTGACCACTGATATGGACTTTAAGCAATTTAAAAATATATGCTGTCACTGCTGAAAAGACAATAAGTATGGTGTGTTGGTGATTGTGAAAGAAAACGATGTACACAAAGGCAGATATAGAACAGGATTCGATATATATATATATATATATATATATATATATATATATATATATATATATATATATATATATATATATATATATATATATAAAAATCTAACTGGTTATAACTAATGATAGACATGACAGACAGCTGTCTAACAACTGTCATAGAGCTGTCTAAGACAGTTGTCTAACACAGCTGTCTTAGAAAGCTGTCTAACATGACAGACGGACAGACAGACATCATGATAAATAAGAAGAAGACATGAACCATGACGGAGTCAGTATACCTTAAACCACGACACAGCTTGTATCGCTCTAACAAGTGATTAGACCAACAGGTAGCACCAACTAACTTTAGCACGATGGAGGTAATGGGTAAGCAAGAGCGAAAAGTTAAGAAAAGGGTTTTACAACTTGCTGAAAATATTCGAAAAAACATTTAATGCTTAAGCTTAACAGAGCTGAGAATGATGGTGCTCTGCAACGTTTATATAAACCAATTATTGAGCCTCTAAGTGAAATATCTAAAAACACATCAGCACTGCAGCAGCCGCAGCCACCAGTGGCTGAACAAATCAAAGAAGTTGATACACCAGAAACGAAACCAAAAGTTGAGTTCCTTAAAGACCATGAAGTTTTTGAAGCCGAACCAGGGGTGGACACAAGTTCCGATGAGGATATCCCAACATTTAAAGAACTTGAGGCAGATCTACAAACTGTCACCACCAACCCAGCATATCACGAATTTTTGGAGCAATATCCTGAACGAATTCGATATTATATAGACAAGTATTTTACTGAACCACGGAGACTTGCTACCATTGATCAAACGTATGGTGCTCGCTACGCTAAAGATACTGGTAGCTGGAGTCTTGGCAACAAACGCTTAGACTTTACTGATGATGACATTCGACTGGGTCAAAGGAGATATCCACAAACACAAGGTCTGCTAGAATTGATATTTATGAAAACACCTAGGGGGTATACTTAAGACGATCTTCAACACTATAGAGATATTCTAGAAGCAACTAGTGTTCATTAAATGAACTACGATCCCAACGCACGAGCCAAGGGTTGTTCCTCGTATCTGACTCAAATAAAACCAGTTATAAACCCACGAGGGCGAAGATCGTCAACTTCTCGAGGTTTTGGTTATGCCTATGACGACGACGACGACCACGACGACGACCACACCACACATCTTAACAAAAAACAAAAGACTGAATCTAAAGCTTAGAGTGATAAGAGCAGTGGTAGCAGCAGCAGCAGCACTAACAACTATATGATACAAAATAACAAAGCAATAGCATATGTGTATTGGGATGACATAAACGAGTTAGTTGATAGACTTAGACTTTTAGTGGTTTCCCAAGTTGTTGCTGGTAATAATGCTCATAACAACGAAATTCAGTCAATCTTGGAAGAACTAAAGGAAGCTAGTGTTATTGTCTAGTAAATCTACATAAGTTCATATATACCTTCTATTGCTTAGTATAAAAATGTATATCGATAAGTTCGGACGTTCCCCGTCCACTAAACGTGTAAAGTTTAAAATTATCGAAAGAGAGACTTTCCCAAGAACAGCATTCGATTCCACAGATGGAGTAACTAAAACATTTGTTGATGCGTGGGTGGACGACTATCAGAACCATAAAGCTGAGTATCTGAAGAATAAAGATAAAGTGACACAAAGACTAATAGCCATACTGCTAGAGGCTGTGCACAAGCTAGAGTTGGAAGATTTAAAAAACGAATTTGAACAGAAATTGAAAATTTTAACCAAGACTATAACAGCTCAAGTTTTAAAAGATATCGATCTGTCAAAGAGCCACAAGCTGAAAAAGAAGTTGGGTGAAATAGACAAAAATCTGAAAGATTTGCACGACAAGTGGATACTTTTAAATCCAACATCGCCATACACCAACGTAACGATGAACCATTTGATGCTGAGAATTCTATAAATGAATTCCAACAACTGGCAAGAATCGTAGAACCTAAGCGTACCATTCTTAAAGGCTGGAATGGCTTGTGACAGAGGGATTTGACTTAGTTTGTACACTTGTACTTTGTATCAAATAAAAGTCTTTGTTATAATTAATGTGTTTTTATTTTATAATACAATTACAAATTATGCCGTAAATCAAGAATATCCTGAACAAACTTCTCTTGTGGTACATCTGCTATCTGTAGGTTGTTTCTATGCGCCGTAAGGTATTTCACTTCGGTCTTTAATCTGTTAAAGATATTTACTGAATTTGGATCATACAACATGTTTAGGATCACTTGGGCGTTGGGATGTTTATTTTTAAAGTTCCTGACAGCTCTTCGAAAACATTTCTTTTGCGTAAACCAAACACACTTATTTTTCCTGGATTACTTGGATTTGGGGATATATATTCAAGATGTTCTGTGACTTTAGCATTTGTTTCTCGCATACGTTGCACTTCATCATCTATCTCCATTAATTTCACTTCAATCTCCCTGTATCTCTGATTAAATTCTTTTAGGAAAAAATCAAAAATAATTTGGTTGCATTTGTCATAGAACTGATTGGACATCCAACAAGTCGAATTTAATATCAAATCCTTGCACACATATGTACCAAATATCGCGTCGTTTTCAGCCCGCGCTCCACCAATGTTTACCACGTATGTGGCGGTTGTAGGTAATAAGCGGGCGCCTTCGGTTGGAACATTTGGCTTATAGGTATTCCGATACCCCAAATGTTCCTTCAACCCACTGTTGTAATAGGCAATCAACTAAAGATAGTTTTCTTATTTTCCAACCAATGATACAATTTTTTCTCACCACTCTTGCACAATTTTGCTGCATTGAAATAACCAGTATTCTTATCAATAATTACTTTAAAGTCTCCAAATAGACCATACCAGAAGTTTTCTTTAATTTGCTGATAACAAACATCACTTAATGTAGCAATTTTGAAACAGATAAAGCAAACTGAAGCACGTCTTTTCTCTGTGACAACTCAATTGTGAATGAGCTCAAGAGTGTGTGTGCACCCCAATTTATACCTATTGACACCACCTCTGTTTTTTTGTAAACGGTATTGTTTTCACATAAGACTTGACTAATAAACCACATGTGTTTAGTTTATATCTATTTGTATTAGCAAACACGTTTGCACTACATGTGAGAACCAACACGTGGTAAACTCATAACATTCGGCTAGCAAACTGCCGACAGCCAACCTAACCTAACATACAAGACTTAACCTCAACAGACAAAGCCTAACATATGTCAGACTCAACCTATAACAGTCGGCTAGCGGGAATCGGAGTCCTATACGCCACAGCGACAACACACGCTTGATGTCAACAAAAACATAACCTATACAAGACTTAACATTCAGCATGGGGAATCGAGAGTCCTAACCCCACACTCCGCTAGCGGGCAACAGCAGCCGGCATAACCTAACAAACAACACATGTGTGTGTGTGTGTGTGTGTGTGTGTGTGTGTGTGTGTGTGCGCGTGTGTGTGCCCTAACCTAACATTCTCGGATTGCGGAAAGCAGCTTGCTTATGTGTCAGACTTAACCTCAAATTAACACGTGGGTGAGCAACAAACATTCGACTAGCAACGTCCTAACCTAACAAACACACGTGTGTAGGCTTAACCTAAGAAACGTATTCGGCTAGCGGGTAGCCGACATAGCCTAACAAACAACACATGCGGCTTGTGCTTTCCACTCTCGGCAAGCGGGTAGCAGCCATCTGTTTAACACGTGTGTATAACCTCATGGCGGAAACTTGGGACCTGACAGCAGCAACCATCTTGGAACATGTAAACAGACATGTTACCCGCGACCAGATGGCCGATTGCTGCAGCGGCCTTCTTGGAACCTGACAGTGGCGTGTAAGAAGCATGCTGCCGGTTTAAGTATCTATTGATATTGAGACAAAATTTTCCTACGGATAAATTTTGTCTCCAAGTTGGGGTCAGATGTAAGCAGGATGCTTACTGGTTTAAGTATCTGGTTAACTAAATTTCTCCATACATCAATGTTCAGAAAAGAGATAAATAAATTACTGGATTTCATCTCAGAAAAGTTTATGAAAAATTCGCTACAGCAAATAGTCAAGCGATCATAAATATAATCGGAATATGCATAATTATCTAGGCTGGGCATGTTGAAATTATAAACAATCAACTGCTCAAGTTGCGAGTTCAACCGGGTCACTTGAAACATAGTATATAGAAATGCTGAATTTGCAAGTTTAGGGTTACGGCCTTCAACGAGGCCAGTTCAACAGAGACGAAAAAATGCAATCTAGGAAATTTGGTACGGGTACAGTGGAAAAATACGTGTCTAGAGTTAGTTAGTGATCAGCCGGGCCTCGGGGCTGAAAGTACGGTAGCGACGAAAATGTCAGGGTTTCTGTTCTTTAGATAATCAGAGAATATTTAGAAGTTTGGGTGAAAATTTCAGAGAGTTAATTAGGAGTGTTAAAAAAAAGGCGATTAACGCGGATGCCCATGGTTTAGCGGCCGATGGAAGGGCCGAATTTGGTGAGTCCATTCCTTTTTTTTTTAACTATTGCTTGGGGTGTCTTTTATTCGAGAAGCTAGCTGTCCCGATGTACCGATTTACATCTGAAACTTGAATTGTATGTATATTTTTGAATCATATGGGCTGTAAGCTAAATTAGTATAGGTAATCTTGTGCCGTAGGGCGCTGGATTAGAATAAGAAAGAATGAAATCAGATTAAAATTCGGGTGTTGTTTTATGATAGAAATACACCCTTCTGTTTAAATAACCCTTAGGATTTATATTATTAGAATTTTGAGTTTTAGTATAAATTTAACCAGGCTTAAAACCTTTTGAATTAAGGAATTTTTATTGAAAAATTATTGAAAGTTTTCTTTGGTTTAATATTTATCATACGGACACCTTTGTAGATCAAAGGGGGTATTAAAATTTGTTCAGCTGTTTAAAATGTTATCTGTATAAATTTTATTTTTGCATTAAAGTAATTTTAAAACTAGATGCTGGGTTTCATTATTAGTTTAGGAAGCCCTAAACTAGAGTGCAGATTTAACAGTTTCTTATAGGGTAACTCTGATGTACTAGGGTCACTGGATATACGCTAAGACTGCATATATAGTAAAATTCTGGGAATTTGGCCCAGATGCTCGGTTCTTAGTGTTCCAAATAAATCTAGGTAGAACCTCCCTTGAAGGTCGTAAAACTTAAATATTAAGTTCAAGGTAACAAGGGGATAGAAAAGGGACACACGTTCTGCCGCTCGAAACGTTGCCGACCCTAAAACATAACTAAATCAATAATTACTTAAATGTTAATAATAATAAAAATTAGAATTTACAGTCATTGAAAAAACCTTTGTACTAAAGAGAAGTAAAAGGCACGTAAAACCCCCCCGTTACAGGCGGCCATCATGGAACATATGACGTCATCTGTCAGATGACAGATAACATGTGACGTCAGCTGACATATGACAGGTTAGCAACCATCTTGAAACATGTGACGTCAGCTGACAGATGACACCTGACTGCTGACTCACGCAGTCGTGACGTCATCTGTCAACGCATGCGCAGAAAAACTGGAGGTGGTGGGCTAGGGTGACGCCCTATCTACTTTCCCAAGAACTACAAGCGGTAATTTTGATTTGCAAAACCACAGATTATGCAACGTCGATGATCCAGTCGATTCAACAAACGGTGTACATAAAAAATTTGTTGAAACGGATGGATGACTATCCGAAGAACAAAGATGAGGTAACACAAAAAATATTTGCCATACTACTTGAAGCTGTGCACCAGCCAGAGTTGGAAGATTTGAAAAACGAGTTTGAAAAGAAATTGAAAAATTTAACCAAGAACATAACTGCTCAAGTTTTAAAAGATATTGTCCTATCAAAGAATAACATGTTGAAGAAGAAGCTGGGTGAAATAGATAACAAACATAAAGATTTGCCTGACAAGTGGATACTTCTTAATCCAACATCACCATGAAACGCAAAACAGTTGAACCATCTGATGCTGAAAAACAAGTAATAAATGAGTTGTACGTACCAGCAAGAATCAATTTTAAACGCAGAAGTACCATAATCAAAGGTTTGGATGACTTGTGGCAGATTGATTTAGCTCAGTTTATAGACTATCATCGAGAAAACTCTGGTTACAAGTAGATTTTAGTTGTTATCAATTCTTTTTCAATGTATGTGTGGACTCGCCCACTTAAATCAAATACTGAAGAGGTGACTAAAGCTATGGCTGATATTTTAGCTAATAGTACACCTCCTACCAACATCCAGTCTGATCTTGGTAAGGAGTTTTACAACTCCAAATTTAACGCCTTAATGAAAAAACACAACATCAATCACTACAGCGCTTATAGTGTGAAGAAGGCAGCAATAGTGGAAAGAGTCATAAAAAGATAAAATATATAAAACTTTATACTGTTTGGCTCCTACAAATGGTTTAATCACTACCTGATGTCACATATGCCTACAACTCAACCATTCATCAATCAACTGGTGTAAAACCTAAAGATGTTAATAAGAATAATGAAGCAGCCATTCGTGAACAAGTCTACTCAAATATTAAAGTGTTTGATCAGAATAAATTCAAAGTGGGTGATGTACGTATAAGTAAAGCAAAGACTCAATTTGAAACGGGGTATACACCTCGTTTGGTCAACAGAGTTATTCAAGATTGTTAGTGTCCATTTCACAAATCCAGTAACATACATTCTGGAAGACATGCAGGGAAAACCCATCAGTGGAGGGTTTTACGAGGAAAAACTACAAAAGACTAAACAGACATCTATCTGGTTGAACGCATCTTAAGGAAGAAAGGCAAGAAACTCTATGTAAAATGGTTGGATTTTGATAAATCTCATAATTCTTGGATACATTCAAACGATGTTAAATAAGCTTACATTTAATGTATTAATGTACTTAGAATAAAATAAAAGTCTTTGTTAAAATTAATGTGCTTTTACTTTTAACGACATACATACATAGACTAATACAATTAAAAATTATGACGTAAATCAATAATATCCTGAATAAACTTCTCCTGTGGTACATCTGCTATATGTAGATCGTTTCTCTTCACCTTAAGGTATTTTACTTCGGTCTTTATTCTGTTAAAGAGATTTACAGAATTTGGATCATACACCATATTTAGAACCACTTCTGAATCGGGATGTTTATTTTTAAAGTTCTTAACAGCTCTTCTAAAACTTTTCTTCTGAGTTCTTACAGCATGATATGGATAGGTAGCGTCTTTCTCATTTCTTGAAAGTAAACCAAAAACACATATTTTTCCTAGGCTACTTGGTTTTGGGGATATATCTTCAAGATGTTCTGTGACTTTAGCATTTGTTTCTCGCATGTGCTGCACTTCATCATCTATCTCCATTAATTTCGCTTCAATTTCCTTGAGGTTTTCCCTGTATTTTTGAATAAATTCGCTTACGAAAAAAATCGAAAATAATTTGGTCGCACTTTTCATAGAAATGATTAGGTATCAAACAGACTAAATTTAATATCAAATCTTTGCACATATATGTACCAGATATCGAGTGGTTCTCAGTATGTGTTCCATCAAAGTCCACCAGGTATGTAGCGGTTGTTGGTGTTACTTAAGATGTGACTCTAAATATGACTTTAAGTTGTTGTAATAAGCAATTAACTCTTTAGTTTTCTTATTTTCCAACCAATGTCTCAATCTTTCCTCACCACTTTTACACAACTTTGTTGCATTGAAATAACCAGTATTCTTACCGATAATTAATTGAAAGTCTCCAAATAGACCATATCAGAAGTTGTCTTTAATTTGCTGGTAACACAGATCACTTAATGTGGCCATGTTAAACACACTACTGGACACTTCGGTACTCAAGAACAAGCTGAAGTATGTCTTACTTCTAAGACAACTGAATGTTTAATGAGCTTGATAGTATGTGGCCGACAATTTATATATGTTGGCACCGCTCCGACATAAAACTATATTTATTAGTATTTATTTCCAACCACATCAGACTCTCCAACATCCATCCGCTTTCGGCTTCTGCAAACTCCAAAGCTTTAGCGTAAATTTCCTCAGTGAATTCTTGATATGTATTTTCAAAGTTTGTTGAAACTGTAACATTTTTGTTTTTAGTATTGAATGATTTCATTTCTTTTCTATTTCGGTGCTGGAGCACATATAAGCCAAACAATTCTAGATTGATTTTAATTTTATTATGTTTAGCTACAGCAGCTTCAATCAGATGAAACACTTTATGTCTTACTGCTTCCATAAACTGTTTAATATCAATAGCCTTTTCGTATATACGATAAGTAGCCATTCTGTTTCTAAAAGCTTGAGTTAACATATGCACTTGTTCAACTTACCATGGGTCACATACTTTCGATTTGTGGGTTTCGCTACGCAGATGTCCAGAAAATGTACTCTTTTTCACCTGTAACGAGCATGACTCGCAGTATATCATCTTAACTACAGGTGCTTAACTAATGAATAAAACATATACTCAGTTTATATATTTATTAACGCACATAATTGCGATGCATATTTTTAAGTGAAATGTAGCATTTAACATAAAAGTATATTAACATAAATACAGTTAGACATGTGAGAAAACCAGTTGATATATATATATATATATATATATATATATATATATATATATATATATATATGTATATATATATATATATATATATATATATATATATATATATATATATATATATATATATATATATATATATATATATATATATATATATATATATATATATATATATAATTTGATGTGAACAGATAAGAATCAGTTAATACGAGAGTCATCCAGTCAGATGTCTCACCACGGTACCATCCTCAAACAGGAACATAATTTTATAACGCACCACTTGAGATTTACTTTCGGACATATTGTACATTGAAAGTTCGATGAAATCATCGTTGTACAGATGTGTTGTTGGAAGACCGGGCCATTTCAAGCAGTCGTTGTCATCGAAACAGATTCGCACTTCTACATTTGGTGGTTTGTAAATATAAAACACATTTTGAGATAGTGCTGTCAGGATGATGAAAGTTGCCTTAAGAGGAACTATTGTATATCGCGTGTATTTCTTTGAAGCGATCAAGTACTTGCTTATTTGCAAAGTGCAAGCACTCTAACATACAAACTGGGAATGGTGGTTTACAGTCTTTTAACATAATATTTATAAGCTTCACCATTTCATCGTCACATGGTAGCTCTTTCTTAACACATCTGAGAAGATCAGTGATACAGTACAGGAAATCACTAGGTCGAATATCAAAGTTAAAATTAGTTAGAAGCTTTAATCTTTCGTTGATGATTTCAACCAGGTCTACTATTAGTTGAACTGTATCTTCGGTTAAATAAAAGGTAACAGAATCATCTGAGATTGATATGCCTTTACTGTTTAGTATTTTAATAGTTTTCACAGCCTCAAGTTTCACTCTATCTGTTGCTGCAACCTCCGCTTCTGGAGCCTTCTCCGCTGCAGCAACCTTCTCTGTTGTTGTCGTCGTCTCCATCGTAAAAATATCTGTATTGTTTTTTTGCTTCTTCTGGTTAATACCTGAAGAACGGCTTACTAAAATCAGCTCCTGGTTGGTATCGAACGAGTAAAGAACTGCGTGGAGCAGTAACCAGCTAAATATACGTCACACAATTCAACTATATGTCCACTTTCATAATCTTCACCTTCAGACTTGCGTTCATCCATATAAACTTGTTCTTGTATGTTCAGCACTAAAACTGTCTTAGTGTTGCGATATTCTCTTCATGATATGTTATATTTTTACTTATATGCCATAACTCACTGTTGTACTGCATACTGCGGCAGACTTCTGTGTGTGACTAAAAGTGAGCTCGCTAACAAAACATATTTATTTGCGAGTTCTGACAGGAAACAAGAGTTGAAACGAGGTCAACGTGAACACTAGCCGGAAATAAACATTGATAATGGGTCTGCTGCGAGTTCCGACAGGAAACAAGAGTTGAAACGAGGTCAGCGTGAACACTAACCGGAAATAAAAATTGTTAATGGGTCTGCTGCGAGTTCGGGCAGGAAATAAGAGTTGAAACGAGGTCAACGCTAACACTGGTCAGCCTAGCGAGGTCACATGCAAGTTTCGAAAGGAATTCAGATGTTCCGGCGTGCAGCTAGCCCCTTGCTGTTATCATCTAGTTGCCATCATCTTGCTTGACATGCTTCCGAGTTCCCCTCACGTGGGGAAATAAATATAATATAAATATATAAATATATAAATATATAAATATATAAATATATAAATATATAAATATATAAATATATAAATATATAAATATATAAATATATAAATATATAAATATATAAATATATAAATATATAAATATATAAATATATAAATATATAAATTTATAAATATATAAATATCTAAAATAAATAAATAAATATTTTATCTCTCCTCATCGAGACGAGTGGATGATACCCCACATGTGTTCTCTTACTTGAAAACTCAAAATTTTCAGTTTGCGCATGCGCAAATGTCATATTTGAATTCCACTCGTTGAGAGGAGTACGGTTATACTGCATAAATGGGTGTCTAACCATACAGAATAAAAAAGTTGGTTTGCGCCTGTGCTGTCCGCCATCTTGAATAACGTCATATCATTAAAAATCTCTTTTCTCTCTCTATCCATCCGCTATCTTTGTTTTATCACTTTGACTACAAACTCGCCAGATTTTTTCCGGTCGGCCATCTTGGCCGCCACCTGAGATTACGTAATCTCAGGTTAGAGCTCTTTTCTCTCTCTATCCAACCTGCCATCTTGTTTCGTTACCGTGACGTCATACGCAGGCGCAGAACTGTGTGGCGGGAGTGGCGGTTCCAGAGCGAATATCTATACCTACTCTCGGACATAGATATTATCCTTTTACACGACTCCATACTAATATTTAAACTGTGATTATGATTAAATGCGTTGGGTATTTATATGTTTCGAAAAGCACGGTAACTGCATGGCTCTTTAACATGTGTGTCTAAAATACATTAAGTTACATGTTATTTTGCTTATATTTGCCTTTTTTACATGGTTATAGGATATACGAAAAAATTCGATAAAACAGGCGGCCTTTTTTATATCAGAGTAGAGTTTGCTATCTATTTCTATTCCGAGCGTATTTAGACTTGCAAAACCGCAACGTCAGCTGTTTGTTTACTCCGACAACATGTTGTTATATTATAAATCAGGTCGAGAAACATGACACCAAACACCGAACATCTAAGCCGAAAACTGAGAAAGTTGGTTTGCGCAGCCCCCTACCGACCCCTGCCGCCGCTTCCAGAAGCGGGCGATGCTTTTTTTCAATTCTACGAGACGATTACCATGACAGTAGATAGGAAGCCACTTGGGAGGACCCATCCCAGCGTTCTGATTGGCCGTGACGTCAGAGTAGTGGGGGTAATCTCCCCCTGTGGGGAGGGGGAGGGGGTGGAGTGGGGGTGAGGCCGCGGCTGCGCGTGCGCTGACAGTTGTGATGCTGTCACCATCTGTCATCCGTCAGTGTGTGACAGATGAGGTCTAACCTGTCAGCTCCCACCAGCTGTCAGTGGGTGACAGATGACGGGTAACCTGTCAGCTGACGTCACATGTTCCAAGTTGGCCGCCACTGTCAGGTCCCAAGATGGCCGCTGCCGCAATCTGTCACCTGTCAGTCAGATCACAGCTGTCAGCTGACGTCATACGCTCCAAGATGACCGCCGCTGTCAGGTTCCAAGATGCCTGCCGCTCACGGGATTCACGCTTCTCGCCCATGTGGGAATTTGTAGTTATGGCTATACACACGTGTTTTTGGTTGAACAGGTGCCTGCTACCCGCGAGCTGAGAATGTTAGGTTATGTTTGTTAGGAGCTCATCACGTGTTAATTTGAGGTTAGGTCTGACATATAAGCATCCTGCTTCCCGCTACCCGACTGCTTATTTGTTTGTTGAGGTTAAGTCTCCCGATGTGCTGTATGTTAGGTTATGTCGGCTACCCGCTAGCCGAATGTTGGTATGACATATAAGCTTACCACGTGTTGTATGTGGCGAATGTTAGATTATGTTTGTTTGTTAGGTGCTCACCACGTGGTAATTTGTGGTTATGTTGGACATATGTTGAGTGTTTATTTGTTTGTTGAGGTTAAGTCTTGTATGTTAGGTTCTGATGGTGTGTTATCGTGTTTGTTTGTTGTTGTATGGTTGCTATGTTACTCAGTTTTGGCGGATTTGAATTTTATCGAAAGTTGTGTCTCTGTGTGTGTGTTAAGTTCAACAGTTGAACATGGGTACATTCCAAATTAATAGAGCTGCATACTTCTGACTTCATGATTCAAATTTAAATTATATTATGAAGAGTCACATAATTCTGGTTTCACGATTTAGATTTGAATTATATTATAAAAAGCTACATACTTCTGATTTCATGATTCAGATTTAAATTATATTATAAGGAGATACATAATTCTGGTTTCACGATTTAGATTTAAATTATATTATAAAGAGCTACATAATTATGGTTTCACAATTCAAATTTAAATTATATTGTAAAGAGCTACATACTTCTTACTTCATGATTCAAATTTAAACTATATTATAAAGAGCTACATACTTGTGACTTCAAGTTTCAGATTCAAGAATCATTTCACTAAATAATACACAAGCTAGTAACATTCCCGACTCCAAGTTTCAGTTTAAATATTATTAAGTGGGAACAAAATTTCTGTTTTCAAATGCAAAGGAATTTCATTAAATGCTGCACGGGCTAGTAACGTTTCTGATTTCAAGTTTCAGTTTAAATATCATTACATTTGGCAACTTTCAGATGCGAAAGTCATTTCTTTAAATAATACACAAACAAATTAAAATTCCAGGCTTCAAGTTTCAGTTTAAATATATCAAATTTCGCAACATTTCACTGCACAAAATTTATCTACACAACGTGAACGAAGAAAATTCCAAATTTCAAGGTTAGTTTAAATGTGTTAAATTTGGCAACGCCTAAATGCTCAAGTAGTCCCTCTACACTATATGCAAAAAAAAATCAAAACTTCAACTTTAGTTTAAATATAAAAATTTAGAACATCTGAACGCATGAATCCCTACAATAATATGCAAATAAAGAAAGTCCCAGCTCTCGAGTTTTAGTTTAAGCACATCGAATTTGGCAACCTTAAATGCACAAATAATTTCTCTACATTATCTGCAAATAACTAAAATTCTAGATTTCAAGTTTAATTTAAATATAACAAATTTGGCAATGTTTAAAATAATTTCCTTGAATAATATGCAGACAAATAAACTTCCGCGGTTAAACTTGTTGTTTAAGTATATGAAATGTGGCAACATTTGAGTGCACAAACAATATCTTTAATAAATGAGATTTCAGGTTTCAAGTCTAGTTTAAATATGTCAAATTAGGTAACATTCAAATACACAAATAATTTCTTTAAATAATATGCAGACAAATAAACTTCAAGGGTTCAAGATTCTGTTCAGATATATCAAATTGGGCAACATATTACGGATGCCTCCTCATACTACTCATATTCATAAATAGTACTGTTGAGGCACGTAAACCATTTTCTTGGCCGTGCAAGGTACAGTCACCGTTTGCTGAGTTACTTCTCGTCCCGACAGACTGCGGCATGGTCTTCACTCGGGGACGGCAACTCGACTCCTGGGTCTCATCTAGGTGCGGGGATGGTTCCCACATCTTTGTATTTCCTAGCAAGATGGGGTGAGTTCGAAAGGAGCCCGCGTGCGGGGTTTTTTCGCTCTGACGGGACCGTGAAAATTTCCGGGGAGGATCCCCGTCTGCGCGCGAGATTCTGGCGTTTAGTGCCTGCCACAGGCTTTCTTTGTTAGTAGGAGAAGACGTTTGAACTGCGATATTACCAGCAGAGTTCCCCTGTCTCCACACTCGCGCGCATTTAGCTCGCGCTTAGTGCTTAACACAGTCTCTTTCCGCTAGTGATGGAGGACGTTTGAAATGCGATATTACCAGCAGATTTTCCCTGTCTCCACACTCGCGCTCGTATGTCTGGAGCTTAGTGCTTACCACAGGCTCTCTCCACTAGTAAAGGTGAACTTTGGAAGATCAGAACGTTTGAAAGTTCAAACTAAGTCTAATGATTGCCTATACAAATCCATGTTCTTTTATATGAATTCGCTCCGCCTCCGCGTGGGAACCATGAAAAACAGACATAGTCGTTATGGTTGAAGAGATATCAACTATGCACACAATTATCGACCTAATCAATGCGTACGTAATAAAAAGTATTAGTTCCTTGTCACGAACAGATGCCTTAAAAAACTTTCTGGTTGCTCCAATACATAGTAATACGTCCTCCTTTAATTAAATCTTAATTTTACTAATCAATTACTCCATTTCCGACAATTATTCTGCGAGTGTACCTGTGCATCACTGCTTTGTTAGTTGCCCTTCAATTACTATCGGTACATGTACACAAGTTACATTCATACAGGTACTTGTTAGTTACCGAACAGTAGTGGTAATCTAAATACAATTTAGAAATAATACAAAAATATTTATTTGCGCCAGGTATGCGATATTGCGTAAAACATTACATATATTTTATAAAACAGTGCCGAATTATTCTGGCAATTCCCTTTTAAATTGCATACGAAATATTGTGTGCATCTTTTCCATATTACCAAGATAATATACCTGCTTGCCACGAACCTGCAAATAAAATGCATCTATGTCTGCCAGTTTAAAAATTCGCATATACAACTGGCAATTAACCCACAATACCGTTTGTAAGGTATTAGTTAAAAAACCGACTGCAGTTAAAATAAGACGAGAATGGGCAAATACATATTTTTCTGCGAGTGGCCTGACATCAATTTCTAATTAATTACCTTACTTCACAAGGAATAGTATATATAATTATAATATCCATAACTTGCACTGATTATTGCATATTTGTGGCATGGAGGCTTACATTTCATTGTCAAACTCTTATCTGTTTTGTTTTTTTGTAAATATGCTCGACCTAGATGACACAGGAATAAGAATTTCTCACGATATTAGGATGTCTGTTTCTGCTTAATAGTCGAAACCTCTCAAACTCTTGAGATATAAGTACAAATATATACATCGACATTCCCTTTGTCATGTTGTTTTAGGAATAATCAGACCCAGACCAATAAATTATCGTATCTGCAGGAGAGGACCGTGTGACTTAAACCATTACCTTCTCAATATGAGTTTACGTGAAACAAACTCGAGTCATTGCTTTTTTATAAGGCAGTTTGAATTACTTCGTCTAAATCGAGCACCATTTGTAGCTTAATTTCTATTTTATACAGGGCGTAGCAAATACAAAGATATAAACTTTCAATCAGCATTGCACCTGTGGCATAAGATTATTTATCGAAACAATTTAGAAAAAATTTAAATTTGCACAAAAACAATGATAACTCGTATTTGTTTTCTACTAATATGCTAAGGAGCTAGAGCGACCTCTATTGCCTGTAATCTGTGTTATTTTATGTTGAGCGACATTCACATCTAACTTTATTTGTCATATGACACATGTATAGTAATTGCTAATAGCCATTCAGGTGGCTAATTTCGTATAAATAATGTTATACCTTTTCTTCTACAGAACAGTTGCGAAATAGCAATTAGTCATTCATCTAATAAAACTATCCAATGAGTTAGTTTGTCTAATAACAAATGTATAAGCTTTTATTTGAACTTGTTAATTATTACGTGTTTATGGCTCACGTGAAATAAAACTATTTTGGTTATTTAACAGCATTATTATGTATATAAGAAACACGTTAGTTATCCTATATATATATATATATATATATATATATATATATATATATATATATATATATATATATATATATATATATATATATATATATATATATATATATATATATAATGTGTATGTTTATTCAACTGGTTCTTTTCTAAACCTATTTGAATATTTTAATTTAATTACTAACATAACGACATGAATGATTAAGTAATACATGTTAATATGTATCTTTAAACAAAGTTTATATATCATTCTCTGTAGGGTATCGGTTAAAACGTTGGCTCAGAGATGCTGGGATCCATGGTTCAAATCTAACCTACAGCGTATGCTTTTCTTTAAACTAGATTAATTATTAACGTCAATAAAGTTCTCTCTTTTTCTCTCTCTCTCTCTCTATCCCTTTCTCTCTGTGTGTCGACCATATTTCCCACAACTATATTTTTGAATTCGATGCAGAAATAGATGGGGTTGTTGGAAATTCTAAATCTGATGTGACATCCTTTTTAATGGAAAAGAAATGTCAGCAGATAATTTAGTCGGTGTGAAAGTTAAACCGGGTGATGATATATATTTCGAATACATTTCGACGAGCAGTACATTTGAATTTTTCTTAGAAATAACATTAAGATGTCCCCTAAAACTGTCAAGGAATGGGTGGTGACAACTTCACAAACCGGCAAGGAGAAATTATAGAAGAAGACGAGTATTAGTGAAGGGGTTGAATGATCTGTTTCAAGCTGATCTGGTGGAAATGCTTCCTGATTCGAAATTAAATCGTGGATATAAATATATTTTAGTAGTGATCAATGCTTTTTCAACATTTGTCTGTGCGGAACCTTTAAAAGGAAAACGGCTAAAGAAGTATCAAAAGTTATGAACAAAATTCTACAGTCACTAAGAAATGCACCCTAAAATTTCCAGACAGACCTCGGAAACGAATATATGATTTCGGATTTCAAGGCTCCAATGAACGAATTCAAAATAAATCATTACAATACCTATTCAAATTTGAAAGCTAGCATATGTAAACGCGTTAATAGAACATTGAAAGCTATGATGTGGAAAGAATTCAGCATGCAAGGAAACTATGAGTGGCTAGATTTACTTCCCAAAATTGTTTCGCAATATAACAATCGGGTACATATAACCATTGGAATGAAACCTGCTGCTGTGCTGAAGCAGCACGAAAAAGCTATTTTAAAATCAGCTTTTAGTCATGTGAAGACCGTTGATCATAGACAACAGAAATTTCATGTTGGCGACTATGTCCGCATCAGCAAACATCGAGAAATTTTTGCTAAAGGTTATACGCCGAATTGGTCGAATGAAATTTTCCACATTATGCAGATTAAACAAACTAACCCTCGCATGTACTATCTGGAAGATGAAAAACAGCTGCCCATAAAAGGATGATTTTATGAAGAGGAACTACAGAAAGTAAAATACCCTGACGTACATTTGTTCGAAAAAATTCTTAGGAGAAAAGATGATAATATGTTTGTGAAATGGTTGGGTCTCGACAAATCGCACAATTGTATAAAATTATATTATTTTTGATGTATTTTTTTTCTTCAATAAAAGCTATAACAGAGTTTTTTTTAATTCCTAAAATTGTGTGGCAGAGAATTTTCTAAGAACACTGGATAAATGAGAGCTAAGTTGGTTAATAAAAAAACTGTAAATTTTTAACAGGTTTATTAACAAAGTAAATGTGAATGATACATAATTAAGTTACCATTTTCAAAATGTGACAATAATTTTACAAACATGCCGTGAAATGTGTACAATGCACAGTCAAATCTTCACGATGTAACATTAAATATGTGGTCACATTTTAAAATATTACAATAGTTTTATAAATATAAAGCTATTCGATGAAACCTGAAAATGTGCAATGCACAATCAGATGTTTCAAAATTAAATGTGTTACACTTTTAAAATATCACTAGACAATGGTTATAACAAATACTCTATGTAAAACAACATCTACAACTAGTTGAAACGAGAACGTTGATTGTAAAAATTCTGTTGTGGATATTGGTTGAACACTTTTAGATTCGGATATTGATGAATAAGCTCCATCACAGCATAAACGTTTTCTGAATTCGGAGTTGTTGAGACTTTATTCAGAATGAAGTTATGTCGACGTGCACTGAATGCACATTGAACACTAAAGATGTGAAATAATTTGAAAAATCTTGTTTCTTCAGCATAACAATCTTGTATGCGATGAGATTTGTTAGTTCAAATAACTTGCAAACAGATTCAATCCCCAGATATATACACCCACCACACTTATCTTCTATTTTCACAATTTTACTATCTTTAAACTATTTAACTGTTACGTTGATTGCAGAATTTTGTTATTGACAGAACTCATCCTGATTATTCGAATAGAAATAATTCATAATGAGGCCTTCACAACTCCGAAACTCTATCTATTTCTCTTCATTAAAAACGACTGAATCACCTTTAAGACCTTGTATTCCAATAAATGGTTTAAATTGAAGTCATAGGCTAAACCAACACACACACACACATTTAGATTTAGGATTAATATGGTATCGCTTTACACAAATTGTAGTCAAAATATTTTTCTGAATTTTGCTTTCTGAACACTGCCTTTTTGAAGTACCAGGAACGGCATTTTTAATCGTATTTGAAACTCTTCAGGTATTCATTGTCAACAGTTAAATATGCACTGATGACAGCAATTTTAAACGCAGAGCTTTATACTGCATTTCACCTTCTCTCACTACATTGCAGATGTTATTTTACATCTCCTCCCCCTAACATACAAACTTAAAGGAATTCTTAATAATGCACCACTACAGCTAAAGTTGTTAACATTAAAATTGTTATTTGCAGTCACGATGATAAAATAAATTTATAAGTTACTTTGGAAAAAAATTGTACAGACAGTTGGTATAGATGGGGGGTTGTGGGACCTCCACCCGGCCACTGGGCATGCATGCAGTGACGTCACAGTGACGTCAATGGGTGGTGGACTAATAGGGGTCTAACCTGAGATGACGTCGCCCAAGATGGCGGCCGTCGAGCGCGAAAATTCAAAAATTTAAAATTCTAAACGACAGATGGCACTATCTGTCAAAATAAGAGTATCCGCCATTTTGATTTTTGTAAAAATGACGTATCTGAAGATGGCGGTTTGCGTATGCGCAAACCAACTTTTTTTATTAGGCGGTGTAGAGGTATAGTGTTTGGTGTCATGGTACTCGGCTCGAAGAGTAGAATTTAAATATGGCAGTTGGCGCATGCGCAAACCAACTTTTTTAATTAGGCGGTGTAGAGGTATGATGTTTGGTGTTATGAGTAGATAGGGAACCACTTGGGACGACCCATCCCAGCGTTCTGATTGGCCGTAACGTCAGAGGAGTGGGAGGTAGGCACCGCCCCCTGTGAGAGGAGTGGGTAACGCCGCCCCCTGCGCATGCGCTGACTGTTGACAGCTGTCACCATCTGTTATCTGTGAGTGTGTGACAGATGACGTCTAACCTGTCAGCTGTCACCAGCTGTCAGTGCTGTCAGTGGGTGACAGATGACGGGTAACCTGTCAGCTGACGTCACATATTCCAAGATGGCCGCCACTGTCAGGTTCCAAGATGGCTGCTGACGCAATCTGTCAGCTGTTAGTCAGATGCCAGCTGTCAGCTGACGTCACATGTTCCAAGATGTCCGCCGCTGTCAGGTTCCAAGATGGCTGCCGCTCACGGAATTCCCGCTTGCCGCCCATGTAGGAATTTGTGGTTATGGCTCTACACACACGTGTTATTGGTTGAACAGGTGCCGGCTACTCCCGTGTTGGGAATGTTAGGATATGTTTCTTAGGAGCTCATCACGTGTTAATTTGAGGTTGTCTGACATATAAGCATCCTGTTTCCCACTATCGGACTGTTTATTTGTTTGTTGAGGTCAAGTCTTGCATGTTAGGTTAGGTTGTTTGTTATGTCGGCTGTCGGCTACCCGCTAGCCGAATGTTGTTATGACATATAGGCTCGCCACGTGTTGGGTGTGGCGAATGTTTGTTTGTTAGGTGTTCACCACGTGGTAATTTGTGGGTATGTTTGACACATGTTGAATGTTTATTTGTTTGTTGAGGTTAAGTACACACATGTACTGTATGTTCGGTTCTGCTGGTGTGTTTTTGTGTCTGTTGTTGTTGTATGGTTACTATGTTACTCAGTTTTGGCGGATAATTTGAATTTTATTGAAAATTTGTGTCTCCCTGTGTGTAAAGTTCAAAAGTTGAATATGAGAACATTCATTAGCATCCAGCGACTTCTATTAATTTGGAATGTACCGATGTTCAACTGTTGAACTTTACACACAGGGAGACACAAATTTTCAATAAAATTCAAATTATCCGCCAAAACTGAGTAACATAGTAACCATACAACAACAACAGACACAAAAACACACCAGCAGAACCGAACATACAGTACATGTGTGTACTTAACCTCAACAAACAAATAAACATTCAACATGTGTCAAACATAACCACAAATTACCACGTGGTGAACACCTAACAAACAAACATTCGCCACACCCAACACGTGGCGAGCCTATATGTCATAACAACATTCGGCTAGCGGGTAGCCGACAGCCGACATAACAAACAACCTAACCTAACATGCAAGACTTGACCTCAACAAACAAATAAACAGTCCGATAGTGGGAAACAGGATGCTTATATGTCAGACAACCTCAAATTAACACGTGATGAGCTCCTAAGAAACATATCCTAACATTCCCAACACGGGAGTAGCCGGCACCTGTTCAACCAATAACACGTGTGTGTAGAGCCATAACCACAAATTCCTACATGGGCGGCAAGCGGGAATTCCGTGAGCGGCAGCCATCTTGGAACCTGACAGCGGCGGACATCTTGGAACATGTGACGTCAGCTGACAGCTGGCATCTGACTAACAGCTGACAGATTGCGTCAGCAGCCATCTTGGAACCTGACAGTGGCGGCCATCTTGGAATATGTGACGTCAGCTGACAGGTTACCCGTCATCTGTCACCCACTGACAGCACTGACAGCTGGTGACAGCTGACAGGTTAGACGTCATCTGTCACACACTCACAGATAACAGATGGTGACAGCTGTCAACAGTCAGCGCATGCGCAGGGGGCGGCGTTACCCACTCCTCTCACAGGGGGCGGTGCCTACCTCCCACTCCTCTGACGTTACGGCCAATCAGAACGCTGGGATGGGTCGTCCCAAGTGGTTCCCTATCTACTCATAACACCAAACATCATACCTCTACACCGCCTAATTAAAAAAGTTGGTTTGCGCATGCGCCAACTGCCATATTTAAATTCTACTCTTCGAGCCGAGTACCATGACACCAAACACTATACCTCTACACCGCCTAATAAAAAAAGTTGGTTTGCGCATACGCAAACCGCCATCTTCAGATACGTCATTTTTACAAAAATCAAAATGGCGGATACTCTTATTTTGACAGATAGTGCCATCTGTCGTTTAGAATTTTAAATTTTTGAATTTTCGCGCTCGACGGCCGCCATCTTGGGCGACGTCATCTCAGGTTAGACCCCTATTAGTCCACCACCCATTGACGTCACTGTGACGTCACTGCATGCATGCCCAGTGGCCGGGTGGAGGTCCCACAACCCCCCATCTATACCAACTGTCTGTACAATTTTTTTCCAAAGTAACTTATAAATTTATTTTATCATCGTGACTGCAAATAACAATTTTAATGTTAACAACTTTAGCTGTAGTGGTGCATTATTAAGAATTCCTTTAAGTTTGTATGTTAGGGGGAGGAGATGTAAAATAACATCTGCAATGTAGTGAGAGAAGGTGAAATGCAGTATAAAGCTCTGCGTTTAAAATTGCTGTCATCAGTGCATATTTAACTGTTGACAATGAATACCTGAAGTGTTTCAAATACGATTAAAAATGCCGCTCCTGGTACTTCAAAAAGGCAGTGTTCAGAAAGCAAAATTCAGAAAAATATTTTGACTACAATTTGTGTAAAGCGATACCATATTAATCCTAAATCTAAATGTGTGTGTGTGTTGGTTTAGCCTATGACTTCAATTTAAACCATTTATTGGAATACAAGGTCTTAAAGGTGATTCAGTCGTTTTTAATGAAGAGAAATGGATAGAGTTTCGGAGTTGTGAAGGCCTCATTATGAATTATTTCTATTCGAATAATCGGGATGAGTTCTGTCAATAACAAAATTCTGCAATCAACGTAACAGTTAAATAGTTTAAAGATAGTAAAATTGTGAAAATAGAAGATAAGTGTGGTGGGTGTATATATCTGGGGATTGAATCTGTTTGCAAGTTATTTGAACTAACAAATCTCATCGCATACAAGATTGTTATGCTGAAGAAACAAGAAATTTCATTCGACCAATTCGGCGTATAACCTTTAGCAAAAATTTCTCGATGTCTGCTGATGTGGACATAGTCGCCAACATGAAATTTCTGTTTTCTATGATCAACGGTCTTCACATGACTAAAAGCTGATTTTAAAATAGCTTTTTCGTGCTGCTTCAGCACAGCAGCAGGTTTCATTCCAATAGTTATATGTACCGGATTGTTATTTTGCGAAACAATTTTGGGAAGTAAATCTAGCCACTCATAGTTTCCTTGCATGCTGAATTCTTTCCACATCATAGCTTTCAATGTTCTATTAACGCGTTTACATATGCTAGCTTTCAAATTTGAATAGGTATTGTAATGATTTATTTTGAATTCGTTCATTAGAGCCTTGAAATCCGAAATCATATATTCGTTTCCGAGGTCTGTCTGGAAATTTTAGGGTGCATTTCTTAGTGACTGTAGAATTTTGTTCATAACTTTTGATACTTCTTTAGCCGTTTTACTTTTTAAAGGTTCCGCACAGACAAATGTTGAAAAAGCATTGATCACTACTAAAATATATTTATATCCACGATTTAATTTCGAATCAGGAAGCATTTCCACCAGATCAGCTTGAAACAGATCATTCAACCCCTTCACTAATACTCGTCTTCTTCTATAATTTCTCCTTGCCGGTTTGTGAAGTTGTCACCACCCATTCCTTGACAGTTTTAGGGGACATCTTAATGTTATTTCTAAGAAAAATTCAAATGTACTGCTCGTCGAAATGTATTCGAAATATATATCATCACCCGGCTTAACTTTCACACCGACTAAATTATCTGCTGACATTTCTTTTCCATTAAAAAGGATGTCACATCAGATTTAGAATTTCCAACAACCCCATCTATTTCTGCATCGAATTCAAAAATATAGTTGTGGGAAATATGGTCGATCAGGAAATTCTGTGGGGAACGCTTTGGAATTTTCCACGGCTAGATATAATGAGTGTTTGCCATAGCTTTTTCCTTACCATGCTAACGTCTTCATCAATTTGTCTACCAAACTTATCCAAAGTCATATTTAGACTAATTCAGTTTGACAGTGTGTGCTTTTATATGTCGTTGATGAACTTGAGTCGTTTTATCTTCTATTTATAATTGCTAAGTGTTTTGCATTCATACGATCAACTCGCTGGCGCTTTTGAGAGGACATCTTAAAGTTATTTTAATATGAAAAATCACAGTCTGAGTATTTTCCACATAGATAAAATTCATGCTGTCACCAGACTTTATTTTCCTGCCAACCAGTTCATCTGCAGAGTGTTTGTTCTTCATCAAAAAAGATTATCACTTCAGCTGCCGGTCTTATATTAAGTTTGTCTATTTCGACATCAAACCTAACGATTTTTGTATGCGTTAAATTAGGTGCTAGAAAGATTTTGTTATGAAATGATTTTTTGCCAAAATATGTTGATATTATTGTTTGCGACAGTTTTTTCTTTAGGTTACCCACATCGTTATAAATTTTTCTTCCGAACTCATCCAAAGTCATAGTCGCACTGGTAATGTACAATAAAAATCATGTTTATTTATTCAATTATATATTTCTCCTTCAACTTCAATTATTGAAATAATCTCATTATCATTGCCGTTGTTGCCAGCGTTCCTAGATGCAAGTAGGAGTCTCAATATATAAGCTAACTCAGGATCATCCCAGTAAAGATAGTTTGTCCACTTCTCATTTTACGTCATAAGTCCCTGTTCTGTGTGCGTTCTTGTAGGAAACGTAAAAGTAGGTTGTGAACCAGAGCGGGGGCGTTTCGCATTTGGGTGAATTACAGTCCTATACTTTCTGGATTTATTACCGGCAATTTGCTCATTGGGATTATAGTTCCTGCGATTTGCCTTGGTTCGCTTCAGAATGTCATTATAGTCGTACACATCTTTATCCGTATATCCAATGCGCTCTATCTTAAACAGTAGTTCGTATAGACGTGGGCTACCTTTTTATTTGACTCCCTCAATAACGATATCATCCTTCTCAAAATTAACTTCGGAGTCACCGATGTGAAATTTGTCAGTCTATGTCTTATTCCGTATTTATGATCGAAACGATCATTAGTGTCTCTTATCATTTCCTCAACATATTGCCTAAGTAGTGCTGAATATTGTTGTAAATAGACAATAAAGGATGGATCATTTACCATTCTATCAATAACTGCTCTTGTAATTTCAAGAATATTTGCTGATGTGTCAGGAATTTCAGGTTATGCAGAAAACACTTCTTCCTAATTCGAAAATTCGGGTGCAAATAAGCGTTGATGTTGTTGTGATGGAGCGGCGTTTGTAGGAGTAGACAATTTTTGTTTTTCCTTTTTAGGCTCCACTTTTGGAATGATCTTTTCTGTTTTTATATCAGAAACAAGTTTTTTAGAGGTTCGGAGATGAGTTTCAACATTTATTCTCTTGTGAGTGAAGATTTGAAAATATCAGCTTTTTACGTTTCAAAGCAATTTACGTTTCAAAGCATTTCTCGTTTTTGGAAGTTCTCTGGTAACGTTTTCACTCATATTGTTCACTTGTTTGACATATACTGATGAACTGAAATCTTGTTTAATCTATATATAAAAAATCTCGGGACGCAGCAAGTGCGTTATGGTAGTGAATTTTCATAGAAATGATCTGGCGCAAAATATGTTATTATAACTTTTTTTTCTTGTAACATAGAAATCTAAATTTTGGTGTATAGTTTACTTTTTATATCGTAAACCTACCTACCAAATTAGGTTATCATAGATTTTTTATTTTTTAAGATAAAATTTTTTTTCAAATGAAAACTCAAAATTTTTTCAGAAAACCTCGTTCGATTTTTCTGATTAACGAACTTAGCAAAGCCATTTACAAAAGGAAGGTACATGCCAAATTTTATTAAAATCGGCTTATTATTCTTTGAGATAAAAATTTTTTTCGAATGGAAACTCAAAATTTTTCCGGAAAACCTCGTCCGATTTTCCTGACTAACAAACTTGTCAAAGCCATTTACAAAAGGAAGGTACATGCCAAATTTTATTAAAATCGGCTTATTAGTTTTTGAGATAAGAATTTTTTTCGAATGAAAACTCAAAATTTTCCCGGAAAACCTCGTCCGATTTTCCTGACTAACGAACTTATCCAAGCCATTTACAAAAGAAAGGTACATGCCAAATTTTATCAAAATCGGCCCATTATTTTTTGAGTTATCGGTGTGATACATATATAAATATATATATATATATATATATATATATATATATATATATATATATATATATATATATATATATATATATATATATATATATATATATATATATATATATATATATATATATATATATATATATATATATATAATATATATATATATATATATATATATATATATATATATATATATATATATATATATATATATATATATATAAACATATAAAAATTGAAACTGACCCCGGATATGGGTTCTAGGGGTCCTAGATCGGGCTCATTTGAAGAAATTTTTTCAAAATTCAAAAGTCGAGATCTCCTCATTAGTGAATTTTTTCTAAGAAAATTCACTAATAAACGTGAAAATCTTTCCTATATCTGCCGCAATGGGTAGGAAATTCCCTATTTATAACCAAAAAAACCAAACAAATTAAATTTCTGAAACGGCATGTCAACATTAACATGATAGTCATACACGTGTTTCAAATTAGTGTTATCTTGTTTGAATATGATTAACAAATTTGCATTATCTCGAATCAGCTGTTTCAGTATTATAGAATAAGTCTGACACAAATAAAAGCAATCAACTTTATTGTGACGCCCGAAACAAAAATAGTCCCTGATAATGCTTTGATTACAACAAATTATATAATCGAATATAACTACTGAATTCGGTTTAATCTGATCAGGGATGATTATCGGATTTCCGTCATCGTATTCAGAATAGCCGATCTCTTTCATAGGTTGTAAAAGAGATCTGAGATTATGATATTTTGGTTGGTTCAAGGACTTAGAATACACATATATATTTTCAAATCTAAGACCGTTCGCATGTTCCAAAAGTGAAACCATGTTATTTATTTTTCCACAACCAGATGCGCCTACTAAAATGCCTGTCTTAATATCATTTCCTAGCAACGTGCCATGTCTATTACACTTTTCACTTCCAAAGGTGTTGTCATGGTTTTTGATAGGTAATTGCAACTTTTGCTGTTCCGCTCTCATGTTACAGTATCTATCGCCCAAATGGGAGAAACGACTTATATACCAACCGTGGATGCCGCCGAAAAGGGGCTGTTTACGAGATGCAAACATACATAGAGCTAAATGTGACATTGCTAATTTTAGTAGAATCGAAAGTATATATACTGGCAACCTACTTACGAAATTTGTCACAATTACTACGTCTTACAACAGGATAAAATGAGAGTAAATCCGTCACCTGTTAAACTAAAGCGATTGTTAGCAACAGGGTTCCCCAAAATGAGGAATTCATTCAAAAAGGGTAGGGGTTTGACGAAAAAGAGGAACACGAATTCAAAAACAAGACGATCTAAAAAAAGCCTGGACGCAGCAAGTGCGTTATGGTAGTGAATTTTCATAGAAATGATCTGGCACAAAATATTTTATTATAACTTTTTTTTCTTGTAACATAGAAATCTAAATTTTGATGTGTAGTTTAGTTTTTATATCGTAAACTCACTCAACAAATTTGGTTATCATAGCTTTTTTATTTTTTTAGATAAAAATTTTTTTCTAATGAAAACTCAAAATTTTCCCGGAAAACCTCGTCCGATTTTCCTGACTAACAAACTTATCCAAGTCATTTACAAAAGGAAGGTACATGCCAAATTTTATCAAAATCGGCCTATTATTTTTTGAATTATCAGTGATATATATATATATATATATATATATATATATATATATATATATATATATATATATATATATATATATATATATATATATATATATATATATATATATATTAGTTCGCGCTCATTTGTAAAAATGTTTTCAAAAGTCGGGATCTCCCCATTTGTAAATTTCTTCTACGAAAATTCACTAAAAGCAGTATCATAAGAGTTCCTAAGATTGCCGGTTTTTTACCAATGTTATTACCTGTTTTGGGAGCATTAGGTGCTTTAGCCGGAGGCGGGCGAGCATAGCCAAGACTGTAATAGATGCGAGGAATGCGGCTAAAGCTTTACGAGAAATGAATAGACGTACCAAGGCTATGGAAAACCTTAACAAAGGTCCGGGTTTATTTTTAAAACCGTATCAAAAAACTACCGATAAGAATTCCAAATCGAGCGTTGACCAACGTCGATACTCTTAAATATGCAAATCAATTGAAAACAGAATTTTAGGAGTGTTTACATGCGAGATTCGGAGTGTGGAATTGTTAATCTAGACGCTGAAGCAAATGAAGGTACGCACTGGACAACTTATATAAAACGACATAAAAATGACGACTACTTCGATAGTTATGGCAATTTGCGACCACCGCAAGAACTAATTAATTAATTATTCTTTAAGTGATGGAGTTGATAATATAATTTACTTATAATTACTGGAAACAGCAAAATGTTAAATCCTCAACTGTGGGAACCTCTGCTTACGATTTCTATATAATAAGCAAACATTCTTACGCATTTGCGTTTTCCCAATCTCAATCAGTGTTAAGTTCAAATTTCAATCCTCCAATCCTTCTTGATGAGAACTCAGAATATGTGATCGGTTTAACAAATGTTGAAACATTTAACGCCATCCCCAATATATATGAAACAAATAATACCTTTTGTTATGGTACACAGGCTATAATTATTCCAACAGGTTCTTTAAATCACAGATATACATCAATATTTGCAGAGCAAAATGGGAAAAGAAACATTGGAGATCAATGTGAATAACAAAACCCTTGAAACAACTTTAAAATGTAGTCAAAATGTCGATTTCTCAAAACCCAATTTCATCGGCAAACTTTTAGTCTTCAGTAATAAGGTTTTGAAAGCTAATGTTGTTCATGAATCGGAAAAGCCTGTGGGAATTATAAAAGTAAATGCTATATGCATTGATTGCAACATCTCTACTGGCTCATATAATAACGGTACACCGGTCCACACAAGATATCAGTTTTTCCCCACGGTAACGCCATGGTATAAAGTAGAAACACCTCAGAATGTCATTTACTTTCCAGTCACCATAAGGACAATTACTAATATAACCATCAAGATTGTTGATCAACACGGAAATCTAGTCCAGTTTAGAGGTGAAACTGTCTAAGTCCAAGTGCATTTGAAAAAAGTTTGCTAAATGGTTGTCCGCTATCATGTTTCTCGCACCAAATGCTATTTGCCGGCGCTAGAGTATAAATTAAGGATACAAAAGAAAAAATCCATAGTGAAAAAACGTCTAAGCAGCCGACAGCACGTAATCGTCGTTTTCTAAAATCGTTAGGTTTTCAGCCGCGATGAATATTCTAGACGTCGCGCAAAAGGTGGTTGTTGATGATTCCGTGGTAGATTATCAACTACACACCTATCAATCATCTCCTTTTTAGATAGATTCTAAGGATGGTGCCAAGTTGAAAAATGCCGGATGGTTCCCCAAAAGCGAAGGAAGAGAAGGTGAACGTCTAAAAATTCATAACAATGGACATTTCAACGTTTGTATTCCTCTTTAACATTGAATGGGATTTTTTGAAGATTATCGTAAGATTATTATAAAAAACTCTGGACGCAGCCAGTGCGTTATGGTAGTGAATTTTCATAAAAAATGTTTTTATTGCAAATATGTGTGATTTCTTTTTAAGAAAGCAGGCATCAATTTTGGTTACCAGTAAAACCTATATAGTAAAAACAATGTGCCATGTTTAATAAAAATAACTTTATTGTGTGAAAATGCACAAAATTTTCCAAAAGTAAACTTAAAGTGTTCCCGGAAAAACTCGTTTCTTGACCAACCTTATAGGTTAATAGCAAATTTGGCTATTCAAATATGAAGCATTTGATCAAAATTCGCTACCATAACGCACTTGCTGCATCCAGAATTTCTTTTCTTACAAATATGCATTATATTTCGATGTAAAATGCAAAAATGCAATAACATATAAGGCCTGTTTGATAAAAAAAAAAGAAAATTTGTATCACCAACGACTTATGGGCCACCCTGTGATTGTAGAAATATTTTTTTAAGATGTAGCTCAAGACACCTATAATTAATATATACAAATTTTTTTCATATCTTGTATAATAACGGATATATTGAGTTTATTTATTTTTTACGAAAATTCGACAAAAATTATATACCATTAAACGATAAACTCTATAGCTAAGGCTATATACTATATACTGCCAAGCATCAGAGAAAGGATCTATTTGAAATGAATTTTCTGCAGCATTGGGAATTTACGGGAAAATTAGCTTTGTTGACATTTGACGCGTCAACAACGTAAACAACGTCAGCAATGTAAAGAACGTAAACAACCCAATATTTATATAAGAGGATGAGTTTCTGCCAGAATCATGTGGCATCTCGTCCGTCATGTGTCATCCATCTGTCACTCTCAGCGTTTTCGTTCTGTGGTTTTATTATCCTTCAATGTGCGTTTTTAGCATTTAATAATGAGCTGGCGATTTGTTCATTCTAAAACGCCAAAAATATAGAATATTTTAACCTTTATCTTTGTTTTTAAGTTAATAGCAGTAACTGGCAATAATGTCTAAAGGTGGACGGCCTCTTGGTAATATTTTCAACAATTTGAAATTCCAACTTGTGAAAGATAATAGAAGCTACTCAGCCCATTGCAAAATATGCTGTAAAATATTGAAAAACACATCACAAAATAGATTACGTGCACATAGGTATATAAGCTATTCATTCCCTAAGGTATATGATTTTTTATATCTTATATAATGTTTTAGGAACATTTGCCACGACCGTGATAGTGATGGGATGGTCTCTAATCAGATTGAGTACGTCGAACTGGACGAAACTTTGGAAGATGCAAGTTTGCCAGCAATCGATGACAATTCTTCTTTCGATGGCGAAGTTACACCTATTGTTATGAATTCAGATATGGACGAAGCTTTTTCACTTTCCAATACTAGCACCAGCACACCCAAACGGAGAAAATGTGACGATAATGTGTTAACAAAGTTTATTGACAAGCTGAAAGATGGTGATTTACAAACTTTAAATGAGAAATTAACCAAATTTATTGTTGCTTGCAATGTACCGTTTCATGTAGTGGAATCAGTGTTTTTCAAGGACTTTATAAAAGCATTGAGACCTGCATATCACCCAAAAATACCATGTCGAAAAACATTATCTACATCTCTTTTAGATAATATATATGAAAAATGTTTACATAAGACGAAAGATATAATGAGCAGTAATTCAGTTTTACTGATAGATGGATGGAAAAACTCCTCCAACAATTCAAAGTTAGTTGTAACTATGCTGCATAATGCAGACGGCACTCAAGCTTTCCTTGAAGCTTTCGACTTGACAGGTGAATCCGAGACTTCAGAAAAATTGTGTGAAATTGTTAATGAAGCAATCACGATTGCAAAAACTAATTACAACACGAATATATATGCAATGGTCAGTGACAATGCAAGCAACATGGTGAGACTAGGAACTTTACTCCAACATAAGATTTGGCATAGTACTTGTAGTTCGCATACGGCAAATTTACTAGCAAAAGACATTCTAGATAAAGAACTTACTGAGAATGTCAGTATTGTTCTAAAAGAGTTCAAACAAGCAGATTTTGAAAAAATGTTGGTGGATAAGGGAGGCTCCAGAATAAGGCTGCCATGTGAAACAAGATGGTGCAGCTATCGAGATTCCTATAGATGTTTCTTGAATAATCTTACGTATATGAAACTCATTGCCGTGGAAACTAAGAAAAAATTGAAATCAAATGTATCTCGTTTGCTTTTCAATGAAGAATTCGTTTCTCAGGTAGAAGAATGTTTACTATACTTCGATCCTGTATGTAAACTAATTAATGCATGTCAAAGTTCCAACACATCGATGGCAGATGCAGTGAGCATGTGGCTACAATTGGATATTCCAAGATTCAAAGATGCCCTAGAAAAACGTAGAGGTATGGCCATGCATGTGATGGCACTCACAGCTTATTATCTACATCCAGGATATGATAATGCTATACTTGACAAGGATAACAGAAAGAGCATCAACCATTTCCTTTTGAAACATCTAGACGCCCAAGGACTTGAAGAATTTGATAGCTTCGTTATAAAGTCTGCTATTTTCTCAGAGTTATTCAGGAAAAATATCTCAAAACCACTTGTTTTCTGGCGGTTAGCAAGCCATGACTGCCCAAATCTATCTGAACTAGCTTTAAAACTTTTAAACATACCTGCTTCTTCTGCACAATTGGAAAGGCTGTTTTCAACATGGGGCTTCGTTCATAACTGCAATACAAATCGTCTTTCCTTTGAGAGGTCAAAAAAATTATCCTATCTGTATTATTCTTATCGGCTGAATCAACTTGAAGATGGGACTGATTCCGATGAAGATTGTGAAAATCAATAAAATTTCTGTGCCACATCCAACAAGAAATATTTTCTTTTTTTTTGTGTACATATCAGTTTGGTTTGCAGCACAAATTTAATAGTGAGTGGAACGATGAGCCAGCCTGACACATACTAAATCACATTCATCACACAAATTCATTCTATTCTAATTAAACCACAGACAGATATTTTCTTATTTGTAATGATACTAATAGAATTTAAGTGTTATTTTTAGACGTGGATTCTTGTTTTGAACTGTTTATTGTATTATGATTATGTTTTTGTCTTATATTTTCAATATTGTAATTTTTTTGTAAGTTTTTGTGAATAAACTTTATACTAAAGATTCCATAGAATTTTGATACAGTTTAAGAATTTTTCTTATAACATCAACAGTGAAAACAAATACTCATTTCAAGGCAATACATAAGTCTTTGAAACAACTGAAAAATCAATTTATATCATTCAATATGTAAGTATATTGAATGTTGTAAATTTCAAGCAGGAGCTTGAAAATGAATAAATCATTTTCAGTAGTATGTGACTAGATACGGTAGTGATACTCACTTATCTTAGGAAGTTAAATTGAGTAATACATTATCTATGTTAGGGAGTTAAATAGACTGATACATTAAAATCAATTCTCAATTAAGAAAAAGTCTGGGAAGGAGATTTGTGCTTTTTGAATTTTTTCCTCAATTTGCACCACCATTGGGGAAAAATCCACATGCAAAAAGTCAAAAAGAACAAAACTTCTCTGCCATTTTCACACTTCACTGGGAATTGATTTTAATATATCAGTCAATTTAACTCCCTAACATAGATTTGTATCATCAACGTATTTACTCTGGAGGGGGAGTTAGCCTTTTTCGGCCTTACTCTCCGCAACACTAAATATTGTAGCTTTTATGGGCACTAGTAAACAACACAAACCTTAATTGTTAATGAAATGACATTAATTTTAGTCTTCACTACATCCGTTTTTTTGAATTATTGGTGGTAGATCTATTCGAAGAACAGAGCATATGCATCATTTTACTGAACAGCTCACCAGGTGTAGAATGTCTCGCTATGCCTGTTCCTTTATCATGAGGGCCTCTAAACTGTAGAATTCCGTACAGACATATGTTTTGTCTTCTCTACCAAACTTTCAAGTCCCGAATTGACAAGCTACCTCTTTCCTCACTATCGACATACATGGTACGTTAGTAACTAGGCTTGTAAGCCTTCGTGGTCTCGCTTCAATAAAATCCTGATTTGACTTATGTTTGTACATTTATCAATTTTCATACTGGGTGTAGAGACCAGCCTTCTTGCAAGCATTTCGAGCTTTGTTACTATGAATCATATCCTACCTATAAAATTAGATAATCAAATTTTTTATGACCTATTAGATACAAATTCAGCTCAGAATAAAGTGTTATTTAATTTTTGAACAACTAGGTACGGATTAATTCGCATGTAGATAGTTATTGTACACGGGCAAGTTAAGCAGGCAATCAATGAACGAATAAAAGTATTCCAACAGTAATGACTAGTAAAAATAGACAAGATTTAGGTTAGCTTAGATTTTTTATGTTTGTCATCCGATCCAGAAAATACGTAGGTACATATTACTATTTACAATGCTTCAGCAGTTGAGTTTATTATTTATTATATATTGAATTTTTCATTCAATTTACATTTTGTCAAGGTGTCCATAGTCCATATTTGTTGTTGTTGACACTATTCTGAGTTTTCTGTTGACATTCTTAATGTCAACAACTGATTGTGTCAACAACGTCAAATTTTACGCGTAAACAACACGTAAACAATGAGACAGTTGTTGGCGGTCCCAACGCTGATTTTCTGAAAACATTTTAGTAAAATGAAGGACAACGACTGTTAAATCTAAGACTTCAGGGTTTGTAAAACATCCTTCTTGAGACATTCGATTTCCATAGCCCGTATTAGATTCAAGTTATTTGCCTAAATTTTGCCGATTTTGACGTTTTAAATCGCAACTTTGACGTTTTGAGAAAAACCCCAATTTATTTTTCTTTAAATACCTATAACTTTTTTGTCTTTTGACCGACATAGCTACATTTTGGTAGGTAACTTACCTATAAAGATATAAACCCGCGTACCAAATTTGGTTGCCCTTACTTTGTTAATTCCGGAGATATTAAAAATTTTCGAAAGAAAAGACAACATTTTCCGGGAAAACCTGGGCAGATTTTCCTGGCCAACAAACTTATCTAAGCCATTTACAAAAGGAATTTATTCACCAAATTTAATCAAAATCGGCACATTATTTTTTGAGTTATCGGTGTGATGTATATATATATATATATATATATATATATATATATATATATATATATATATATATATATATATATATATATATATATATATATATATATATATATATATATATATATAAACATTGAAAAATTGAAACTGATCCCGGATATGTGTTCTGGGGGGCTAATTAGCGCTCATTTGAAGAAATTTTTTTTAATTCAAAAGTCGGGATCTCCTTATTAGTAAATTTTTTTAAGAAAATTCACTAATATGAAACAAGAATTAGTGTCTTCAATATGTATAAACATATCTATATATAAACTTGGGTAAATTAGATTTCTAAACTAAGTAAATATTTTTAATCATCATTCTTCTATATTTCAAAATAAATGCTAGGTAATGTTATTTCTGTTATTTGCAATTCCTAATGAAAGAGTGTTGTTTATATAAATACTTGAAACGTGATACTATTAAATCTGTGTCAAATAATTAAAATACCGATTTAACCTACTTGTAAAATTATAATTAATACACTTCATAATAATTTCCCAATTTGCTTATTAATTAAATTTAAATGTCTTTATTGTCTCCTACAGCCCTTCTTAGGAAGAAAAACCCTTGTGCTTAAACATCCTGGGGACTGAAAAAGAATCGGACTACCCGGCACTTATGTCAGCTGTTGGTTCTATCCTTGATCATGGACAGGGACCTCTAACTTCCTTAATTCAGCCAATTCTATCGGTTCGAGAGTTGAATAATCGGATTATTTAGGAGAGCGTTCTTTTCTTCGTTGTGCTGTCCTTGTATTCCTTTTTATTTTCAGCTTGCGGCATGTGAAGATAATGGCTATAGTTAATAGGACGGCAACTAATGTAGTAAGGAGACTTGACACAACTGAGTGCTGAGCAATTGTGTGCCATCATGTTTCATGACAATTAGCTTCTTCTTGTATTTCTTCCTCCGCAAGGTCGTTCAAGATATCATATTGTATAACGACTACTTCCTGTGGGATTGATACTGGAGCTATTAGTGTCAGTGATATATTTAGATTGGTTGGCGTTGGTTTCACAACTCCCCCGATGATAGGAACACTTTCTATCTGCTTGGGGGTCAATACCATGGTTTATGTCCCAATAATGTTCTAGGATATGGAAATTATCCCTGTTTTAGTTATTGTGACTTCTTTTTGTTGACAGATAATGGCAATTCTGGTTTTTTTTTTGGGATTTATAAACATCCATGAGTTGCTGGTGTATAATTGTTTCCAGGTTGTTGATTGTACTGGTTTTTGGATCATTGGACATGGGATTTTTTCTTACTGCTGGTATACCTCGTCTATTCTACAGTTAGGAGGACTGCTCTCAATACTTCTTACGTCTACAGGGTACATATATACATACATACACATATAGATTCTCGGAGATTCCCATGCTGTTTTAATACCTCGTCGAATATTTGGAAGTATCGTTGAAAGTTGTAATCCATTCCTAGCATCTGACTAGGTATGGCCATTACCCGATGGGTTCCGTTCTCCAGTTTGTATGGAAGAGGAGTAACTTTTATGAACAAAAATTGTGTTACTTTCGTCATCATAAAATAACTAAACAGATAAATATATTGTTCACTGTGATTAATTTCTGATTATATTAGTGGATAGGATATAATTTCTATATGCTGTGTCAATTTTCTAGATACTGCGCTGATGATTATATCAATGTGCGCTGGTGAAATGAAGTCGTAAATATTATCCTGATTAACATGTATATTGAGTAAACTTCTATAATGATGAGTGAGTTCATCCAGATATCGGTCAGCTATATGATATACACTCAGTATGTGTATATTTAATGAATACTTATCTACCGCTTTGTACCACGGCTTCATGTTGTTGATGGCTTCCATGCCTTAGTTCACTGGACTCGAAATGGCCTAGTGTGTGGTATTTCGTTCCTCTGTATCATTGAACCTTGATAATGATGGAAGCATCAACGTTGTTTGATGGTGAGATAGTGCAATCAGTTCCTCTTGATTTTTATCTAATTGATCTATGTCCTTGTATACGTCGAGATTCACCTCAAATACTGATGTCAGGAGTTGTCCAAAAATTCCTCTTTTCTCTCCTTCCCTAAGAGCAGTATCTAACCCTGCTTTTATCCATGATATTTTAACCCGTTTCACTGTAATTTGTGTCATTATTAAGGCACAGTCAATGGCGTCAGAAGGAATTTCTTTCCTTGGTTTACAAAACTCTTCCAACACAAAAACTACGGCCTTCGCTAGCTCAGTGTCATTTGCTAGTTTCGTCTTTTCAAACCTCGTCCCAATTTTGAACATCCCATTCTCAATTAAAGCATGTGTTATGTGTTCAATGTAGAACCCTGGCTTTGGGTATTCTATATGACACAGCCTAGTGGTAGCTGTTTTCCCATTGCCAGCATAGAGAATACTATTATCATCAATATCTTCCATATTTGTTTGGGTGACTTCTTTCCATTTTTCTGAGTCTTGTTATGTTTTTTCCTTTCATCTGCCTCTATCATTTCTTTGTTACTTGATCCACTGGGTAATAAAAGTAGCTTTTGGATTGGCCTTTCTATTGTTACACCTCCTGCCTTCTTTATATCTACTACTCTTGTATCCCTTGATTGACTGGATATGTTTTTACTATTCTTCCCAATGGTCATATCACCAGCGTGTACTTCTCTTCTTCTTCTTGAATTTCCATTTGTATCTATTCTTCTTCAGTCTTCCTCCTATCATTATTTCCTTTTGCTATTGTGCTTTTCTTGTCTATTGGCTTCTTTCTCTGTAGTGCATTGATTTCTTCTGTGAGCTCACGCTCTTCATCTATTCTTACTATATTTTGCGCTAATTCGCTCAGTTCTTTCGTACTGAGATATCCACTTATTTTGCTTTCTTATCTTGCATTATAAATAAATCTCTTGCAATATGCTATCACCATCATTTTTGAGATTGATCAAAATCTTTGAGTCAGATCCGTTGTATCTACTTGTGTACTAAGACAAACCAACAACTTTGACTTCTTTCTTTTAATACTTCGTGTGACTTCTCTTTCTAATGGGGTAGTTTGGACTTTGCAACCATATTGGCCCTTGCCACCATAGTAGTAGGTAATAATAGTGAGTTCTACAGCACCCTCCTCCTCCTCCTCCCCAAGATCAACACTCCTCTCAAGGTTGCCTCCTCCCAAGGTCGACACTCCTATCAAGGTTGTCTCCTCTCAGGGTCACCATTCCTCTCAAGGCTGTCTCCCAAGGTCACCCCTCTCAAGGTTGCCTCCTCTCAAGGTCGACACTCCTCTCAAGGTTGCCTTCTCCCGAGGTCAACACTCCTCTCAAGCAACACTCCTCCTAAGGTCGCAAAATTGGTAGGATTCGAACCCACGCCCTCTTTCAAGGTGAACAGCTTAAATTTGTCGCCGCTCTACCAACCTAGATAACCCTGTGAGTTAGCAGTATATAATCTACAAAGTTTTTTTCAGATGCACATCTCTCTGAAAAGTATAGTAAAGTGAGTAAAAAATTATCAATTATTGTGTATAAACGTTCAGAGAAAATCTTTTTTCTGTGTTCTGCATCCAAAATTCTGTCGACAACACTTTTGACTTGTTCTATTTTTCTTTCAAAACGACATCTGTCCGTATACTCTTTCATCCAAGTTCGCTTTCTTGCATTAGTGTGTGCATATTTCCAACACGCCATGTAATTGATTTTGTTTTCAGCTTCATTAAAGTTAGCTTTCTTTATGATTAACCCTATCAACTTATATTTAAATTACACTTATAATTCAATAGTTAGGTTTCTACAGATTTACAACATTTCGTTTCCCCTCCTAGTTAACAAAAACAACCATCCTGGATTGTTCCAGCACTTTTATTTTATGTTCCCACTGTGCCTGCGATGACCTGATATATGTTCTCAATGGATCCGAAAAGTATTTCATAAACGGATAGCATATGAAATCCAGTCTTGTGTCAATCAAATCCGCTATTAACTCACAATCACAACACTCCTCATTCATGTAATCAATGGTTCGCGATAACACTATTTTATATTGGGATATCAGCGTCAAGTCATCGCTATTTAAGTTTTCTTTTTTTATGCAAGCGTTCTTGCTCACGATTCAGTTCGTGACAAAGATATCTTAGAGCTAATTTTAAATTCATTTTCCTTATTACTCACTTTATTCACTTTACTCACTTTACTATACTTTTCAGAGAGATGTACATCTGAAAAAAACTTTGTAGATTATATACTGCTAACAAAGGGTTATCTAGGTTGGTAGAGCGGCGACAAATTTAAGCTGTTCACCTTGAAAGAGGGCGTGGGTTCGAATCCTACCAATTTTGCGACCTTAGGAGGAGTGTTCCTTGAGCGGAGTGTTGACCTCGGGAGGAGGCAACCTTGAGAGGAGTGTCGACCTTGAGAGGAGGCAACCTTGAGATGGGTGACCTTGGGAGTCCGCCTTGAGAGGAATGGTGACCCTGAGAGGAGACAACCTTGATAGGAGTGTCGACCTTGGGAGGAGGCAACCTTGAGAGGAGTGTTGATCTTGGGGAGGAGGAGGAGGAGGGTGCTGTAGAACTCACTATTATTACCTACTACTATGGTGGCAAGGGCCAATATGGTTGCAAAGTCCAAACTACCCCATTAAAAGAAAGAAGTCAAAGTTGATGGTTTGTCTTAGTACACAAGTAGATACAACGGATCTGACTCAAAGATTTTGATCAATCTCAAAAATGATGGTGATAGCATATTGCAAGAGATTTATTTATAATGCAAGATAAGAAAGCAAAATAAGTGGATATCTCAGTACGAAAGAACTGAGCGAATTAGCGCAAAATATAGTAAGAATAGATGAAGAGCGTGAGCTCACAGAAGAAATCAATGCACTACAGAGAAAGAAGCCAATAGACTAGAAAAGCACAATAGCAAAAGGAAATAATGATAGGAGGAAGACTGAAGAAGAATAGATACAAATGGAAATTCAAGAAGAAGAAGAGAAGTACACGCTGGTGATATGACCATTGGGAAGAATAGTAAAAACATATCCAGTCAATCAAGGGATACAAGAGTAGTAGATATAAAGAAGGCAGGAGGTGTAACAATAGAAAGGCCAATCCAAAAGCTACTTTTATTACCCAGTGGATCAAGTAACAAAGAAATGATAGAGGCAGATAAAAGGAAAAAACATAACAAGACTTAGAAAAATGGAAAGAAGTCACCCAAACAAATATGGAAGATATTGATGATAATAGTATTCTCTATGCTGGCAATGGGAAAACAGCTACCACTAGGCTGTGTCATATAGAATACCCAAAGCCAGGGTTCTACATTGAACACATAACACATGCTTTAATTGAGAATGGGATGTTCAAAATTGGGACGAGGTTTGAAAAGACGAAACTAGCAAATGACACTGAGCTAGCGAAGGCCGTAGTTTTTGTGTTGGAAGAGTTTTGTAAACCAAGGAAAGAAATTCCTTCTGACGCCATTGACTGTGCCTTAATAATGACACAAATTACAGTGAAACGGGTTAAAATATCATGGATAAAAGCAGGGTTAGATACTGCTCTTAGGGAAGGAGAGAAAAGAGGAATTTTTGGACAACTCCTGACATCAGTATTTGAGGTGAATCTCGACGTATACAAGGACATAGATCAATTAGATAAAAATCAAGAGGAACTGATTGCACTATCTCACCATCAAACAACGTTGATGCTTCCATCATTATCAAGGTTCAATGATACAGAGGAACGAAATACCACACACTAAGCCATTTCGAGTCCAGTGAACTAAGGCATGGAAGCCATCAACAACATGAAGCCGTGGTACAAAGCGGTAGATAAGTATTCATTAAATATACACATACTGAGTGTATATCATATAGCTGACCGATATCTGGATGAACTCACTCATCATTATAGAAGTTTACTCAATATACATGTTAATCAGGATAATATTTACGACTTCATTTCACCAGCGCACATTGATATAATCATCAGCGCAGTATCTAGAAAATTGACACATCATATAGAAATTATATCCTATCCACTAATATAATCAGAAATTAATCACAGTGAACAATATATTTATCTGTTTAGTTATTTTATGATGACGAAAGTAACACAATTTTTGTTCATAAAAGTTACTCCTTTTCCATACAAACTGGAGAACGGAACCCATCGGGCAATGGCCATACCTAGTCAGATGCTAGGAATGGATTACAACTTTCAACGATACTTCCAAATATTCGACGAGGTATTAAAACAGCATGGGAATCTCCGAGAATCTATATGCGTATGTATGTATATATGTACCCTGTAGACGTAAGAAGTATTGAGAGCAGTCCTCCTAACTGTAGAATAGACGAGGTATACCAGCAGTAAGAAAAAATCCCATGTCCAATGATCCCAAAACCAGTACAATCAACAACCTGGAAACAATTATACACCAGCAACTCATGGATGTTTATAAATCCAAAAAAAAAAACAGAATTGCCATTATCTATCAACAAAAAGAAGTCACAATAACTAAAACAGGGATAATATCCATATCCTAGAATATTATTGGGACATAAACCATGGTATTGACCCCCAAGCAGATAGAAAGTGTTCCTATCATCGGGGGAGTTGTGAAACCAACGCCAACCAATCTAAATATATCACTGACACTAATAGCTCCAGTATCAATCCCACAGGAAGTAGTCGTCATATAATATGATAGCTTGAACGACCTTGCGGAGGAAGAAATACAAGAAGAAGCTAATTGTCATGAAACATGATAGCACACAATTGCTCAGCACTCAGTTGTGTCAAGTCTCCTTACTACATTACTTGCCGTCCAATTAACTATAGCCATTATCTTCACATGCCGCAAGCTGAAAAGAAAAAGGAATACAAGGACAGCACAACGAAGAAAATAACGCTCTCCTAAATAATCCGATTATTCAACTCTCGAACCAATGGAATTGGCTGAATTAAGGAAGTTATAGGTCCCTGTCCATGATCAAGGATCACAGCTGACATAAGTGCCGGGTAGTCCGATTCTTTTTCAGTCCCCAGGATGTTTAAGCACAAGGGTTTTTCTTCCGAAGAAGGGCTGTAGGAGACAATAAAGACATTTAAATTTAATTAATAAGCAAATTGGGAAATTATTATGAAGTGTATTAATTATAATTTTACAAGTAGGTTAAATCGGTATTTTAATTATTTGACACAGATTTAATAGTATCACGTTTCAAGTATTTATATAAACAACATACTCTTTCATTAGGAATTGCAAATAACAGAAATAACATTACCTAGCATTTATTTTGAAATATAGAAGAATGATGATTAAAAATATTTACTTAGTTTAGAAATCTAATTTACCCAAGTTTATATATAGATATGTTTATACATATTGAAGACACTTTTTATATTTTCATTAAAGTTGTTACATCGTTACTATGTCCGTCTAGCCCACAATAATTTCAGTGTTCCCCTATTCCCCCATTTACCCTCCCATTCTTAAACGATTACTGTTCAGGAACCAATAGCTTGTCTAAAAGGCAATTGTAATAGTATTTTCAAAAGCACTGAATTATGAACATAAATGACTTAAAAATAATTAATGATCGATGTCACAGTATTAAGGCCAGGTCAATGACAATGCAGTTCAGCGTTTGTGTTATTATGAATGTGCTGAATATGCAAGTTTCATGAACAATTTTATATTTATTTTAATTTTAATGTTAAGTATATCTGCACGTTTCAAGATCAGTCTTATTTGTTGTTATACCTACCTTAATTTTTTGCAACCAAGCAATATTTCAAGAGCGATTCTATTTATTTATACGTATAATTAGATTTGAACTTTAGAGAGGTTCTGTATATGTTTTGTGTTATTAAGTTCGATAAGCATTCATTAAAAGTAATGTGTGTTCGTAACTTAGAATTCAGTTCTTGATACAGTGTGTTTACAAATTCCCCAGTTTTACCCACATATACCTACGTTCCTGAAACAAGCTCCTTCGAGCCAAAACCTTATATGTATGTATGTACAAAGAATATGGGATGGCTTCGGAAGATGCATCTACTCTTCCATTAACCACAGACTATTATAAATTAAGTGTTGCAGCAAGTGTCGAACCGTTAAAAATAACTAGAATGGCATAGACATCCGTTACAAATAATTTTACCTTTCCTATACTTCACTTTGATTTCCCTTTTGGAGCCTAAGCCTTACAAATTAAACAAACCAGAGTTAAAAAAAAACATAAGGGTCAAAACAGTGGCCATTGAATGATATCTAGGACAGAAGAGTCCGCATATTCAAAAGGTCCACTGAAGTAAATAGAGCACAAAAAGTCCACAATTATGTTTGCTCGACCTTACAAACAAACTGGATAAACCAAAATATACAACTTTACGGGTCCATATATGAGACATTGGAAGAAATTACAAATACACAAAGGCTACACAGGTCCAACAAGGTAATTCAAATCATACACCAATAATAATCGAAGAAAAACTGATATTTGCATTGTATAAATGGACATAAGGGGGAAATCATATATATATATATATATATATATATATATATATATATATATATATATATATATATATATATATATATATATATATATATATATATATATATAAATTCAAGGAATACATAAGAGTCTTGTTACACAAGCAACAAAAATCGATGACAGTTGTGGTAGAGAAAGATACGGAATTTAGGTAAAATAATTGACCAAGAAGCAGAAATAGAAAAAGAAAGCGAGGTTTTCTTTCAAATATAAAGAGCTCCAAAGATAATTAGAAGACAGTTGAGAAACAGTTAAAGCAGTCGTGTATCAATGATTATCGATTACTCAGAGGTCGACTCCACAGAAAGGTAAGATCAGTATCACATAGAATCTGGTTGGTAACGTGCCAATTCTGTAAGTCAACAACCCATCGCTCAGAGAGGCTTACGGACTGTCCGACACTTATTCCTTCGAACCCCAGGCAGACTATATACAGATTGATAAATGAGGGCATGTCATGCATACTAAAGAAGTTGAGAGAATGACAAGGCAAGTTCGACGTAAGTTAAACCAATTAAGAGAATAAGACTCAACAGAACAAGCTTCATATTATTTGAAATTATTACGATAATTAAATTCTAAAGAGTATGAGTCAAAACAACTAAAAGATTTAGGCTCAACAGAACAATTTCTGAATATCCTTCCTCCGAGGTCACTATTCTTGGTGACTTCAATGTCCATAATAAGGAACGGCTAGGATCTTCAAAAACCGATCCACAAGGGAGAGCAGCGGAGGCCTTTGCAGTCTGCAATTCTTTAGCCAATATGGTTCAGCAAACCTACTTACTTTCTTGGCATCCCAACACACAGCTCAAATCCCTTGGATCTCCTTCTTACTACAAAACCTGAATGCTATAAGATATCAGTCACCGCCCCCCTTGGTCGCTCAGACCACGGCTTGGCCACTGCTTCCTGCGCAAAGAAACCCGAGGTCACACAGTCACCACACCCACGTACCGTTTGGCACTACAACTCCGCAAACTGGGACGAAATGCGAGATTAGTAGGTAGTGCGTCCCTTTGGACAGACAGGACGTGGGGGCGGGGTACCCCCACCCCTCCCCTAGTGGGCGGAGCCCCTCCCCTAGTGGGCGGAGCCCCACCCCATATTATGGGCGTGGAGATGGCGGAACAAAAAATGGCGGACCCAAAATGGCGGAACCAAAATGGCGGTTTAAAAAATGGCGGAATGAAAGATGGGGGCCTAACCTGTAAAGGTGTCAGCTTTGAAGATGGACAAATGAGAGTGAGGTTGATAAGCGAGAATAATGGTATTGGTCGAGGACTCCATGATTTAAAGTTACGCCCCCAAATCTTAAAAATAGGAACTTTTTTTAGCCTTATGTGTGGGCGCGGCAAGTAGTTGATTTTATTTTGAAAGAGATACAGGTTCGATTCCTGATATATGCTCCCTGATATGATAGCGTCAAACAAATACAAAGAGGTACTGAATAACTAAACAGTAAGCTTAGAAACAATGGTTGGTTACAGGTTCAATTTCTTTCTTAGTTTTAAAGCTAACCCCCACGTGTCTAGTGTCATGTTACTCGTCTAAGTAAGCAGAATTAAAAAATGGCGACTAAAATAAGATAAAAAACTTCAAACCCTTATCGCGGAAGATCGGTGAGATGTACGCTGGAAACAATACATGCACGATGTTAAGGAGGCCAAACTAAATTGGAATATACAATAAAATGACCACTTCCGGTCTAAACTTTAAATCGTTATATCTTTTGAATGGAAAGTGATAGAAATGAACTGACTTTAAAAATATATCGTTTCATAACAAGCTCTACAAGAAAATGAGATAAAAAACTTCAAATCCTTATCGCGGAAGATCGGTGAGATGTACGATAGAACCAATACATGCACGGTGTTAAGGAGGCCAAAACAAATTGGAATATACAATAAAATGGCCACTTCCGGTCTAAACTTTAAATCGTTATATCTTTTGAACGGAAAGTGATAGAAAGGAACCGACTTCAAAAACGTATGTTTCGTAACAAGGTTTACAAGAAACTGAGATAAAAACTTCAAACCCTTATCGCGGAAGATCGGTGAGATGTACGATACAACCAATACATGCACGGTGTTAAGGAGGCCAAACCAAATTGGAATATACAATAAAATGGCCACTTCCGGTCTAAACTTTAAATCGTTATATCTTTTGAACGGAAAGTGATAGAAAGGAACCGACTTCAAAAATGTATGTTTCGTAACAAGGTCTACAAGAAACTGAGATAAAAAACTTCAAACCCTTATCGCGGAAGATCGGCGAGATGTACGATAGAACCAATACATACACGCTGTTCAGCAAAGCAAACTCTAATAGCATATTCAATAAAAATGTTACTTCCGGTAGACACTTCCGGTATAGCCGTTCTTAGAGCTACATACAAGTGTGACACCTCAAAATCATCGTCTTGTTGAACAAAAGAAATATAATATTTAAGTAAGTCAGAACAGGCTGTGTTAACACCTAAAAACAACACACTCTCTCTTAGACTTAATGAAGTTACTTTCAGAGAAAATTTCAACCATACCATAAAGAACAGTATTCAATGGCGTATTTAAATCTTGACTACATCAAGTGATGCGTGCTACAGACAAATTTTAGTACACCCTCTTAGACTTATTGAAGTTGACGGCACAGGCAGCTGTCAAGCGTACCTAACAAACCAAAGTAAATATGTCTTGAAGAACAGTCTTCAATTGCCCTAAACCAACACATCTCTATCATTTCAGAGTAATCTTAGCCATGTGACCAGTTAAACTAAGTATCTTGAAGTGTAGCTTTTATGTTTATGAGATATAAAATAAGAAAACCAAAGAGTTAATTGTCTATTACAACAACAAGCAGAAGGGGTTGACTTGGTACCTACAGCTGCTACATACTTGGTAAACATGGGTGCCACTAGCATTTCAGAGTAATTTTAATCACACAACACTCTAACTAACTGTCTTGAGATGTGGCTTTATGTGTTAATGGGTGGAAATAACAAAACTAAAGAGTTGATTGTCTATTACAACTGTCAGCTAAAGAAGCATTTAGGTAGCCGGAATACCGATATCCTAAATATTTCAAGAGTAATCTTAGTCATACAACACTCTTAACTAACTGTCTTGAGATGTGGCTTTATGTGTCATTGGTTGGAAAATAAGAAAACTAAAGAGTTGATTGCCTATTACAACAGGCAGCTGAAGGAACATTTGGGTTATCGGAATACCGATATGCCAAATGTTCCAACCGAAGGACCCCCTTAGAGTCATCTCCCGGGGCTCGGAATACGGATGCCCTAGAAGTGTCGGAAGCAACATTTCAATTAACACCAACAACCGCTAAATACTTGTTGGACTTTAGTATGTTTGGTATTAAATTCGGTTTGCTACATAACCATTCATTTTTATGAAAAACTCAACAATTTTTATTTCTGCGTAAGCGAATTTAATCAGAAATATAGAACCAATCTTCAAGAAACCGAAGTAAAATGATAAGAACATTAAGAACAAACATTCCGATACCGAAGTGATCCTAAACACACCATATGATGCAAATTCTGTAAATCTCTTTAACAGAAGAAAAACAGAAGTGAAACACCGTAAGACAAATAGAACCGACGTACATAACAGATGTGTCTGAGGAGAAACGTATTCAGAACCTTATTGAGTTTACTAAGTTTTAAGTATACGAACATAACAGTCTATGTACCAACCAACCAACCAACTGTTTTTGAGGTGTAGCCTTTATGTATGTATGTATGTAATTTAATTTTCGATAGTGTAAAATAAAATTAAAAAGTGTGATATATGAAAAAATAAGAAAACTAAAGAGTTGATTGCCTATTACAACGGTCAGCTGAAGAAACAATTAGGTAGCCAGAATACCGATACCCTAAATATTTCAACCGAAGGAGTTCACTTAGAGTCACATCTAGGGGGCCGGAATACCGGCCCCCTAGATGTGCCGGAAGCAACATCTCAACTAACGCCTACAACCACTACATACTTGGTGGACTTTGGTGGAACACAGACTGAAAACAACTTGATATCTGGTACATATGTCTGTAAAGATTTCATTCTAAATTTAGCCTGTTGGATATCCAATCATTTCTATGAAAAGTGCAACCAACCAACTAACCAACCACCTAACCAACCAACCAACGTTGAGGGGCGTAGAGATAGCAAGCTATCTACAAGTGGACCCCTCTGAACCTATGATGTTAATAATGGATTAAGAGATTGAATTGGTACGTGTTTATATTGAAGGCTTGCAAGCTACGTACAAGTGTCTGAATATATGATGGTAATGATGGGTTAAGATATTTAATTGACATGTATTAAAGGCTTAGCGGTTTTCACTTATGTCATCGTCATTCGAAAACTATTAGAACGAAAACCAGGTCCTTTACTCTGGTATATCTTACTCAGTAGGAACCAAATGTCTTCGAAAACAACATTCTTTGCTTTTCTGAAAGGCAAGTGAGCAGCCCCCTTGTCGAACCCCTCCGAGCTAAAGGTAAACCCCACTCTGTCTTCGGGATCGACATCATGGACTATATGACTCACAATATCTTTAATACGATCTTTGACCCACTTCTCTGGATCGTTGACATCGTCAGGTATATCTTGTAGTCTAAAGCATACGCTTCGTCTATCAAGTTTAAACTTCTTATTGGAGGTCACTGTATCTTCAAGTATTTGGAATGCCATTGTTTCGTGCTACACAACTGACTGTGTTGGTTAAAGGACCGAAGTTTAGCCTCGTGTTTATTAAAGACTAAAGTTTAGCAGGTACTAATTGTTTTCACATTCACTGTTGGCTACCGACTGAACCTTAGCGGACGCTCCTCGTCTTAATATTCGACAAACAACACAGACAACACAACTTATTGTTTTCACATTCACTGTTGGCTACCGACTGAACCTTAGCGGACGCTCCTCGTCTTAATATTCGACAAACAACACAGACAACACAACTTATTGTTTTCACCTTCACTGTTGGTTAACGACTGAACCTTAGTGGACGCTTCACGTCTTAATATTCAACAGACAACAACGACAGCTGTCTGACAGGACAGACAGCTGTCATACAGCTGTCTAACAGCTGTCTGACATGACAGACAGCTGTCATACAGCTGTCTAACAGCTGTCTAACAGCTGTCCTGTCTAACAGTTGTCCTGTCTAACAGCTGTCCTGTCTAACAGCTGTCCTGTTAACAGAGCTGTCTAACACAACTGTCTAACACAGCTGTCTAATAGGGCAGACATATGTCTAACACATGTCTAGCAGATGTGTAACAGTCACTCTTTAGCGGAACATAAGCCGAATGTTTTTGAGTCAAACAAGAAGAAAACAATTTAAAACACATCTACGATGACCATGATGCAGCCGATATGCACTTTGAACAATTTTTAAAAATAGATGCGGCCAGGTTAGTTGATCAACCATCCAGGTCAGTCACAGCTGACGCTATAAATAAAAACGATGCTGGAAGTGAGTGACGTCACAAGAAACGGTGGTGCATGTGCCCAGGTTAGACCTCTAAGCTTTCCAGGTTAATACCGGGTTAGCTCCATGACAAGGTGGTGGACCAGTCGGGTCAGCTAAGAGTCGGGGTGGTGGAACGGTCGGGTCAGCTAGGCTCCGGTCGCCTAGCTGTGTTAGACAGTTGTGTTAGACAGCTGTGTTAACAGGACAGCTGTTAGACAGGACAGCTGTTAGACAGGACAACTGTTAGACAGGACAGCTGTTAGACAGCTGTTAGACAGCTGTTAAGACAGCTGTATGACAGCTGTCTGTCCTGTCAGACAGCTGTCGTTGTTGTCTGTTGAATATTAAGACGTGAAGTGTCCACTAAGGTTCAGTCGTTAACCAACAGTGAAGGTGAAAACAATAAGTTGTGTTGTCTGTGTTGTTTGTCGAATATTAAGACGAGGAGCGTCCGCTAAGGTTCAGTCGGTAGCCAACAGTGAATGTGAAAACAATAAGTTGTGTTGTCTGTGTTGTTTGTCGAATATTAAGACGAGGAGCGTCCGCTAAGGTTCAGTCGGTAGCCAACAGTGAATGTGTAAACAATTAGTACCTGCTAAACTTTAGTCTTTAATAAACACGAGGCTAAACTTCGGTCCTTTAACCAACACAGTCAGTTGTGTAGCACGAAACAATGGCATTCCAAATACTTGAAGATACAGTGACCTCCAATAAGAAGTTTAAACTTGATAGACGAAGCGTATGCTTTAGACTACAAGATATACCTGACGATGTCAACGATCCAGAGAAGTGGGTCAAAGATCGTATTAAAGATATTGTGAGTCATATAGTCCATGATGTCGATCCCGAAGACAGAGTGGGGTTTACCTTTAGCTCGGAGGGGTTCGACAAGGGGGCTGCTCACTTGCCTTTCAGAAAAGCAAAGAATGTTGTTTTCGAAGACATTTGGTTCCTACTGAGTAAGATATACCAGAGTAAAGGACCTGGTTTTCGTTCTAATAGTTTTCGAATGACGATGACAAGTGAAAACCGCTAAGCCTTTAATACATGTCAATTAAATATCTTAACCCATCATTACCATCATATATTCAGACACTTGTACGTAGCTTGCAAGCCTTCAATATAAACACGTACCAATTCAATCTCTTAATCCATTATTAACATCATAGGTTCAGAGGGGTCCACTTGTAGATAGCTTGCTATCTCTACGCCCCTCAACGTTGGTTGGTTGGTTAGGTGGTTGGTTAGTTGGTTGGTTGCACTTTTCATAGAAATGATTGGATATCCAACAGGCTAAATTTAGAATGAAATCTTTACAGACATATGTACCATATATCAAGTTATTTTCAGTCTGTTTTCCACCAAAGTCCACCAAGTATGTAGTGGTTGTAGGCGTTAGTTGAGATGTGACTCTAAGTGAACTCCTTCGGTTGAAATATTTAGGGTATCGATATTCTGGCTACCTAATTGTTTCTTCAGCTGACCGTTGTAATAGGCAATCAACTCTTTAGTTTTCTTATTTTTTCATATATCACACTTTTTAATTTTATTTTACACTATCGAAAATTAAATTACATACATACATACATAAAGGCTACACCTCAAAAACAGTTGGTTGGTTGGTTGGTACATAGACTGTTATGTTCGTATACTTAAAACTTAGTAAACTCAATAAGGGTATGAATACGTTTCTCCTCAGACACATCTGTTATGTACGTCGGTTCTATTTGTCTTACGGTGTTTCACTTCTGTTTTTCTTCTGTTAAAGAGATTTACAGAATTTGCATCATATGGTGTGTTTAGGATCACTTCGGTATCGGAATGTTTGTTCTTAATGTTCTTATCATTTTACTTTGGTTTCTTGAAGATTGGTTCTATATTTCTGATTAAATTCGCTTACGCAGAAATAAAAATTGTTGAGTTTTTCATAAAAATGAATGGTTATGTAGCAAACCGAATTTAATACCAAACATACTAAAGTCCAACAAGTATTTAGCGGTTGTTGGTGTTAATTGAAATGTTGCTTCCGACACTTCTAGGGCATCGGTATTCCGAGCCCCGGGAGATGACTCTAAGTGGGCTCCTTCGGTTGGAACATTTGGCATATCGGTATTCCGATAACCCAAATGTTCCTTCAGCTGCCTGTTGTAATAGGCAATCAACTCTTTAGTTTTCTTATTTTCCAACCAATGACACATAAAGCCACATCTCAAGACAGTTAGTTAAGAGTGTTGTATGACTAAGATTACTCTTGAAATATTTAGGATATCGGTATTCCGGCTACCTAAATGCTTCTTTAGCTGACAGTTGTAATAGACAATCAACTCTTTAGTTTTGTTATTTCCACCCATTAACACATAAACCCACATCTCAAGACAGTTAGTTAGAGTGTTGTGTGATTAAAATTACTCTGAAATGCTAGTGGCACCCATTTTTACCAAGTATGTAGCAGCTGTAGGTACCAAGTCAACCCCTTCTGCTTGTTGTTGTAATAGACAATTAACTCTTTGGTTTTCTTATTTTATATCTCATAAACATAAAAGCTACACTTCAAGATACTTAGTTTAACTGGTCACATGGCTAAGATTACTCTGAAATGATAGAGATGTGTTGGTTTAGGGCAATTGAAGACTGTTCTTCAAGACATATTTACTTTGGTTTGTTAGGTACGCTTGACAGCTGCCTGTGCCGTCAACTTCAATAAGTCTAAGAGGGTGTACTAAAATTTGTCTGTAGCACGCATCACTTGATGTAGTCAACATTTAAATACGCTATTGAATACTGTTCTTTATGGTATGGTTGAAATTTTCTCTGAAAGTAACTTCATTAAGTCTAAGAGAGAGTGTGTTGTTTTTAGGTGTTAACACAGCCTGTTCTGACTTACTTAAATATTATATTTCTTCTGTTCAACAAGACGATGATTTTGAGGTGTCACACTTGTATGTAGCTCTAAGAACGGCTATACCGGAAGTGTACCGGAAGTAACATTTTTATTGAATATGCTATTAGAGTTTGCTTTGCTGAACAGCGTGTATGTATTGGTTCTATCGTACATCTCGCCGATCTTCCGCGATAAGGGTTTGAAGTTTTTTATCTCAGTTTCTTGTAGACCTTGTTACGAAACATACATTTTTGAAGTCGGTTCCTTTCTATCACTTTCCGTTCAAAAGATATAACGATTTAAAGTTTAGACCGGAAGTGGCCATTTTATTGTATATTCCAATTTGGTTTGGCCTCCTTAACACCGTGCATGTATTGGTTGTATCGTACATCTCACCGATCTTCCGCGATAAGGGTTTGAAGTTTTTATCTCAGTTTCTTGTAGACCTTGTTACGAAACATACGTTTTTGAAGTCGGTTCCTTTCTATCACTTTCCGTTCAAAAGATATAACGATTTAAAGTTTAGACCGGAAGTGGCCATTTTATTGTATATTCCAATTTGTTTTGACCTCCTTAACACCGTGCATGTATTGGTTCTATCGTATATCTCACCGATCTTCCGCGATAAGGATTTGAAGTTTTTTATCTCATTTTCTTGTAGAGCTTGTTATGAAACGATATATTTTTAAAGTCAGTTCATTTCTATCACTTTCCATTCAAAAGATATAACGATTTAAAGTTTAGACCGGAAGTGGTCATTTTATTGTATATTCCAATTTAGTTTGGCCTCCTTAACATCGTTCATGTATTGTTTCCAGCGTACATCTCACCGATCTTCCGCGATAAGGGTTTGAAGTTTTTTTATCTTATTTTAGTCGCCATTTTTTAATTCTGCTTACTTAGACGAGTAACATGACACTAAACACGTGGGGGTTAGCTTTAAAACTAAGAAAGAAATTGAACCTGTAACCAACCATTGTTTCTAAGCTTACTGTTTAGTTATTCAGTACCTCTTTGTATTTGTTTGACGCTACCATATCAGGGAGCATATATCAGGAATCGAACCTGTATCTCTTTCAAAATAAAATCAACTACTTGCCGCGCCCACACATAAGGCTAAAAAAAGTTCCTATTTTTAAGATTTGAACCTGTTGTCCATTTTGTTTCTGAGCTTCCTTCTTTGTTTTGCCAGCGACCTCTATTGTCTCTGCGATATTTAAGTTTGGTTTCCTATTTGAACCTGTTGTCTATTTTGTTTCTGAACTTCCTTCTTTTGTTTGCCAACGACCTCTGTGTGTTATTTTTAGAACCTACCCATATAACAATTGTGGCGTTCGGCTAATTTCTATGGGAAATCTAATAGTCTGTCTAATATTAAACATATTAATTATTATGTCTTATGTCTAATAACAAAAGCTTTATGTATGGTTTGTTTTAATGGGGGCGTAACTTTAAATCATGGAGTCCTCGACCAATACCATTATTCTCGCTTATCAACCTCACTCTCATTTGTCCATCTTCAAAGCTGACACCTTTACAGGTTAGGCCGCCATCTTTCATTCCGCCATTTTTTAATCCGCCATTTTGGTTCCGCCATTTTGGGTCCGCCATTTTTTGTTCCGCCATCTTGGGGCGTGGCCACGCCCATAAGAGGGGGTGGGGCTCCGCCCACTAGGGGTGGGGCTCCTCCCACTAGGGGAGGGGTGGGGGGTACCCCGCCCCCACGTCCTGTCTGTCCAAAGTGACGCACTACCTACTGGGATTATTTTTCCTCATTTCCATAGGCGTCTGTCTGCTTCTCTCATCCTGACCCCTCTGATATCTCACAAAACGACATCGAAATTATCCAAGCTGGCATGGAATTATTTATTCCACGTACACAGAAAACCTCTTCAGCCACTCAAAAGACCTGGTTCTCTAAATCCTGTAACAAGGCCAGACTTGAAAAGATCAAAGCTCACAAAACGCTTCTACACAATCCCAGTCAAGAAAACCGTCAAGCATTTAACGACGCAAGAAACCGCTATGTCCGCATTCTTTCCGAGGCAAAAAACTCGTTTAATAACCACATTTAAAAAAAGCCCTCTTAAGCTCCAACGGCAGCAAACCCTTCTGGACTCTTGGTAAATCTATTAGGAATAATTTCTGCAAGGGCACGTTCCCACCTATTGTCTCAGGGGATGAAATTGTTTTTACCGCTCTGGGCAAGGTTGAACTTTTGCCTCGTTGTCGCCGGCAATTCTACTCTCAACTCACCTCCAAATGTTCAACCACCAACAGTCCCCAATGTCGCGCATAAAATGATGGATATCATTTTCAAAACTAAAAAGGTACGAAAGATGCCCTCTTCTCTTAATACCAGAAAAGCCACTGGCCTTAACGAGATCCCAGCAATTGTTCTCAAAAAATGCGCACCAGAACTTGCTTATCTCCTGACTTGTCTGTTACAGACATCTTACAATAGAGGCATATTCCCTAGTAACTTGAAAACTGCTCGAGTACAACCCGTCCCCAAGAAAGGATCCAAAGCGGTTCCTAGCAACTACAGGCATATTTCTCTCCTTTCAGTCGTCTCTAAAGTGATGAAAAAATATATAAACACCGAATTACTAAAATTTCTTGAAAAACACAGTCTAATCGACGACAGGCAGTATGGATTCCGTCAGCGCAGATCAACTGCCGAACTCCTTTCCTTTGTCATCCATTCTTGGAACAAGTCTATGGAACTACACGGTGAATCCCAGATTGTCGTTTTAGACATATCCAAAGCATTCAACCAGGTCTGGCACGCAGCGCTGCTTAATAAACTTCCGGCCTATGGCCTACCACCAAAACTCTGTACCTGGACAGCAAATTTCCTCTCCAACCGAAGCATTTCTGTTGTCGTGGATGGCCATTCCTCTAAACTGTATCCAATTAATGCAGGAGTTTCTTAAGGTTTAGCTTTAGCCCCTACTTTGTTTCTTCTCCACATCAATGACCTCCTCTCTAGCACATCCAACCCAGTTCACAGTTACGCGGACAGCACCCTCCACTCAAATATACAATATTCTAAACCTGTCTCTTTAGCCGAATTAGATGAGGATCGCAGACTCATGGAGGGTTCTGTCTCCGTGGAACTCCAAAAAATATTAGAATGGGGAAGTAGAAATCTTGTACAATTCAACCCCACTAAATATCAGTCTTGCTTTCTTTTTCATAAGAGATACACCAGCCCTACACCCATCACAATGAACAACCAAGTTATTCAAAGTAATGAGTCCTTTTCACTTGTTGGCATTTCTGAGGATCGAAATCTTGATTGGCACCAACATGTCACATCAATTGCAGAAGCGGCTGCTAAGAAATTAGGTTTTCTCTTCCGGGCTCGCAAATGCTTTTCACCAGCTAATCTCTATACCTTATATACTTCAGAAATAAGGCCAAACCTCGAATACTGCTCCCACATCTGTGGTGCCGCTGCCGCTTCTACACTCGTTATCCTGGACTCCATTCAAAAGAGAGCTATACGTCTCATCGGTGACCCTACCCTCACCCAAAGGCTGCTATCCCTTGCCCACCGACGTGCGGTTGGTGACCTCTCTCTCTCTCTCTCTCTCTCTCTCTCTCTCTCTCTCTCTCTCTCTCTCTCTCTCTCTCTCTCTCTCTCTCTCTCTCTCTCTCTCTCTCTCTCTCTCTCTCTCTCTCTCTCTCTCTCTCTCTCTCTCTCTCTCTCTCTCTCTCTCTCTCTCTCTCTCTCTCTCTCTCTCTCTCTCTCTCTCTCTCTCTCTCTCTCTCTCTCTCTCTCTCTCTCTCTCTCTCTCTCTCTCTCTCTCTCTCTCTCTCTCTCTCTCTCTCTCTCTCTCTCTTATAGATATCTGCACGGGCACTGCTCAGGGGAGCTTTCTTCCATAGTTCTTCCACCTGCTGCCTCCAACCGATCTACCAGGGGAACAGAGCGAATGCAGCCTTTCACTGTCCAGGTCACCAGACATAGAATATCTTGTTATGCCCGCTCCTTTTGTCTCGAGGACTTCCAAGTTGTGGAATTCCTTGCCGGCACATGGTTTTCGTTCTCCTCTGAACCTCCAAAACTTCAAGTCCAGAATTAACAAGTTGCCTCTTTCCTCCTTGTCGACACCCACGGTACGATAGTATTTAGGCTGTAAGCCCTCGTAATGTGTTGTTGGAATAAAAAATAAAAAACAAGCTCCAAACAGATTGAAGAGTCAAAAAAAAACAAGTATGAATCTAGTAGAGATACCAGAGATCACAGAAGAAGATAATCGTTCAGTAAACTCAACAAAGAAATATTCAAGCATGTAGAAAGAATATTCACAGGCACAAGAAGAGAGTAATCCAATGATAATCCAGGATGGAAAGTACTGAATGAAGTGTACAAGGCAAACAAAGAGGAATTCGAATGAGGTCATTTTAATCCCGGACATAATGGGGAACGAGGCAAGGAAGAGTTCAGCTAACGATCAAGCATAGGTCGAGCCACAGCCGGTGCCAAGGAATTCAACTTTATTATTGGGCAGCATATGCAGCTTGCCTAAGAGGCCGTTCTAATATTATTTTAAAAGCCTTGAATTATGAATATAAATCACCTAAAAATAGTTAGTAATCGATGTCACAGTATTAAGACAAGGTCGGTGACAATGCAGTTTAGCGTTACTGTTGTTATGAATGTGCTAAATATGCAAGCAAGTTTTCAGGAACATTTGTATTTGTTTTAATCTCAATGTTTAGTACATCTGCAAGCTTTCTTTGTCCCACCAAGCAATATTTAAAGAGAGATTGTATTTATTTATATGTGTAATTAGATTTGACCTTTAGAGAGGTTTTGTATATAGTCTATGTTGTTGTTACGTTTGATGAGCATTCATTAAAGGTAATGAGTTCGCAACAGGTCGTTCAATTCTTAACACAGTGTGTTTACAAAGTCCCCAGTTTTACCAACATATCTCCCACGTTCCTGAAACCATTTACTGCTTACTGAAAAGAAGAGTTTAAAACCATTGACAAGATATAGGAGTACTAACATTTCATGAATTCTGGGAGCATTTTACTTTTACTTAAAAACTGTCAAAAATTCTGTATGTAAAGGTATCCAATACAAACCTGTTTTCTGTCTTCCTAACAAGCATGCAGTCGTTTTCATATCCACCTCTTTCATTCTGCATACCTGTATGTACTATTGCGCCAACTGCTATGTCAACATCATTTGAACATAACTTCTGGAGATAGCTAACCACTTCTTGTCCAGTTGACTGAGAAAATACAAATTTAAAAATAAATCACATACGAATAACTATAAATATGTTAAAACAAGTATAACATTTAAGTGTAGATTAAAACAAAGTAATCGTGATAAACTAGACTTCTCTAAAAAAATGCCAAGAAGCGTTAAAACAATATAATACTCAATTGATTTAAATATGTTATACTAATGCTTTTTTTAATTTTTGAGCAAAAAATAGCGAGAAAATTGATAAATCATTATTTTCAAAGTAAATGACTAAATGCTCTTTTTATATACTGCATACTTTTTGTAACTTGAGGGATTATAATAGTATGTATTAGGTACACTATTTTAAATGTGAAAGTTTGGATGTTTGTTGCTCAATCGTGCATAAACGGCTGAACAGATTTAAATATAACTTGGCAAATAGAGAGGCTTAACTTAACAAATAGGATACTTTTATCCCAAAATGCCACCCCCTAGGGGTGGAATTTCGGTAGGTCGGTATTGAGGTTAATAGTTCTAAATAATAAAATACACGTATCAGTATTTTGAAAATATCAACCTTCAAAGGTGTAAAATAAAGAATGAAAGTTCATATAAGTGGATTGTAGGTTTGTTACTCAATCACGTATAAACGGCTGAATGCATTTGAATAAAACTTGCCAAATAGATAGGTTATGACCTGAATTAACTCATAATCAGCTTTTTACTCCGAAAGACGGTTTGGAAAGTGGTATAAAGGTCCTAAGTTTTTGAAGTTGGAGACGTGGAAATCAGCATTTAGGTTAAGAGTTTTAAATAATAAAATACCTGTATCGGCATTTTCAGTAAATCAACCATCAAAGGTGTAAAATAAGAAATGAAAGGCTGTATGAGACGTTTGTATGTTTGTTACTCAATTACGCATAAACAGGTGAACGTTTTTGGATAAAACTTGGCAATAGGCCATGACCTGAATTAACACATATGATACCTTTTATCCAATCTATTCCACTTCTCAATGCAGTGAAATGCTGGTGGGGATGAAAGCCCTATGTTCTTAAAGTTAGAGACGTGAACTCGGTGTTAAGGTCAAGAGTTGTAAATAAGGGGGTAAAATAACATAAAGGATGAAGGTTCGTATGAGAAAATTGTTTTTAGTAGATTTTGAACTATTATATATATATATATATATATATATATATATATATATATATATATATATATATATATATATATATATAGGTATATATGTCCTGCCTAACAGAGGATTGGGATAAATAACGCCCGGATAGCGGCAACTGGCAACGACGGGTAATACGCTAGTAGGTGTATATAAAGATAAATATTCTGACTGACTTGCTAATTGACCGATTCATTCACTCATTAAAACCCAGCCGAACGTAAAATTTTGAGAATAAGTTTGTTGAGCGTGTAGTGGTGTGCTAAAGAAGGGTTTTCCGAAATTTTGATTTTAAAGTGTTAAAACAAGGTATATTCGAAATTTACGTTTTATCGATTTTCTCAGTCGTTCGGGCGGACAAGGATTCCAGAGTGTGGCATATTTTCAGAAGTGTTGTTTTTAACAATAATGATTTTTAAATGTAAGCGACATTAAGCCAGGCAAAATCGGGTATAACAACTGGTATTATATGTAAGACTATTGTATCACTTGAGTAAGTGCTATTGTATTTGTATACCTCACAAGATTCACTGGAAGTAATAGTCACTGATGACTTACAAACATATAGGTTGTTAAGTAATAATTTGAAAATGAGCTTATGAGATAGAGTTTACCTAATGTTTACAAAAAGTAAATGCATAAAATATATGAACATCAATATAGTCACAAAAAGTCTTTATTAAAATTTACAATTTACTCTACAAGGAGTATTAAGAGTGGCATTTAGCTATCACTTTAGTATAGGAAAACATGGCCTCCTTAAATTGTAATTTTCTCAAGATATAGTAGGTCTACGAGAACAATTTAAAAAGCTGCATAATCTAGACAAACCACAACTGGTGAATGTTTGCAAATTTCAAAAATGTTTTGTTTTATTAGTTATAATTAATTGAAATTCGCTTAAATATTACAATGATTTAGATAAGATTATATATACGAACATGTTCCAAAAGAGATGACCTTTGACTATTCATTACCTGAAGAAACATGTGAAGATTCGATTACAATAAAATCTAAGTATGTAGCCCTTCTAGTTTTTTTTAATTAGGTTTTTATTAAAAGTGCACACAATACGATTTCTCCGGCTGCCCGAGGCAAATTCAGTACAAGTGCAACTGTATTGTCACGAGAGATGACAAATTAGTCAATTGTATAACAGAGAGCGTTCACATCAGATCCAAAGACTGGCTACTTCCGGCATAAGCAGTGTTGTCAGTGTTATGAAAAACTAACTGAGATTGAATGCTTCTATCACCATAATATGCTTTTGACAACAAAATAAATGAGGTACTTTTTTTAAATACATTTCAACAACACACCACGAGGGCTTACAGCCTAAATACTATCGTATCGTGGGTGTCGACAAGGAGGAAAGAGACAACTTGTTAATTTTGGACTTGAAGGTTTGAGGTTCGGAGGAGAAGGAAAAACATGTGCCGGCAAGGAATTCCCCAACTTGGAAGTCCTCAGGACAAAAGAGCGGGCATAACAAGATGTTCTATGTCTGGCGACCTGGACAGTAAAAGGGTGCATTCACTCTGTTGCCCTGGTAGATTTGATGGGGGCAGCAGGTGGAGGAACTATGGAAGAAAGCTCCTCTGAGCACTGCCCGTAGAGATATCTATAAAAGAGAGAGAGGTCATCAACGGCACGTCGGTGGGCAGGGGATGGCAGCCTTTGGGTGAGGGTAGAGTCACCGATGATACGTATAGCTCTCTTCTAAATGGAGTCCAGGATAGCGAGTTTAGAAGCGGCAGCGGCACCCCAAATGTGGGCGCAGTATTCGAGGTTTGGCCTTATTTATGAAGTATATAAGGTATAGAGATTAGCTGGTGAAAAGTATTTGCAAGCCCGGAAGAGGAAACTTAATTTCTTAGCGGCCGCTTCTGCAATTGATGTGACATGTTGGTGCCAATTGAGATTTCGATCCACAGAAATGCCAACAAGTGAAAAGGACTCATTACTTTGAATAACTTGGTTGTTCATTGTGATGGGTCTAGGGCTGGTGTATCTCATGTGGTTATACACACGTGTTGAGCAGGTACCGGGGGCCCGCTTGTCGAGAATGTAAGGTTAAGCCACGCATGTGTTGTTTGTTAGGTTATGCCGGCTGCTACCCGCTAGCCGAATGCGCTTCTTAGGTTAAGCTTACACATGTGTTGTTTGTTTGTAAGGTTATGCCGGCGACTGCCGCACGTTAGCCGAATGTGGGGTTAGGACTCCAGATTCCCCATGCTGAATGTTAAGTCTTGTATAGGTTATGTTTTTGTTGACATCAAGTATGTGTTGTGCTCTTAGGTTATTGGTTGCCAGGCAACAGCCTCACAACGTGTTGTATATGCTTGTTTGTTATGATCTTGGCGTGTGAAAATTTGTGGTTATAGTTATTTGTTTGCTAAGGTTAAGTTCTGTATGTTTGATGGTGTGCTTTAGGGTTGCTATGTTACTCAGTTTTGGCGGAATATTTAAATTTTATCGAAAAGGTGTGCGCCTGTGCAGAGTACATACCTTTGTTGGATTTATTATTGGTATTCTGGACTCTGTACAGATACACACACACACTCATACACACACACCCACATAGAGAAGGCTAGCCAGCGGGTACTTGAAATGGGGAGAGATAGAGACAACTAATTTGTTTATATAAAATGGTGTTCAGTGGCTGGGAATCCAACTTGTTGACTCAGAATAGCAGTCGGACGTGCATACAGTGAGACCAAGGATACCTGAATCAAAGTAATAGTTTAACGTATCAATATATACAACTATCTTTTGAATTAATATCTAGATTGACAAACGTCATATATGTGATATAAAATTAAAATTATTTAATAACACAGTCAATGCATTTATTGTGTAATATATGTATTTAAGTACATTTGAAAATAATGCACTGGCGTAATTAAACATAACAAAATTTATAGCTATAGTTTTCAATTAAAATAGGAGAAAGGACAGCGCGTTGTATAGACCGCCTCAGGCATAACAACATCTAGAAAACGTTATGAGAGAGAGAGAACTCGTTGTATATAACAAGTAATGCATTGACGTAATTAATTCTTAGCTACAGTTTGTAATAAATGAAATGATAGTATCGCGGTAGCTTGTATTGCCACCGGCATAGTATTATGTTATATAATTAGGCGAACGTTAAGTAGACGCGTCCCGTGAAAGTTATATATCTAAGAACCGTCTAGTATGTAAATGTGCATAACTATAATCAACGAACTTTATACTTGAAAGGGACATTCATTGACTATAACAGGTACATGCTTCTTGAGATGAGTTTGCAAGGCTACAACAGAGATGGCCTAGGATACCAGAAAACACTTAATTATGTCTGTTGAAGCTTGGCGTTAAATATTAAATTAACAAAAATGTACATATTTAATTCAGGAAAACATTTACAAGAAACAGTGTACCAGGAGTGTTCAATAATAACATAGATTTAAAACAAAAATGTATAAACTACGGGGTGTTCAGTGCAATTAAGAATGGAATTTAAACACACACCAATGTATACGAGTGGTATTCAATGGTTTAAAACAATATATATATATATATATATATATATATATATATATATATATATATATATATATATATATATATATATATATATCTGTATCGGTGTTAAGCGCGCCGTTTTCTTTGCTCTATCGGCGGTTAGCTCGACAAGGCGGTGTATAGCGCGACGTCGCGCTAAAAATATTTAAGGTTCTGTTTTCTTCAGGTTTTTAGCGGTGCAGTGCGATGTAGCCAGATTTAAAAGTTTTCACTGCGTTAGAAGACCATTTATATTTTTATTTTATGTAGGGATCTCACATTAAATGTTAATATATATCAGTAAAACTGTATCAATTAACAACATTTTACTTTATTTGATTTTGATCAAATGTGTTTTATAAGCTATTTTTACTTTCTAATTTGTTCAATGTCTGAAAATGACTTCAGCCAACTACATTAATTGCAATCAATTAACATTATCAATGGCCTAACGCGCAGAACGAATTTCTTATATTTTAGGAGATACAGGTACAACTTAATTTTTATTTATAATTTATAATTGTTTTTCGTAAAAATTGTCATTTACCTAGCTACCTACCTACTGGCACTTCTGTATTTTATTTTTATATTAAATGGCATACAAAATAAATAAGTAGTTGTTCATTAAGAACCTACTTAGCTACAACTTACTGCTTGTAAATCCACCAATAATTATTACTACCTACCTCTACCTACTATTATTATTAACTGATAAGTAGGTACTATAAGCAAGTATTATTAATTTGACAATCATATTAGGTAGTTTGTTTTCGCATGGGAGGTTTTCGGCTTATAAAACTCTACGTCTACGCTACCGTTATGATTTTGAGGTTATACGTATTGTTGCGTTTTCTCCGGGTTCTGGATAAGTGAGACTTTAAATTTTAACAAAACAACTTTATTTACACTCTAAATATGGATACAATAAAATTTCTAGAATGTCTCTCTCACAAAACACTTCATTTACTGGCCTTACAATTACTACTCTCAACAAGTCACTAATCTGGTACTACAGTCACTACTCACTTTACACTGCTTCAAGTCACTACCACATTCTCTTACTGAACTGAACTGAACTCGGGCTGGCTTGCTTTCGCTTTTATATACTCGCCGTACCTTCCCCTCCTTTCTAGAACGTTCCATTCCAGAACGTTCCAGGACCTTCTTTTACTAGAAGGTTCTGTGAATACAGATCGGTCCCGTGTGTATACAGGGGGATGTATATACAGGATGATCCAAATGTGGTCACCACTCCTATGTTACACAAGAGGTGTTTCTCGAACTATAAGATCTCTCTGCGTATACAGGGTGTAAGGGTTCTCTGCGTATACAGGGTGTATATACAGGGTGTTCGGAATGTGCAGACCTCAGTTATCCGTTCCGACGGGGTACAAGTTGGTAACTTCGTTATTTCTGGTCCTAGAGGGTTGAGACTTCGCCTGAGGGGGGTCACCCCAGGCACCCCCAGGGGGGGTGGGGAGGCGGTGTTGCCAGATTGTGCAAAAATTCCCAGATGTTGGGGAAATTCTGGAGATGTGGCAACACCGCACCTACGTCTATTGGAGTGCTTTGTAACACTGCCCCCCTCCTTAAGACTGTTCGTCCCGAACAGTATTTACCGGCCGCCAACTTGGGGGTTCGTTGCCCCGATAGGGACTCAACCTCTCTATGTGAACAACTTTGGGTTTAGTTCTTGGAGACAGCTGGATTCTGTAGACTAGGTCGTTAATTTTCTTAGTCACCAAGTATGGCCCTTCCCATGGTTTCCGAAGTTTGGGACTGAGGCCCTTTCTCCTTGTTGGTTGGTACAGCCACACTGCATCACCTTCCTTGAATGTATGGGGTGTTGCTCTGCGATCCAAGCGCATCTTCATCCGGTCACTGCTTAAGAGGAGCCTATCTCTGACACATCTGTGTATAGTGCGCAGTTTTCCTTCCAGGTCGGCGACATACTCGGGTAACGTAGCTAGGTCCGCTATGTCCTCGTTCGGTGGTGGTCTCGTCATGTCGATTGGTAGCCGCATCTCTCTGCCGGTCAACATCATGGATGGAGTGTAGCCGGTAGATTCATGCTGAGAGCTTCTGTAAGCTAGGAGGAACAGAGGTATCAGCTTGTCCCAGGTTCTCTGATTCTCGTCAACAAACATAGCAAGATACTGATTGATGGTCCTGTTATGCCGTTCTACCATGCCGTCTGATTGAGGGTGGAGTGGCGTTGTTCTCGTTTTCTTTATGCCTAGCAAGTCCATTAGGCTCTTCCAGACCTCTGATTCAAAATTCCGGCCCTGGTCGGTGTGAATCTCCAAGGGTACGCCATGCCGTGATATGACATTTTCCACCAGGGCTTCTGCTACGGTCGTTGCCTCTTGGTTGGGGATCGGCGCAACTTCAGGCCATTTCGAGAAGTAGTCCATCGCCACCATTATGTATCTGTTCCCAGACTCTGTGATGGGAAAAGGTCCTGCGATGTCTACGGCAACTCTCTCCCACGGTGTACCTGAGATGTACTGCATCATTTTTCCTCTGGATCGGGTCTTTGGTCCTTTCTTTGAAGCACATTGGTCACACCTTTTGCACCATTCTTCCACGCTTCTTCGGCAGTTTATCCAATAGAAGCGGTCTCTCACTCTGGCAAGAGTCCTGTTGACCCCAAAGTGGCCTCCACTTCTACTATTGTGTAACTCTTGAAGAACACTGTCTATGCACTCACTTGGCACAACGGTCTGGTATATACAGTCTCTACCATCGGCAGTTTCCCATTTTCGAGTGATCATGTCATTCTTTAGACACAATGAGTCCCATTGTAGCCAGTAGCCTTTAACCTCCGCCCCAAACCGGGACACATCGTGCCACTCAGGTCTTTTCCCCTTTTGTAGCCATTCTCTAATATTTTTCAAGTCTGGATCTGTCTTCTGTGCGTCTCTGATGTATTCAAGATTTACGTCTAGATCGGTGTTATTCTCCTGTCCTGCCACCAGTTGTTTGATCTGATGAGTTACTTTGTCGATCTCTTTGTTCTCTTGTCGCTCGCAAAATTTACATTCATGCACTGAACATGGTCTTCTTGACAGGCTGTCTGCATTGGCGTGACTTCTTCCTCTTCGATGTTCAATCCGGAAGTCGTAGCTCTGCAGTTTCTCTATCCATCGTGCTATCTGTCCTTCGGGATTTCTAAAGTTCAGAAGCCATTGCAGAGCAGAGTGATCTGACCTCACGCGGAATGTTCTTCCGTACAGGAAGCTGTGGAAATGTTCGATGGATCTTACAACTGCCAGCAGTTCTTTCCGGGTTACACAGTAATTTCTTTCTGCTTTTCCGAACGTTTTGCTGAAGTAGCCTATCACAACTTCTTCTCCGGCTTGGAGCTGTGAGAGTACTGCCCCAATGCCATACTGGGAAGCATCGGTGTCCAGTATAAACAGTCCTTCGTCCTGAGGATAAGCCAGCACAGGAGCAGTGAGAAGACGATGTTTGAGCTCTCTAAAAGACTCTTGGCAATCTGGTGACCAGATGAACTCGGCCTTATTTTCAGTCAGGCTATGCAGAGGTTTCGCAATGCTGCTGAAGTACTTCACAAAGCGTCGGTAATAGCTGCAAAGTCCTAGAAAACTTCTGACCTCATGTTTGTTCTTCGGCACAGGCCAGTCTCTTACTGCCTTTATTTTCTCTGGATCGGTTTCTATCCCTTTCTCAGAAACGACATGTCCAAGGAAACTCACTTTCTTCTGGAAGAGGACGCATTTCTTGGGATTGAGTTGCAGACTGGCACCTCTCAGCCTGGAGAAGACTTGCTTCAGATTCGACAGGTGTTCATCGAAAGTCCTTCCAATCACCATGACATCGTCAAGATACACCAGGCATGTTTCCCATGTCAGTCCTCTCAGCACTAACTCCATTAGTCGTTCGAAGGTGGCAGGAGCATTACACAGGCCGAATGGCATGACCTTGAATTGGTACAACCCATTCCCGGTTGAAAAAGCAGTCTTCTCCTTATCCTCTTTATGGAGTTCTACTTGCCAGTAACCACTTTTCAGGTCTAATGTAGAGAACCACTTTGATCCGGCCAAAGTGTTCAAAGTGTCGTCGATCCGGGGCAGGGGATAACTGTCTTTCTTGGTGACATCATTCAGCTTCCTATAGTCCACGCAAAATCTCATAGTGCCGTCTTTCTTGGTGACCAAAACTACTGGGGACGACCAAGGACTATTAGACTCCTCGATCACACCATCTTCCAGCATTTCGTTAACCATCGCCTTGATTTCTGATTGCTTGGCAAAAGGCAGTCTTCTCGGCGGCTGTCTAATTGGTCTTGCGTCGCCAGTATTAATTCTGTGTTGCACTAGACTCGTACGACCTGTGATTTTCTCTTGAGCGAAAATATCGGCCTCCTCCAATATGAACTTCAGGGCCATTTCCATCTCCATGTTGTTCAATTGGCCCCATGAACTCTTGAACCGCTCTACTATTTCTACTGGCAGTCTTCTGTCTAATGAAGTGGGTGTCACGTTTCTTGACAACGTCACTCGGTCAATGGGCTCGCAAGTGGCGATAACCTCACCTTTCTTCAATGTGACCCTGTTAGTTTGCACGTTAGCCACTCTTATGGGTATTGTCCTCTTCGGGTCTACTAAGCATCGTGCGACGAGGGCACCATCATGTCTATCTTTTAGGGGCTCCGCTATGAGAGCAGACATACCATCAAGTTTCTTCTCTAGTCTGGCTCTGACAATCTTCTCACTGTTACCAGGAATCCGTGTATCCTCGTCGACAATAAGTCTCACCCTGGGATTAGCTTCGCCTGCTGTTGGAGATAAATACAACTCTTCGTTACCGATTTTCAAGATCTTATTCTGGAAGTCTACTGACAGGACATCGAAATCTTCCATTAAATCCAGGCCCAGAATAAATTCGTCGACGATTTCTGCGACGACAGCCCTTACCTGTAGCTCAGTACTGCCCAGCCTAATGAAAACAGTGGCCTCTCCATGCACAGGTATCCTATCTCCTTTTGCCGTCTCCAACACAGGCTGTTTGTTGGTCGTGAGTGCGGACCTGTTTGGCAACATGTCTGGACGTACAACGGATCTAGTAGCACCAGTATCGATGGTGAAACTGCATTGTCTTCCGTCTATGCTGCCAGGTATAACGAGGCTCTCGCGGTAGCGTCGGATAGTGGAGACCCTGACCTTGGGGCCCTGGGTCTCGCATGCCACGTGTCGCCCACCTACACTGGCGTCAGGTCGTTTTCCCTGATGGCGCTCCCTGTTGGTATATTCTTGTCTTCTGCGAGCCACCTGTTGGGTTTGTAAGCACTGCCTACTTATGTGGCCTTTCCTACCACACTTGTAACATTCTATGTCTGACCAATCTGCTTTCGTTTTACGTGCTCCGACCGTTGCAGTGAGCTTGCTTATGGCTTCTTTTATCATTTTCATTTCTTGCCTTAGTTCCGCTGTCGTGTCTGCAAATTCCTCTATCTCCTTCACCTCGCGCAGCCTGTTGCGGCGAGGTTGAGATGCATTCTTCGCTGCTTCAAATTCCAAGCCATAAATTACGCAGTCCGTAAGTGTTTTCAACCTTCCGAGCCTTAAAGCTTGTTGCATTTCATTATCAAGTACCCCATCGATGAAGGTCTGGACGGTTATCTGGTTGACAAATTCTTCTGGGGCTTGGGGATATGCCAGTCGCACAAGTTTCTCCACTTCGGCACTAAATTCTTGCAGCGTCTCATTTGGCTTCTGGACCCTTGACTTTAGTTGTGTCTGGTAGACCTGGCTCATGTACTTGTTACCATATCTCAAATCTAGGGCCTGTATCACTGTTAAGTAGTTTTGCTGTTTCGACTCCGGGATGTTCTGGAGGATTTCTAGGGCTTTACCTCGAAGCGAGAGAATTAGAGCAGTTGCTGCCTGTTGTTCGCTCCACCCATTGCTGAGAGCTGCCGCCTCAAACTGCCTCCTGTACATGGGCCACGATGTTTCTCCGTCAAAAGTCGGCGGCTTCAAGGTTCCATGAGGCTGCTGCACGATTGGCATATCTTCTTCCGGACGATTTTGAGCTGGGGACATTCCAGTAACTCCTCTTGGTTGAGTTCTATCAGTTTGGCCCATCACCTGTTTTGTCAGTTCTCTATGTCTGACTTCTGTGCCTTTCATCATCATCTTCATTTGTTCTTTCAACCCTTCAACTTCTTCCCATCGTTTATTCAAATCCTCTGTTACATTATCTACTTTCCTGTCCACATTTTCTATTTGTTCGTTGATCTGTTCAATTTCTTCTTTTACATCGACTCTCATATCATGGAACATACTTCGGATGTCTTCTTTGTCTTCTTGTCGCCGTTTTTCGTCTTCTTCGCGTTGCTTCTTGAGTTCTTCTTTATCTTCAAGGCGCCTCTGTTCTTCCTCTTGTCGTCTTCTTTCATCTTCTTGTCGCCGCTGTTCGTCTTCTTCGCGTCGTCTTCTTTCATCTTCTTGTCGCCGCTGTTCGTCTTCTTCGCGTCGTCTTCTTTCATCTTCTTGTCGCCGTTGTTCGTCTTCTTCGCGTTGCCTCTTGAGGTCTTCTTTATCTTCTTGTCGTCTTCTCTCGTCTTCTTCGCGTTGTCTTTTCAGTAAGTCCATCAACTCTTTGATTTCAGCCATCTTGTCGTAGTCAGTCGATCTGGTGTTTACCATTTACAACTAGCTTAATTGTCCACTTCTTCACTCACTTATCCCACACTTCTGACACCAAATTGTTGCGTTTTCTCCGGGTTCTGGATAAGTGAGACTTTAAATTTTAACAAAACAACTTTATTTACACTCTAAATATGGATACAATAAAATTTCTAGAATGTCTCTCTCACAAAACACTTCATTTACTGGCCTTACAATTACTACTCTCAACAAGTCACTAATCTGGTACTACAGTCACTACTCACTTTACACTGCTTCAAGTCACTACCACATTCTCTTACTGAACTGAACTGAACTCGGGCTGGCTTGCTTTCGCTTTTATATACTCGCCGTACCTTCCCCTCCTTTCTAGAACGTTCCATTCCAGAACGTTCCAGGACCTTCTTTTACTAGAAGGTTCTGTGAATACAGATCGGTCCCGTGTGTATACAGGGGGATGTATATACAGGATGATCCAAATGTGGTCACCACTCCTATGTTACACAAGAGGTGTTTCTCGAACTATAAGATCTCTCTGCGTATACAGGGTGTAAGGGTTCTCTGCGTATACAGGGTGTATATACAGGGTGTTCGGAATGTGCAGACCTCAGTTATCCGTTCCGACGGGGTACAAGTTGGTAACTTCGTTATTTCTGGTCCTAGAGGGTTGAGACTTCGCCTGAGGGGGGTCACCCCAGGCACCCCCAGGGGGGGTGGGGAGGCGGTGTTGCCAGATTGTGCAAAAATTCCCAGATGTTGGGGAAATTCTGGAGATGTGGCAACACCGCACCTACGTCTATTGGAGTGCTTTGTAACAGTATCTTTTATGGTATAATCGTATTCGTTGAGCTATTTTATGAAATAAACGTGGGCACTTAAAAGATTTATCAATCCGACTAACTTTCGAAAATGCCCCAAGATTCTAATAATAAATATTTGCATTAATAAGTTTTCAATATGGAGTATAACGCTAGCGTAAAACCTCCATGCGAAAACACTAATATTATGAAAAACCGACGAACAAGTAAGATACCGAGTACCGATACTTAACCTAAAAATTAACGTATTTATTATGTTTGATTAGGTACTCCAATAAATTTTAGTAGCCTTCAATATCCCGATTATACCTACATTTAATCTTTGTTTACTTCTTGGCTTCTTGGTTGTCGCACGTCGACTTCCATGAAATTTCACTCCGGCTGTTTTTAGGTACAAATATATTATAATGTTTAATACAACTTGAAAATAATAGTATACCTGTATAGATATATCTCTTATGATAAGAGGTTCTTATTTCTTTCTTTTTACTTAGTGACAAGGGTTTAAGAACTAGATATTAATATTTTATCTTTGTTCGAATTTTTAAGCCAAGAATGTTTATTAAACAACGTAGGTACCTATATATCAAGTGCTATAGGTACTTACCTGTATCATAAGATTAGACAAATTAAATTTATTTTAACAATAATGTTAATAAAGTGTAATAAAAGTAAGACAGATATTATCACACATTAAAAATATTAAGTTTATCTAAACAACGAAACATATAATTTTCTTTAATAATTAGTTTTTGTGATATGCATGATTCGCTTCCAGGCTGCTTTCTAGTTCCGAAGATTCAAGCAATGATTCAAGATCATTTAATTACTGGAAACTGTATTTGGTTTATTGTAGGTACCTGTAACTTACAGAGACCGCCTTGACTAAACCATAGATAAGTGACAGGCATTGACTATTTAGCGAATGGTATAGGTCTTCCTTGTTTATAGTCCGAACCGTGGTGGGACTTCCACGACGGACCAAACTGATTATACGCAACATTATAAACAATAATTGTTTAGACGAGAGTAATTATTACTTTCGTCTTTGGTAGTACCTACTCATTATTAGTGAAGATGTCTTTTTTATTGTCATTCTTCTCTGTGCTTCCTATCCGTGTCTAACCAATCACATATTATATTTGATGCATTTCGGTCTTCGGGTTTGGTTTATACGCTGGAAATATTTTTAATAGGCAAAATTACCATTTTGCGGTAATTCTGAATAATGGTGTAACCTGTGTTCCAGCCATCAAATTAAAAAAAATGGTTAAGTACATTCCTATAAAGGGTGTTACAGAATAAGGTTTACAAATTGAAGGGGGTGGTAGAGGACCTCAAAAAAATGATACAAGTTTTAATAAACATATGTCCTAAAACCTCCAGTTTTCGAGATACAGGGTGTTCAAGTTTCATTTTTTTAAATTGTTTTTCGCTAATATCTCCTCAAATGCGCTTCGGTATTTGAAAACCAAATTTTGTACATCGGTTACTACTCAAAAACTGCGTCTCTCTATTCTAATTAGCAGTTTCAAAAACGTGTCAGTGGCGTAGTATTTGAGCCCGTCAAAGGTTCTAGGCCTTGAAATTTATACACCACTAGAAAAATTGCGGTTTTTATACATTTTTTAGAATGAGCAGAGTCTTTTACATGTAAAAGGTACTCTTTGTTCAAAACTCTAAAGCGCACGGTTTCGAGAAAAATTGACTTTTATGCAGAAAAACACAGATATTTTTACTGGCATTGGATACCAAATTGTAAATAAATGATTCTATGAAAAAACGAGATACAGGCTATTACAGAATAAGGTTTACAAACTGAAGGGGGTCATGAAGGACCTCAAAAAAATCATAAAAGTTTTAATAAACATATGTCCTAAAACCTTCGGTTTCCGAGATACAGGGTTTTCGAGTTTTAATTTTTTTATCGTTTTTCGCTGATAGCTCAAAAACGCTTCGGTATTTGACAAATCGGTTACTACTCAAAAACCGCAATTTTTCCATTGGCGTAGACATTTCAGGGCTTAGAACCTTTGACGCGCTCGAATCCTACGCCACAGACACGTTTTGTAAACTGCTAATTGAAACAGAAAGAAGCAGTTTTTTAGTAGTAAACGATGTGTAAAATTTGGTTTTCAAATACCAAAGCGTTTTTGAGATATTAGCGAAAAACAATTTAAAAAAAATGCAACTTGAACACCCTACCTCGAAAACTAGAGGTTTAGGACATATGTTTATTTAAACTTTTATCATTTTCTTGAGGTCCTCTATCACCCGCTTTAGCTTGTAAACCTTATTCTGTAACACCCTGTATATTATCAGATTCTCACAGCATTCTCGGAAGTTTGACGACTTGTCAAGTTTGATAATTCGCTACCGTTATTTCATAAAGTGGCAGAATGAATACGATTATATACTATGTAGAATTCCCCGTAACCTCAAAATCAACCTCCAAACGACAAAATCATCCATATTGTGATGTGATAAAATTAAATTTCAGTTTTATGAATGTATAAAAATCAGTCGTGAATTTTTATTCCGAATAATTTTAAGCTTCGTGAGGCTCAAAATACTCAAATTTTAGTCTGAAAACGAGAATATATGTATAAATTCAGAGAAAGTATTATTGCATTATTAAGGCAAACCTCAACTTGTTAATATGGTTCAAAATCAACTATTATTAGTGTTTGCGCATTAGAGGTTTTTGCTTTACTAAATGCTACACTAACGTTATGGTTTTGAGGTTATGGAGATCTCTACACAGGGTATAATCATGATATAATTACTTAGAAGAGATATGATATTGCGCATATGCCCCGCCCCCGCCAATGACGTCACGTGGTGAGTAAGGTTATAGAAGTCCAACTACACACTAAAAACAAAGTCATTCGTAATCAAAACTTTTCTATACGTCAGTTAAATGCGGTTGAAGTTACATACCACTTCGTCGCCTATACTGTCTTTTTTAGATAATATAGGTCGCATTAATTTGACATAATCATATTAGGTAGTTTGTTTTCGCATGGGAGGTTTTCGGCTTATAAAACTCTACGCTACCGTTATGATTTTGAGGTTATAGGTAACTTTTTTATGGTATAAGCGTATGCGTTGGGCTCTTTTATGAAATAAACCTGGGCAATTAAAAGATTTTCACTCCGACTAACTTTCGAAAATGCCCCAAGATTCTAATAATAAATATTTGCATTAATAAGTTTTCAATATAGAGTATAACGCTAGCGTAAAACCTTCATGCGAAAACACACTAATATTATGAAAAACCGACGAACAAGTAAGATACCGAGTACCGATACTTAACCTAAAAATTTAATTCTCAATAGATACGAATTGCAGCGTAAATTTTAAACTTATTTCCATACTTCATATTGTACTGATACTTAAACCAGCGGATGAAATTAGGTATGCATTTATAGCAGCAGAAATCTTCGGTCAAGCTGTAACTTAATTAACTTGGAACTTGACATGAGAATGAAGTACCGACACCTAAAGGGTCACAATATAATGCGTTCATATTTAGTGTATTATAGAGCTGCCTCAAAAGTATTGCTCCTCCTGCATTCCAAAATTAACGTATCTATTATGTTTGATTAGGTACTTCAAGAAATTTGAGCAGCCTTCATTATCCCGATTTATACCTACATTCAATCTTTGTTTACTTCTTGGATGTCGGACGTCGACTTCCATGAAATTTCAATGCGGCTGTTTTTAGGTACAAGGTACAAATATATTATAATGTTTAATACAACCTAAAAATAAAAGTATACCTATATAAATATATCTCTTATGATAAGAGGTTCTTATCTCTTTCTTTTTACTTGGTGACAAGGGTTTAAGAAGGTAAAAAGTAAGGGATTTATTTTTATAGTTTTCCCGTTAAGTACCTACTAGATATTAATATTTTATCTATGTTCGAATTTTTAAGCCAAGAATGTTTATTAAACAACGTAGGTACCTATATATCAAGTACTATAGGTACTTACCTGTATCATAAGATTAAACAAATTAAATTTATTTTAACAATAATGTTAATAAAGTGTAATAAAAGTAAGACAGATATTATCACACATTAAAAATATTAAGTTTATCTAAACAACGAAACATATAATTTTCTTTAATAATTAGTTTTTGTGATATGCATGATTCGCTTCCAGGCTGCTTTCTAGTTCCCAAGATTCAAGTAATGATTCAAGATCATTTAATTACAGGAAACTGTATTTGGTTTATTGTAGGTACCTGTAACTTACAGAGACCGCCTTGACTAAACCATAGATAAGTTACAGGCATTGACTATTTAGCGAATGGTATAGGTCTTCCTTGGTTATTGACGGAACCGTGGTGGGACTTCCACCACGGACCAAACTGATTATACGCAACATTATAAACAATAATTGTTTAGACGAGAGTAATTATTACTTTCGTCTTTGGTAGTACCTACTCATTATTAGTGAAGATGTCTTTTTTATTGTCATTCTTCTCTGTGCTTCTTATCCGTGTCTAACCAATCACATATTATATTTGATGCATTTCGGTCTTCGGGTTTGGTTTATACGCTGGAAATATTTTTAATAGGCAAAATTACCATTTTGCGGTAATTCTGAATAATGTGTTCCTGTGTTCCAGCCATCAAATTACAAAAAAATATTAAGTACATTCCTATAAAGGGTGTTACAGAATAAGGTTTACAAATTGAAGAGGGTGGTAGAGGACGTCAAAAAAATGATAAAAGTTTTAATAAACATATGTCCTAAAACCTCCAGTTTTCGAGATACAGGGTGTTCAAGTTTCAATTTTTTTTAATTGTTTTTCGCTATCTCCTCAAATGCGCTTCGGTATTTGAAAACCAAATTTTCTACATCGGTTACTACTCAAAAACTGCGTCTTTCTATTCTAATTAGCAGTTTCCAAAACGTGTCAGTGGCGTAGTATTTGAGCCCATCAAAAGTTCTAGACCTTGAAATTTATACACCACTAGAAAAATTGCGGTTTTTATACATTTTTTAGAATGAGAAGGGTCTTTTACATGTAAAAGGCACTCTGTTCAAAACTCTAAAGTGCACCGTTTTCAAAAAAAATCGACTTTTATGCAGAAAAACACAGATATTTTTACTGACATGGATACCCAATTGTAAATAAATGATTTTACGAAAAACCGATATTACAGAATGAGGTTTACAAACTGAAGAGGGTGATTAAGGACCTCAAAAAAATCATAAAAGTTTTATTAAACATATGTCCTAAAACCTTCGGTTTCCGAGATACGGGGTTTTCGAATTTTAATTTTTTTATCTTTTTTCGCTGATAGCTCAAAAACGCTTCGGTATTTGAAAACCAAATTTTACAAATCGGTTACTACTCAAAAACTGATTCTTTCTGTTCTAATTAGCAGTTTTCAAAACACGTCAGTAGCGTAGAATTTGAGCCCGTCAAAGGTTCTATGCCCTGAAATTTCCCCGCCACTAGAAAAATTACGGTTTTTATACATTTTTTAGAATAAGCAAAGTTTTTTACATGTAAAAGGTACTTTCAAAACTCTAAAGCACAACGTTTTCGAGAAAAACTGCCTTCTATGCAGAAAAACCTCGTAAAAACTGTATAAATTATGGTATTTTCATAAAATCATTTATTTACAATTTGGTATCTTTTATAAGTAAAAATATCTGTGTTGTTCTGCATAAATGTCAATTTTCATCGGAAACGGTGCACTTTAGAGTTTAAATAAAGAGTACCTTTTTAAAAGACTCTGCTCATTTTAAAAAATGCATAAAAACCGCAATTTTTCCAGTGGCGTAGACATTTCAGGGCTTAGACCCTTTGACGGGCTCGAATTCTACGCCACTGACACGTTTTGTAAACTGTTAATTGGAACAGAAAAAAGCAGTTTTTTAGTAGTAAACGATGTGTAAAATTTGGTTTTCAAATACCAAAGCTTTTTTGAGATATTAGAGAAAAACAATAAAAAAAATTGTAACTTGAACACCCTATCTCCAAAACTAGAGGTTTAGGATAATGTTTATTTAAGCTTTTATCATTTTCTTAAGGTCCTCTATCACCCCCTTTAGCTTCTAAACCTTATTCTGTAACACCCTGTATATCATCAGATTCTCACAGCATTCTCGTAAGTTTGACGACTTGTCAAGTTTGATAATTCGCTACAGTTATTTCATAAAGTGGCAGAATGAATACAATTATATACTATGTAGAATTCCCCGTAACCTCAAAATCAACCTCCAAACGACAAAATCATCCATATCGTGATGTGATTGAACGGCGCAATTAATATTAAATGCAAAGCTAGTCTTATTTAAATCTCAGTCTTATAAATGCATAAAAATCAGTCGTGAATTTTTATTCCGAATAACTTTAGCTTCGTGAGGCCCAAAATACTCAAATTTCAGTATGAAAACGAGAGAATATGTATAAATTCAGAGAGGCAAACCTCAACTTGTTAATATAGTTCAAAATCAACGATTATTAGTGTTTGCGCATTAGAGGTTTTTGGTTTACGAAATGCTACACTAACGTTATGGTTTTGAGGTTATGGAGATCTCTACACAGGGTATAATAATGATATAATGACTTAGAAGAGATATGATATTGCGCATATGCCCCGCCCCTCCAATGACGTCACGTGGTGAGTAACGTTATAGAAGTCCAACTACACATTAAAAACAAAGTCATTCGCAATCAAAAAGTTTCTATACGTCAGTTAAATGCGGTTGAAGTTACATTGCACTTCGTCGCCTATATTGTCTTTTTCATATAATACAGGTCGCAGCACTAAATTTAATATTTTTAATTTTTATATTACTTGTATATACGCACAAGATAAAATACGTAATTTGTTAAGAGGTTGTGATGAAACGTCAAACCCCACTGCACGACAGCATATTATTGTTGCATTGGACTCACCACTTGACACCATGCGCGCGACTGTTCTAAAAATAGGTAGTCTCATTATCATATATCTCGTTATTTGTATCATGGGGTATAATCGTATTCATTGTGCCATTTTATAAAAAAGCAGTAATCAATTAGAAAACTTCTCAAGCCGACAAACTTCCGAGAACGCTACAAGATTTTCATAATAAATGATTGTTATTATAAGTTCTAAGTATGACATTTAACTTTAGAGTAAAATCTTCTTGCGCAAACACCATAGAGTAATGGTTATTCTATGAAACACACTATAGTGTGTTCGCGCATGTGAGGTTTTCGGCTTATAAAAACCTACACAAACGTTATTATTTTGAAGTTAAGAATGAGAAACTTTTATGGAGTATAATCGTATTTGGTGAGCTATTTTATAAAATATACTTATATATAAATTCTCGGTACTAAGTTTAAAAAAAACTATGCTAGGCCTGTTTGATCTTTTATTTTACACGTGATTTTTTTCCATTGGTAGTCCCATCGTACGCGCACGCCGTCATTTAGGTTGAGAACTGAACTTTTGACAATAGTCACAGATATACAGGGTGTTGCAGAATAAGGTTTACAAACTGAAGCGGGTGACAGTGGATCTTAAAAAAATGATAAAAGTTCTAGTAAACATATGTTCTAAAACTTAGTTTAAAGTTTTTTGTCGTTTTTCGCTAATATATCAAAGGCGTCGGTAGTCTATGAAATCTAAAATTTTCATATCGTTTACTATTCAAAAACTGTTTCTTTCTTTTTTAATTCGCAGTTTCCAAAACTTGTCAGTGGTATAGAATTTAAGCCCGTCAGAGATTCTATGCCCTGAAAATTCAACGTCACTAAAAAAATGCGGTTTTTATGAATTTTTTAGATTGAGCAAGGTCTTTTATATATAAAAAGTACTCTTTGTTCAAAACTCCAAAATGCACGGTTTTCGAGAAAAATTGACTTTGATGCAGAAAAACACAAATACTTATTTTTACTGATATTGGATACCAAATTGTAAATACATAAATGATTCTAGGAAAAACAAACGATAGATTTCTACACTTTTACATGGTGTTTCTACATAAAAGGTAGATTTTCTCGAAAATCGTGCACTTTGGAGTTTCGAACAAAGAGTACCTTTTATATGTAAAAGTCCCTTCTCATCTTAAATAAGTAAAAACCGCAATTTTTTCAGTGGCGTAGAAATTTTAGGACATAGAAACTTTTACGGACTTCAATTCTGCACCACTGACAAGATTTGGAAACTGAAAATTAGAACAGAAAAAAAAGCAGTTTTGGAGTAGCAACAGGTGTGTAAAATATGGTTTTCAAATACTGACTCGTTTTTGAGATATTAGCGGAAAACGATAAGAAAATTCAAGCTTAAAGCCCTATATCTTGAAAACCAAAGGTTTTAGAACAATATTATGTCTATTACAGCTTTTATCATTTTTCTAAGATCCTCAATAGCCTCCTTTAGTTTGTAAACCTTTTTGCGTAACACGCTGCATAGTACAGGCAATAGAGGAGCCTGTTATTCTTGTCCATAATGCACTAAACTACAGGAGCTAATTTTTTTTCTAGCAAATTTATCGATTGAAAAGTTAAGTTATAAGCATTTTATTTTTTAAGCAATTATTAACAAAGATATAGGTAAAAATGTCAATAAATGAATGCTAATAGTCGTATAAGTTGTAAACGGTGAGTGATACAAAAAAAATTATTTAACAAAAAAGATGAGAAATGCAATTATCTACAATAAAGGTCATGACCATTTTTGGCCTAAAGTACACAGTTATGGTGATATAGGTCGAAACGGTTTTTCTCAAAATGGCGGCACTTCCGCCCTCCTAATGTGTAAGGATTTTGTGTTTTTACATTCAGTACGTAATTCTGAACCTATCTATCAAAAAAAAAACTCCTGTAGTTTAATGCAGAAAAAAATTCTCTATTGCCTGTACTAGCATATAAACGCAGTAGAGTGTCTAAATTTGAAATGTACATGTCATAGTTATTTAAGATTTACGGAATTTGGACTTCATAACGAATTATTTAAACATTGTACTTTATACATGGATAGCGGACCAGCTACTGCTCTTGTGTCAGGTACTTTGTGAAATCTTATGAAATAGTAACGATAACAACTTCAATAATTCAGCAATTTTTTCTAAGCCATCCAGGACTTCTAACTTCTCATCCAGAAAGCTCAGATTTTGTCACAACTAATTATACATAGAGATCTCGGAGAGATAACCTGCAGTATAGTTTTTATGCTGTGGTAGCAGGTTAGCCTATAGTGAAATAATCACATACTTAAAGACTATAATATGTGCACTTAATATTTCCTCCACAGTCACAGTGTGGTTAAACGTCTGGCAACCGCCATACTCTATAATTTCCAATGGGTCATTGCTAAAAAAGGTTCATTTCTCTTAGCCAATAATCCATGATGATTTTAACTCACAAATGCACCATTTAAAAACGAATTGAGATTTTAGAGCATCTCAAGTTATGGCTTATACAAAAAATGTCAGTTGCATGTCCACACTGTGAGTATTAAGTATTTCGTTTTTTTCTTTTTATTGTATAAGGCAAAGAACAACCTTTTACCTATGCAATTAAATCCTCTTCAGAATCTTTTATCTATGAAATACTATTGTGGAGTTAAGACTTTATATTATTATTATTATTATTGTAAAGTACTTCTATTTATGGTTCCTAGTAAAGTTACGATACCTAACGAAGACAATAAGACTGATTGTACTGTCATTAAAACGTATTAAAAGTAATTTTAATTAATATTGATAGGGGGTTGACGGAATCGGAACCACGCCCCGCTATGCCACCCCCCACCCGCCATTGTTGCTAAAATTAATATAGAATCTGAATCGCGCCACCTGCCATTAAACATTGTTATTAAAATTAATCTGTAGTACTGAGTACGGAATCCTTAACCTAGTCTAAGACGGAATCACTGTGAGTTAATGACGGAATGGACGGATTCGGAACCGCGCCATCTGTCATCTAACGCTGTTTTAAAAATTAATGTGGAGTAGACGGAGTAGAGACCAGGCCGTGTTCACTTTCGTGGAAGGGGAAGTTATCATTTTTAGTATTAACACGCGACACCTAGCACTGCCATCGATGGCATTGTCTAGTGCGCATGTTCAGAAACCGTTAATGACCAGTAGAGTGGGTTGCTTATGTAGTAAAAGTTTAAATTTGAACATAGGAAAACGAAGTTGAATCTTTGAACTGTTTGAAGCGACTGTGGTTTGCACGCTCGCCAACCAATGACAACGCGTTTTGAAATCTCCTTTTCAATTTTGAGATTGCCTCACAGACATTGTTTTTGAAGTTGTATCAAATGTAAAGTGATATAACTTTGGAAAATGTTCGTGTGTTGTGTTCCAAACGGCAACGACAACACGAATGAAAGCTAACGCATTTTCTTTTTACAGTTCCCGTGCCACTGGTACCTATAAGATTTGGTAGAAACGTGTGTATATTTACCAAATATTATTCCACTTGTAACGGAACTGTAAAAAGAAAATTCCTTCCACATGTTTTCATTAGTAAGTGACTTTTGTAGGTTATAAAAACAATAACAAACGAAATGTTATCCATAGACAAACCACTCATACCATCAATGATACAAGTCATTATATGCCATCTGCATAACTGACCTGTCCAACAAAATAGTTTATACACTCGACACTGAGCGCTAGTGTATTACGATTTACACCCACTTCTAGAGATTCCCATCTATAGGAGTGATATTGTATATGGTAGAAAGGTCGGAACCACGCCATCTGTTATCACACACTGCAATTAATTACATTGACTAATATATTGGTGTTATAGTCAATGCTAATGATATTAATACCTATTCGGAATCAAAACTTATTCGAATAGTATTACGTAATAATTCCTTACTAGGATTCATCTAAATATTTAATATCTACGTATTGTCTTACGTAAGGGTGCAGATTAGGGTATCCTATCATAGAGTTACAGGCCCTCAAACTTATTTTTTTTCACAATTTTTTAATTACCTATAACTTTCTTATCGCAAGTATTTTTTCAATTTTGTATGCAGAATAGTCAAGAGCATCGTAAAGCTACCAAAAAAGATGTTTTGTTGCATCACGATAAAGCAAGTCGTTTTCGATATAAAAAAAGCTTTTCAAATTTGTTTGCTGTAAATACATACTGAATTAATAATCAATCGCCGCAAGGAAATATTAAAGGCGTTTTTTCAGAAAAGGGGTTATTTTATTTGATGCAACAAACTATTTTTGATGATGGTTTTATTCCCCTTTAAAAAAAAGATTTCAGTATCGAATCTTAACTTTGGCGACGTAAAGTATATGAAGCGTTCTTTTTATGTTACGACCTCAAGTACAAGTACCCACCTACAAAGTTACAAGTTGTTAAAATTTTCTAGGTGAAAAGTTGGTTCTACCTATTAAGCTAACAAACTAATATATTTATTTTCGGATGTCTTTAGTACTTTTGACTATTATTCACAGACTTCTTCTGATTCTCTTATGTGTTTATTCAATAAATTATTTGATTTACACACCCATATCATGCAAATGAGGAAAACAAAGCTTTTCCATTCTGGTAATAGCGTCCAAAACTTCGATGTTCATAGCCTACTAAGACGCTGAGCCGTCTTTTCAAATTTGAATTAGGTAGGTACGTATTATAAATGCTATTTATGAAACATAAACAAGAAAACACATATTAATAATGCAATAAATAAAATAAGAATGAAGTAATCACTGATTAATATTTTTCTTTTATTTTCATGTCAAATATTAATGTGAACCTAATAAAATATATTTCCAGAGTCTCACAGTAGCTAGTCAAATTAATAATGAGTAGGTAAGTATAAGTTACATCCTGATATGTCTGGCCATAGAATAATTAAGACTCATAAAACACCGCATAGGCTTCTTGATAATTTTTATATTATAGCAGTAAAATAAACAATGTGTGAGCATTTAACGTGGTTTAGAGACCCTCAACAAGAAAATTTACATTGTTGCACGATCTCTCGTAAAATTTGGTGCGCTAAACACCGATAGGTATCCTAATGCAGCATGTCGCGGTAAACACCGATACCGAAAGATATATATATATATATATATATATATATATATATATATATATATATATATATATATGGATGTTAATTGCACTTGTTGATATTAAATCCATACGTAAACATTTAATATACTTTATTATTTCACTAACTGAATAAACTATACATTTAACTATAAAACAATCACAGACAGCACATAACAGATAACTGACCGAGCGTGGAGAGACGTATCTTCACTGTGTCGGTTAGTAGCGAGGAGAGAGCGAGAGAGATCCCTGGTGTCTCTTATATAGTAGTTCTTGACAGCTTGCTGTCGAATAACGTAACGCAACGTTTTAGCTGTCAAGAGAAACATAGGGTAGTGTTGACTAAAACACTGCGGTCGGAACCACCGCCACATACTCCCCTCTCAGTGGCAACGCTATTAGTTCAAGTATCTTCGTGGAAATCGAACTCTACGTCCATGGCGTGTAGTTTGAACGGGAACGGGAACTTCACTGTCACTTTCAGTTTCACTGGGTGTTGGACTTTCACTGTCACTTTCAGTTTCACTAGGTGTTGGACTTTCACTGTCACTTTCAGTTTCACTAGGATGTCTCTGAGGGTGGAAAGTTGTCTGTTCGTTATCACAAAGAATGAATGCGGGTTTAAGACGGTCAACAGAAATTGTCTCTTCTCCGTGTGATTTCTTGATTTTGAAGACTTTGTCAGTTCGGGATAACACTTCAAAGGGGCCGTCATAAACTGGTTCGAGAGTTTTTCGCGGAATATCAATGCGAACAAAAACAAAAGGAGCTTCCATAAGCTTAGGATGGACAAATACCTTTTTTGCAGTATGGTGTTTAAAAGGTACTGGTCGAAGTTTCCTTATGTCTTCTTTCAGCTGAGATATAAGTGGTGGAACATCATGAGCTTGTGTGCTGTTGAAAAAGTCGGTGGGAAGTTTGATTGATTCTCCATAGACTATTTCAGCGGGTGTTGAGCGATATTCTGGAATTATGTACGATCTGAGTCCTAGTAACACAATTGGCAATTTAGCGACCCAGTTTTCGTCCATATGAGCTTTCAAGGCCTGTTTCAGAACTCTATGCCATCTCTCGATTACACCATTTGCTGCTGGGTGGTAAGCTGTGGTCTTGATGTGGTCTGCACCTAGTGTTTTAGTGAGGTGTGTGAAAAGGTGGCAATCGAATTGTTTACCTCTGTCTGTGGTGATGTATTGCGGAACACCGAAACGAGAGATCCAGCATGATAAAATAGTGTTCGCTACTGTTTCTGCTGTAATATCTGACAATGGAATTGCTTCGGGCCATCGAGAAAATCTGTCTATTATTGTTAACAGATAGCGTTGACCTTGTGATAGTGGTAATGGTCCCACAATGTCAACATTTATATGCGAGAATCTTCTCATGGCTGGGGTGTATTGTCCAATGGCACTGGAAGTGTGTCTCCATATCTTGACTTTCTGGCAGGGAATGCAAGTTTTAGACCAAAGAGATACATCGCGTTTCAATTTGGGCCAACAAAATCTATCCTGGACCAGATCGACTGAAGCTGATATGCCTGGGTGAGATAAATTGTGGATAGAATCGAAAATCTTTCGGCGAAATTTGAGCGGAATGAATGGGCGAAGTTTCTTTGAAGAAGAATCGCAAATAAGATTCATTCCGTTGTCAAGAGGCATGTTTTGAAATTTGTATGAGGAAGATTTAGACTGCAGAAGGTGTTTGAGTTCCTCACAAGATGACTGAGCTTGCGCAATTTCTTGGAGTGACACAGTGGAAGAAAGTGAAATTGTTTCAATGCGAGAACAATAGTCTGCGGGAATGTTTGTAGGACCTGGTATGTAGCGAATGTCTGTGGTAAATTGACCTAGGAAGTCTAAATGTCGTAGTTGCCTTGGAGATGCTTTATCGACGCGTTGTTCAAAAGCGTATGTCAAAGGTTTGTGGTCCGTATAAATGGTGAAATGGCGACCTTCTAGGGTATATCTAAAGTATTTAACTGCCTGATAAGCAGCTAGAAGTTCGCGATCGTAGGTGCTGTAAGATTTTTGGGCTGAAGTAAGCTTTTTAGAGTAGAAACCTAGGGGTTCTAGTGTTTGATCACGTAATTGTTGGAGGGAAGCGCCTACGGCATAATCAGAAGCATCGACATGGAGAATCAGTGGTAGCGAAGAAGACGGATGAGCTATTAGTGTAGCGTTTTTTAGTGCCTCTTTCAAACGTTCGAATGCTTCTCGAGTCTGAGGAGTCCACTCGATTTTACGTTTGTCGCGTTTTTTGGGATTCTGGCAGAGGTCGAATAGTGGTTGCTGAATTTCCGCAGCACGTGGAAGAGAACGACGGTAGAAATTTATGAGACCTAGAAATCTTCTGAGTTTTTCAATGGTATCGGGAAGAGGTAGGTCGGTAATAGCTTTGATGCGTTCAGGAAGTGGAAATAATCCAGATTTATTTACACGAAAACCTAAAAATGAAATTTCGGCCACTCCGAATTCACATTTAGATGAATTGATACGGATGCCGTTGTCTTGAAGTGTCTGAAAAAGTTTTGCTAGATGCTCTTGATGTTCTTTTTCAGAGGCTGATGCAACGAGAATATCGTCAAGATAGGAGTAGGCAAAGTCAAGATGTCTTAAAATTGAATGTAAATATCTTTGAAATGTTTGTGCTGAATTACGAAGGCCAAATGGGGTTTTAACAAATTCGAATAACCCAAATGGAGTTATGACTGCTGTTTTGGGAATATCTTGAGGTGCTACTGGGATGTGATGGAAAGCGCGAATGATATCTAATTTTGAAAAAATACGTTTGCCTTCTAACTGGGCATTAAAATCCTGCAAATTTGGAATGGGATATTTGTCTGGGATTGTTTTAGCGTTTAGTGCTCGGTAATCCCCACATGGTCTCCATGAGCCATCCTTTTTTTGCACCATGTGGAGGGGGCTTGACCATGGACTTTTGGAGGGTCTACAAATTCCCAAGTCCATCATGTGCTGGAATTCTAGCTTTGCTTGAGCTAGCTTTTCCGGGGGCAATCTTCTAGCTTTTGCAGTGACAGGTGGTCCTTCCGTACTTATAGTATGGAAGAACTCAACCTCTGGAAGGTTGCTAGAAGAAGTTTCCTTAAACAGGTCAGGAAATTGTTGTAGCAATTTGAAGTACTGGTGTGTCGGGTCTACGAGATGAATTTTAGAATTAAATCCTGGTGGTGGGTTAGCACCGGTCTTAGAGAGGTTTGTCTTTGTATCGATTAAACGTCTATGTTTCATATCTACAAGTAAAGCAAACTCTGCTAGAAAATCAGCGCCTATAATTGGTTGCTTGATATCGGCAAGTGTGAAGGGCCAGCAGAACCTACGGCGTAAACCTAGATCCAAATCTAATAGTTGTTCGCCATAGGTATGAATAGGGGTCCCGTTTGCAGCATACAAGGTACGTTTCGATTGAAATTTCCGTTGGTCGTGAGTGGGTGGAATAACTGAAATATCCGCTCCAGAGTCGATTAGAAATTTCATATTGGAGCGTCTATCAAAAATAAAAAGGCGGCGTGTTAGGTGGCTCTCGTCTCCTGCCGCGTGGAGGGAGTGCCTTATTAGTTTTCCGACACATGTTTTGCTTTAAAATTGCAAGGTTGGATGCAACGTTTGGCCTTGTTGCCAAATCGTTCATGATACCAACACGTGGAGGTTGAGGAATTTGCGGTTATGGAATTTCGAGAAAGCTTGGGTCTTTCTCGGGAGGTAGATCGGGAACGCGTTCGCAATTCGTTGACTGATGCTGTTAGCTTCTCTAATTGCGCTTCTAACTTGGCTAGCTTGTCGTGCTCGCGTGACTGAATTTCAGCCACGTTGTATTTATCTCCGGAAAATTCCACGATTTTGTCTGCTGTAACCGACAAATTTTCTAGAGAATCGTTGCTTAAAGCCAAAATTGAACGAACGTTGACTGGTAAACGTTGTAGAAATAAAATTTTAAGGAAATTTTCTCCAATCTGACTACCGGCTAAAAACTTCATTTCGCGTAAAAGTTGCGATGGTTTTCTGTCGCCTAATTCTAATTCTGTTAAAAGTTTATTTAGTTTGCGACTATCGGACTCTTCAAATTCTAATAAAAGACGTTTCATTAGATCTGAATAGGGGGTTGATGATAACGGTTGGGTTAAAAAATCTGAAATTGACTCTGCGACATCAGGATCGAGTATAGCGAGTACATGACTGAATTTTGTCTTTTCAGAACTGATCTGCGATATATCAAACTGGGCGTCAACCTGCATTTGCCAGATTTTCACGTTACGTCTCCATATAGGAGGTAATTTTATTGCAACCCTTGCCATGATATTGCTGCTTGAAGAATCTTCGGCCATTGTGAAAAAAATCAGATAATTTTTAAATTAGAAAAGACTGACCTGTTTAGATATTCGTTTTCTGTAGGCATGAGCACGTGCGTGGAAGTTAGGCGACGTCGGCTGGAACATCAGGTTCGGCATCTTCGGCTTGCGGCACGGGGTCACCAATATGGATGTTAATTGCACTTGTTGATATTAAATCCATACGTAAACATTTAATATACTTTATTATTTCACTAACTGAATAAACTATACATTTAACTATAAAACAATCACAGACAGCACATAACAGATAACTGACCGAGCGTGGAGAGACGTATCTTCACTGTGTCGGTTAGTAGCGAGGAGAGAGCGAGAGAGATCCCTGGTGTCTCTTATATAGTAGTTCTTGACAGCTTGCTGTCGAATAACGTAACGCAACGTTTTAGCTGTCAAGAGAAACATAGGGTAGTGTTGACTAAAACACTGCGGTCGGAACCACCGCCACAATATATATATATATATATTTTTATATATATATATATATATATATATATATATATATATATATATATATATATATATATATGTATATATATATATATATATATATATATATATATATATATATATATATATATATATATATTGATATGGTTACTAAAGGGGGCCACATATACATATATACACATACATAAACACATTTTTACCACAAATTATACTAAACACAAACAACAACTTACCTTTGGTGTATGCAATGTTTTTGCACTGTAAGGCAGGGAGAAACTAAATTTTACAGATATATATGTGTTAAAAGGAGGCAAGGCAAGTGTAAATGTGTTGAACATTAGGAATGTATGACAAGTTTAATTAGATAGTTTAAGGTATTATTGTTTGCTAGCTGTTATGTAATTTAAGATGTTATTGTTTGTTAGAATTAAGGATATTGTTTGCTAAAAGTAAGAATGTCATGTAATCTAGATATAAGATACAAAGACTATAAAGCAATAGAATGTAAATAATGGACAATACAAACTGTATAAGTAGTTTTTAGGTAGGTTAAGCTGTTCATGTTGAGTCAATGACTTATAATACGTCGTTGTGTTGAGTAGAATTAGGAAATTTATCGTGTTATTGTTGTTAGCTTTAAGAATAGTAAGATGTCAAAATTTGAGTGATAAATTCAGGAATGTCATGTCATAACCTAGATGTAAGTCAGCTGTTTTTTTATATATATTTAGGACAGACGTCAAACTGACACTAAAATTATAGTTAGGTTAATTGTTCTGTCATTGACTAACAACAATGAGAAGTATGTATCCGAGGAGATGATGAATAAGGATTATTGTGTTCCAATTTGTTAGGATATTTTATTTGAAGCAGGCATAAAGCAGTTTTTTTGATTAGTTACGCTGGTTACAAAGAAAAAGGATAAACAGAGGGAAAAATTTTGATAAAATCATCACATTGAAAATTGTTATTAAAAATTGAGGGATGAGAAAATTTTGATTAAAATATAAGACGGGGAAATTTTGCTTAAAAGTTTTTATTGATTGAATTTTGGTATTAGAAAGAGATTAAAAACAAAACAAAAAAAGAATTTGGAAAGAAGTTTAAAAACAGTAGGATTATCTCTAGGTTGAAGTAAACAATCGACTGGAGTCACGACACGGAAGTGCAGAAACAGGCCAGGAAATAAACTGTGAGTAAAGTTAATAAAACACTTACACTTATAGTGAGATACGTCCACAGTTTTGAAAGGGGTGACAAACAATTTACAAAAAACTTTCGTGAATCAGGAGAAAATACAGCGGGTTCAGCGAGAAGGCAATCATTTTAGCTAGTAATTAAAATATCGAGACGTTTACAGGGCCATCTCTTGGGCTCTAACCAACAGTAAGCAGCTTGTGAAGGTCTCGTATATTGACTGTACGCCATAATACAGTGTAGTAGAAATAACACTTATGCCAATAGGTGTCGTCTTGATCTAGGAAGTGCATGAAATTAAAGTATAAATACATATACAAGTCTTCGCTAATTTAAATAAATAGTATTGTTCAGTTTTTTTTTTCTTGTGGGGGGGTTTCCTATTGTTTCAAAGAAGATATAAAAAAAAACAAAGCACTAAATTAAATAGTAAAAACCATATTATAAGTAGTAAATAAGGATTAGGTTTTGTTAATTTCAATATTTCAATAAATATTCAATTTCTGTGAGCATATAAGGACTTCTGCTTTGTTTTCTTTAATACATACATATATATCTATAAGTATTTTAAGCAAAGATCCTAGGGTAATATATTTCAAAATTAAAAAAATAAATAAACAAAGATATTTCGGACTTGAACCCACCAGCTTAAGAAGCTCCCTGATTTGAGAGTAAGATCATCACCAAGGTGTAAGTCAAATATCTAATACACATATATTTAAAACACACATTTTCACAATAAAATTTCAGAGAGTATTTTACAGATAAGACCTAATCAAAAACTAAGATATTTAATATTCATTATATAAAACCCAAGAATAATTTTTTTCTATTTTAACAATTGCAACCCTATCGTGGGACCTAAAAACCTCAGCAAAAACCACATAACTATAACAATTGGCGACCAAACGTGAGAGCTTCGAAAGTCTGTGCATAACTATATCAATTGTCGCCTAAACGTGGGAGCTTTCGAGGTCCACGAGTAAAATAAATTAAAAAAATAAATAAATAAACAAAACATAATAAGGAAGTCGAGAAAATGCCTAGGGGAAGAAAAATGACCACGTCAAAGGACATACAGGACAGAAGAGACGAAAGAGAACATGAACAGCAGGAAAGTATGGAAATAGATCAGGAGAGAAGATATGATCAAGAAGTTGGTGAGAATGTGGAAGAACAAGCAGAAGGAATGGTACAAACAGGAGGAGAAACGTCAATAGAAGAACAGACACCCGATCTAGGTAAGGTAGACGACACAAATACGACAAAAGAAAAACCTGACAGTAACAATGAAATGTTGATGAAATTAATGCAGAGCATAAATAGTATGAATACAGATATAAATGAGAAAATGAACAAACAAGAGCGGAATGTAAATAATATAAATGAAAGCATAAATGGCCTAAAACAAGACATAAATGAAAGCAAGAAAGAAATGAAAGGGGATATATATATAGCATGAAACTTGATATAAATGAGAAAATGGATAAAATAGGAGAAAAAGTGGATAGGCAAGGGCTCAAAATGATTGAAGGTATGAATCTGATTAATGAACGACTGAACGAAATGAATGCTAAATTAATACAGAGAATTGAAAAAAGTGTACAAGAAGTGAAAAAAGATGTAGAAATGGGGATGGAAGAGAACGACGAGGCAGTACGAAAGTTTGAAAACAAAGTAGAGACAAAGATGGATGTAGTACGTAAGATAATAATAGAGAAAATCAGAGCGAATAATGATGAACCGGTAGATGAAATAATAAAGAGAGTGAATGAAAGAAATCAGCGAATGAGAGGTGCTGGGAAGATGCGCAAACACAAAAGAAACAGATATGAAATCGAAATGGAAGAAAAGCTGAGAGAAACAAATGGAAATTTGGAACATCTGAGAGAAGAACTAGATATAAAGCTGGAGTTGGGGAATAAAAGACTGAGAGAAGAAGTAGAAAAAAGTTTTGGACCAAAATGGACAAGAGCAATGGGGAATAGAAGAAATAAAAAGAAACGAGCAGGCCTAGAAGAAATCAAGAATAAGGGAGACAAATTTAAACGGAAACGCGAAGGAAATAATAGATATCGACGTCAAAACAAATATGGTAACGATGGCACGAGTAAGTATAAATGCCAGAGGAATGAGAGTACCTACAAAGACGATTTTATCATAGTATATGATGCCAGACGAGAGGATGGATCTGATGAACACTATGAGCAACGGAAATGGCAAGATAGTGTATGGAGGAGACGAACGAAGAGAAATGGATTATCGTAAAAGACAAATGGCAATGAACTTTATGGAAATGAAAGAAAACGAAAGTAGAAGGACGCGGACAAAATTAGAAGGTAAAATAAGTTTGGATGATTATGTCAACGGTGTACGAAGCCAAGACCTGGTCAAGTCTTAAAACTGAAACCAAGGATATTTTGGAAAGCATTCATAAAAATTCAAAATTAATGACCTGGGAAGTCTTTAAACTCACCAACATTTTTTGAAATAACATGACAATCTAAATTCAAAATTGCAGACCTGGATTAAGTCTATAAACTGAACCAAAACTAGTTCGACCAAATAACACGTCAAAATTAAAAATTTAAAGCAAATGTCAAGCATGAAAGAAGAGTATAGCCAAATTAAAACCGAGGCAGATAGATTTAGTAACCAGCTAAGCGTGGGGAAGAATCTCACGACAAACAAGCAGTAGAAATGCACGTCAAACAAGACATATATGATCGGAAACCAACGAAGTAGTGGGGACAAGTTCGATAAGAAGAAGGTATAAAGCAAACTCAAGAATTTCAATAAAACTAAGGGCAGATGCAGCTGTAAGAACCCAAAGAAAGAGCTGGAAAATTTCTCGACATCGGAAAATGAAAGTGTGATATGCAAAATGGAAGAAACTGGAAATTTGTATTCATAAGACAGGGTAAGAAGAAAAAGAAGATTGTGTACTTGGCAAGGAAGTCAAGAAAGTACATAGATGGTGATTTTATATAGAAGTATAAAAATAGTGATATAAATATGAGAAATGATATAAAGTATAATGAAAATGTGGAAATATAAGTAAAACTATATGACGAAGATGTTATATAGATGTATATATAAGTAGGGGTGTGATCGAAAAGTAAGAGTACGAATGCCAAGTACACGTAGAAATGCAAAATAATTAATGCCAGTAATATTCCGTAAGAAAGAATGTCGAGATTAGCCAGTAAAAAGGGCATGTAATGTCGCAAATACTGTTAAAATAATAAAAGTACTTGAAAATGAAAAAAAAAATACAGGGAAGAAACAGCAAACCATCAGTTGGTAACTGCAAAATTTGGTTGGATATACGCACACGATACACGAGCTAATCGAAAATGAAATAACTTAACAAGACATGGCTGTGGTTTATAAGTTAATAAACAAAAAGAGATGATTTCTTACTTTACTTGGGGGGATACTTAAAACTAAATTTAGCCTTGACATAGTCAATTAACAACATTTTTCATTTGATGTTGATGGCATTTCGTATAACATGCAGCATGCAGACTTAATAACTAAGTCAAACGTTGCTTGGGCAAACGTGACATTAAAAAAGGAATATAAGTTGAATAAATCCCAGACGAACAAAGCACTGACATGACACATATTTTTTAAAGCACTTAAACTAACGAAGCACTATTTTAAATAAAGGCCATAAACACTTCGAAGAACTGAACACTTATGAAGCTGGAACAAACATGCAGCAATAATGACAACAGGATCAGTATTCGACAGTAGCAGAAATTTGCAGGCACAGTAGTATTTTTCTTAAAATAATTGTGGGCACAGCAGTGGTCTTCAAAAACATAATTGACAAAATATTGGCACAGCGGTGTTCTTATAAAACAATTAAAGGCACGCTGGTGTTCTTCTAAATTGTAGGCACGCTAGTATCTTTTTAAACATGCTTATAAGCACAATAATGTCTCTCATGCATAAGTGCATCTGACACGTAAATATGATAACTTCTCATGTCCGCAGCTAGATCACTTGAGTCTCAGATGATAGTTCTGATTTCACAGCATAACTTGTTACAGGAATGGCAGTGACTGTTTCTGAAATGCTAAAAAATGTATTAAGGGAGGAAAAGATTATATTGCTATAAACCAAAAGCGTGAATAAAAACTTTTTCCTAGCTTCAGAAGGCAAGCCTCTAAAGCAGTAAAAACTTATTGGGGATTTGATATGGTTACTAAAGGGGGCCACATATACATATATACACATACATAAACACATTTTTACCACAAATTATACTAAACACAAACAACAACTTACCTTTGGTGTATGCAATGTTTTTGCACTGTAAGGCAGGGAGAAACTAAATTTTACAGATATATATGTGTTAAAAGGAGGCAAGGCAAGTGTAAATGTGTTGAACATTAGGAATGTATGACAAGTTTAATTAGATAGTTTGAGGTATTATTGTTTGCTAGCTGTTATGTAATTTAAGATGTTATTGTTTGTTAGAATTAAGGATATTGTTTGCTAAAAGTAAGAATGTCATGTAATCTAGATATAAGATACAAAGACTATAAAGCAATAGAATGTAAATAATGGACAATACAAACTGTATAAGTAGTTTTTAGGTAGGTTAAGCTGTTCATGTTGAGTCAATGACTTATAATACGTCGTTGTGTTGAGTAGAATTAGGAAATTTATCGTGTTATTGTTGTTAGCTTTAAGAATAGTAAGATGTCAAAATTTGAGTGATAAATTCAGGAATGTCATGTCATAACCTAGATGTAAGTCAGCTGTTTTTTTATATATATTTAGGACAGACGTCAAACTGACACTAAAATTATAGTTAGGTTAATTATTCTGTCATTGACTAACAACAATGAGAAGTATGTATCCGAGGAGATGATGGATAAGGATTATTGTGTTAAAATTTGTTAGGATATTTTATTTGAAGCAGGCATAAAGCAGTTTTTTTGATTAGTTACGCTGGTTACAAAGAAAAAGGATAAACAGAGGGAAAAATTTTGATAAAATCATCACATTGAAAATTGTTATTAAAAATTGAGGGATGAGAAAATTTTGATTAAAATATAAGACGGGGAAATTTTGCTTAAAAGTTTTTATTGATTGAATTTTGGTATTAGAAAGAGATTAAAAACAAAAAAAGAATTTGGAAAGAAGTTTAAAAACAGTAGGATTATCTCTAGGTTGAAGTAAACAATCGACTGGAGTCACGACACGGAAGTGCAGAAACAGGCCAGGAAATAAACTGTGAGTAAAGTTAATAAAACACTTACACTTATAGTGAGATACGTCCACAGTTTTGAAAGGGGTGATAAACAATTTACAAAAAACTTTCGCGAATCAGGAGAAAATACAGCGGGTTCAGCGAGAAGGCAATCATTTTAGCTAGTAATTAAAATATCGAGACGTTTACAGGGCCATCTCTTGGGCTCTAACCAACAGTAAGCAGCTTGTGAAGGTCTCGTATATTGACTGTACGCCATAATACAGTGTAGTAGAAATAACACTTATGTCAATAGGTGTCGTCTTGATCTAGGAAATGCATGAAATTAAAGTATAAATACATATACAAGTCTCCGCTAATTTAAATAAATAGTATTGTTCAGTTTTTTTTTCTTGTGGGGGGGTTTCCTATTGTTTCAAAGAAGATATAAAAAAAACAAAGCACTAAATTAAATAGTAAAAACCATATTATAAGTAGTAAATAAGGATTAGGTTTTGTTAATTTCAATATTTCAATAAATATTCAATTTCTGTGAGCATATAAGGACTTTTGCTTTGTTTTCTTTAATACATACATATATATCTATAAGTATTTTAAGCAAAGATCCTAGGGTAATATATTTCAAAATTAAAAAAATAAATAAACAAAGATATTTCGGACTTGAACCCACCAGCTTAAGAAGCTCCCTGATTTGAGAGTAAGATCATCACCAAGGTGTAAGTCAAATATCTAATACACATATATTTAAAACACACATTTTCACAATAAAATTTCAGAGAGTATTTTACAGATAAGACCTAATCAAAAACTAAGATATTTAATAATCATTATATAAAACCCAAGAATAATTTTTTTCTATTTTAACAATTGCAACCCTATCGTGGGACCTAAAAACCTCAGCAAAAACCACATAGCTATATCAATATATATATATATATATATATATATATATATATATATATATATATATATATATATATATATATATATATATATATATATAAAGTGTTACCCATTAAGAATGGGGTTTTTAAAAAATACACACACACATATTACAGGTACAGACAGACTGAACTGAAATGTCTTTGGTGCTGTTTAACATATGACACACGCAAACATGATGCGTATAAAATATGGGGTGTTCAATGCAATTAAGAATGGAATTTAAACACACATCAATGTATACGAGTGGTATTCAATGGTTTAAAACTATATATATATATATATATATATATATATATATATATATATATATATATATATATATATATATATATATATATATATATATATCTTTATATATATATATATATATATATATATATATATATATATATATATATATATATATATATATATATATATATATATATATATATATATATATATATGTATATATATATATATGTTACCCATTAAAAATGGGTTTAAAAAAAAATACACACACAACACATATTACAGGTACAGACAGACTGAACTGAAATGTCTTTGGTGCTGTTTAACATATGACACACGCAAACACGATGCGTTTCGATGGTGGGGGTGTAACCTTTGGTTTTGCTTGAGCTTGTACATGATGTTTGAAAGAATAGTTAGAGACATGACAACTGTCGTAAACAAACCAGTCTTGTGTTAGCTTCCAAAAAAGTAAGTAACATAGATTTTAGCTCCTGTGTGTGTGTGTTAAATACGTAAAGACTTGCGGCTATGGCGTTTTCAATTATTGGTGAGTGGACAACAAGAAGGAGTCGTTATAATATGTTGCAGAATACGGTGCGTTTCAAGTTGAATCCGCTCAATAGCAGTGGCGTCAATGATCCTGAACAATGGCTTAAGAACGGCATGCAGGAAATTTACAACAGAGTGATTCGAAACTTGAACACCGACACCAAAGTGGGCTTTACATTCTCCGGCTTGGACAGAGACTATCATTTGCCGTTTAAAAAGCTGTCACTTTTGACGTTCGAGAAGTGTGGTCAGAGTTGTACAAGATGTATCAGAGCAATAAGGGGGCCGTCTAAGGTGATGCAATTACCATAACAGCCACCAGCCTAGGATCGCCACAGCAACAACAAGACACTGCTCAAGCAACCGCTTCACAAGGTTCTGGTTTTTTGTCGAAACAACACGTTACGGAAACAAATCAACAAGTGAGTGAAGAGCAAGTTATCACACAACCACCACCAACACCAGATGACAAGCAAGAACTGAATGATGAGGGTCTCCGTTGTTGTACCATCTGCTCAAAACGATATCCACCAACGGAGAGAAGCTGCTGTGACAAATGTTTCATCAAAAAGGTCAAAACTTGGAAAAATTGATGCAGTACAACGCACACTCCTGGGAAAGTTATGAAAATTTCTTAAAATGGCAATACACATACGACAGCAGAAAGGTTGCATGTTCGCACTCTAAGAAACAAATGTTGAGAACATCCATATATAGACACAAGCAAATATGTCCAAAGAGACCAGACGCTTATCTGATACCCGTACCTGAGTAAAAAGTATGTCACTCTGTACATACGGCTACATCAGAATACATATGCATACTTTAGCAAAACACAAGAAAAAACAGAGAACTGACAACACGGCTATGACTCATACCCAGTAGGATGACATCATCACTTCAGTCGTGTTTGAGTTTGTATAGAAGCTGGTTTGTTGCCGTACGTAGAACAAGTTGTAGCTAATCAAACCAACATGGTGCAGAATACTAGAAAACGAAAATCTATCAACACAGAAAATACTGGTGGTGCTGTTGGTGGTGGTGGTAGTAAAAAGTTTAAAGTGTTACAAAATGTCTTGGTGGCAAATGCTGTTGAAAGTATTACAACAAAAGAAGAACGAAAAACGTTGGATAATATCATAGGGGAGCTATACACAATATATCAAACAACAGACACAAGTGAACAAAATAATTACGCAGATATTATGAATGCTGTATATCCTACAAACATACAAACAACCGAATATCAGCCTACACACGACGAGCTATTCAATCAGAAGTTGGTGGACATCAATCAGAAAAGTTTGGAAAACAAATTAAAAACACAAGACTGTGAGCTCATAGGTCAGACAACGTTTTCTCTTTTGCCAAACGGAGGTAGAACACTCACTGTGGGTGTGGACCCGCTTTCAAAGTTTCTACCCTTGGTGAAGGTTTCGCAGAAAAACTGTAATATACCTGTGTTTTTCGATATGTGGACATATAAAGAATTTTTAAACGTGTTACCTACCATAATTTACAATATGGAAAGTCAGCCAATGGGCACAGACAAAAGTGGCGAATCATATACACTAACTAAATACTTGGTTAAAACGCAAAGGAAATGAGTGTTTTTAAAGTTTAAGCTGTGTGGTGATACATCTGCCAGTAATTTCCACTTAACCCTGGAAGCATTGAAAATAATAGAAGACATTGGCTGTGTGGTCAAAGACCAGCTGTTAGAATTACGTTTTACCAGTTTGTTCGACATGAACATGTTTATGGCTGACATTAGCTCGGAACTGACCAAATTAAGAGACCGGGCAGTCATACCTTGTACCTTCTTCATTGCCAAGCTAAAATACTCTGAGAACCTGTGTTTGGTGTGTGAATTTATTGCCAAATAACAACTTGTACTGAAAGATGTGCTGACTTGTAACAGATTTTAATACAACATTGATAATAAAGATATTTGTAAAAATATCTGTGTGTGTTTCATTAACTGTGTTTTCTGACACAACCAATCTGTTTGCGTGAATGCATAGAGGGTTTGAAATTTAAAAAAATATACTTTAAACATGTTTCCTTTATTCATAGCATAATACAAATTATTTAATGTCTTTGGTGTTGACCCAGGAATTATGAGTCTTATCAAAACCGAGCCATTTCACATAGGACTTGGTGTTTTTTTTCTCAACACTTGTTCGATTAAATGCACGTCAGAAGATAAAGTCTTTTGTAGTTCTTGCTCGTAAAACCCTCCGCTGATTGACTTACCTTGCATATCTTCTAGTAAATACGTCACTGGACTGCTGGGTTGCACCGTGGCGACCTTAAACAATTCTGCGGACCAGCGCGGTGTATATCCTTTCTCAAATATTGTTTTTGCCTTGCTTATACGTACAACATCACCCACTTTAAATTTAGTTTGCGCTGACACCTGTATAGTATTGGAGTATACCTGCTTACAAATAGCTGCTTCGTTTTTCCTAGTGACATCCTGAGGTTTGACACCGGTGGTGCGATGAATGGTTGCGTTGTATGCAGCTGTGACATCGGACAGAATATGTAGCCACTTGTAAGAACCAGACAAGTGGAAGTTTTTATGTAACTTCTCTTTCAACGTACGTATGACTCGTTCAGCCATTGCTGCCTTCTTCACACTATACGTACTGTAATGATTGATGTTGTATTTGGTCATTAAGGCCTTAAACTTGGCGTTGTAGAACTCCTTGCCAAGATCAGACTGTATGTGGGAAGGTGCTGTGCTGTTAGCTAAAATATCAGCCATCGCTTTAGTCACCTCTTCGGCATTTTTAGATTTAAGCGGACGCGTCCACACATACTTTGAAAAACAATTGATCACCACCAGAATGTATTTGTAACCGGAGTTTTCACGATGATAGTCTGTAAACTCGGCCAAATCAATCTGCCACAAGTCATCCAAACCTCTAATTATGGTGTGCCTACGTTTAAAATTGATTCTAGCCGGTATATACAACTCGTTTATAATTTGTTTCTTGGCATCAGATGGTTCAGCGTTACGTTGTTGGCGTTGGCGACGCTTCATGGCGATGTCGGATTTAAAAGTATCCACTTGTCGTGCAAATCTTTTAGATTTTTGTCTATTTCACCCAACTTTTTTAGCTTGAGGCTCTTTGACAGATCAATATCTTTTAAAACTTGAGCTGTTATGGTCTTGGTTAAATTGTTCAATTTATGTTCAAATTCGTTTTTCAAATCTTCTAACCCTGGCTTGTGCATAGCCTCTAGCAGTATGGCTATTACTCTTTGTGTCACTTCATCTTTATTCTTCAGATACTCAGATTTATGTTTCTGATAGTCGTCCACCCAGGCATCAACAAATGTTTTAGTTACGCCATCTGTGGAATCGATAGGGTTGGCGACGTTACACAATCTATGGCTTTGCACATCAAAATCACCACTTACAGTTCTTGAGAAAATCTCTCGTTGAACCACTCGGCTATGTATAGAGCGGTTGTTGTTGTTGCTGTTGTTGAAGTTTGCGGCAGTACGACCAAACTTGTCGATAGACATGATGAAACTGATGATTAGCGTGTGCTAGCTAGCTCTTTATGTGATGTGAGCCTCCTTCAGTTCTTCCAGGATTGACTGAATCTCATTGTTATAAGCATTATTGCCTGCAACTTGGGAAGCCATCAGAAGTCGAAGTCTGTCAACCAGTTCGTTCACATCATCCCAGTACACATATTCTTTCTGTTTCTTAGTATGCAGCATGTATGGCGTGCCACGACCTAAAGTTAACGAGGAAGATGGCGCCCTAGCACCTGCTTCTTTTTCCAAAATTGGTTTTATCACCTGCTGATATTTGATAGAACTGTTTCTTATAACGTCTTCCTTAGAATCGTTCTCTTTTCTGTGCAAACTAGTAACTTCCATAATGTCTGCATAGTCACGTAAAGCTTGCATATTTTGCATGGCAGCGAAAACAGATTTTCTCAGAAATATCAATTCCAACAGATGATTAGTGCCGTTATATCTTCTATTGCCAACCATAATCTGAAAGCTTTGTCTGTTGTTAGCATCTATGTTGACGATGAGACAATTAATAGGTTTGTTGCCGAGCATCCAAGTGTTGGTGGCTTTATCATAAGTAACATAAGTAACAAATTTTACGTTTGATATTTGGTGGCTGTCTTGATAGTTTAGTCGGGCGAGGACGACTTTTAGATGTTTTCGCCATGCTCACAGTATGTTGAACACATGTAGACTAACACACAGACGTCAGTTTAAATATATATAAAGTGATCAAAGCCTTCGCGATACCGTCCTTTTGCTAAATCACAATCTTTAACGATCACCATCACATCATGCTTGATCTGCCAACATTCACCGCACAGTGTCTTGAACTTTTGAAGTCATATCAGTGGTCACATGATCGTCGTACACATGTTTAAGATTTGTTTCGTCCTGTTTGAATAACACCACAACGTTTGCGTTGTCACGCACCAGTTTTTTTTGGTACTTTGCTATATGCCCGACAAAGATAGAAGAATGCTTTTATGCCGGCCTGTGCAAAAATACAATTTTATTTTATCTTGCTTGTCACACGCCACATCGTCAAAGATAAAGATTGAGTTGCCTAAGGCACCTGCTGGATCTAAGATTTCATCGTTTTCAATATACGGATAGTAACCAACACCTTTTGTACCAGCCAACACCTCCTCTAACATCTTGTATTTCGGTTGACACAGCGACTTTGAATACACATACACGTTTGCAAACTTTAAACCGCTTGCTTCAAATAATAAACTCAGCATGACATTTGTTTTACCGGATCCACTTGGACCACATATCAAACACCGTGTCGGGTAACAGAAGACCGTGTCTGTGTTGTGTAGCTGTTTCCACACGAACAACATCGTCCAAGTTTGTAACTGATAAGGTTGCTGTTGTGTGTTTTACGATATGCATCGTTAACTAGACTAACACCAACCTGTTTGCTGTAAGTATAAATACTGGTGATTAATACACCAACCCTTTAGTATCAATGTTGGTATTTAAGGGTAAAGGTCTCGTCAACACACTCATCAACAAACTGCCTGTTGAGTTACACATACCAGGTTATCAGTTTTGTGGGCCGGGCACTAAACTTAAAGAACGTCTTGCCAGAGGTGATCAAGGTATCAATCCTTTAGATCGTGCCTGTCGCGACCACGACAACGCCTACTCTCAAACAAAACAGTTGAGTGACAGGCATCGAGCAGACGAGGTGTTGGAACACCAAGCCAAGGAACGAGTCAAGTCGACGGATGCAAGTTTTGGTGAAAAAGTGACCGCTTGGAGTGTAGTAAAAACAATGAAAGTTAAACGAAAACTTGGTATAGGTGTGAACAAATGCAGAAAAGCTAGTAATGCTGGTGCTGGTAAGAGAAAAGTTGGTGGCAAGGTGCCGTTTAAAAACATACTGGGTTTAATGCGAGGCGCTATCGATGTGAGTGAGCAAGTTCCATATCTGTAAAATCTGCTACATGTAGCGAGAAAAGTCTTCAAAAATGCTGGTGGTCGCAAGAAAGTTAAGGTACCTCGTGTTATTCCTATACCTAAAAGCGGAGGCTTCCTTCCACTGCTCCCTCTGATATTTGGTGGACTATTTACTCTTGGAGCTCTAAGTGGCGGTGCCGCAGGCATTGCTAACGCCGTGAACGATGCAAAAGCAGCCAAACAATAATTGGAAGAGGCAAAGCGTCACAATCAAACAATGGAGGCCATTGCTGTGGGTAAGAGAGGCAGTGGTGTAGGTGACGGTCTGTTCATGAAGAAACAACGTAACGGCTACGGTTTGTATTTACACAAGCCAAAAAACGTGTGACACCTTTACCAGCAAGACCTCTAACAAATGTAGATCTTGTCAAGTTTGCTGGTAAAATGAAAATACCATATTTTAGAGGTGTATACATGCGAGATGAGCTACCTCGCAATGGACCACGTAAAAACAAATCGTTCATTATGAATTTGCAAACAAACAAGGAGCCAGGCAGTCATTGGGTTGCTGTGAGGAAACGTGGCGGCATCGTCGAGTATTTTGACTCGTATGGAAACTTGAAGCCTCCTGTGGAGCTGCAACGTTCCCTCAAAGACTATTCCATATTGTATAAACATGATGTGTATCAAACATATAATACTTTTAATTGTGGTCACTTGTGTTTGAATTTTTTGCAATAAAAGACTCAAACAGTAGCCTGTGTCAGTCATCTCGCTAACGTTTGAATTGAAAGGCTCTGTCATTGGAAATATTTCCTCCGATCGATAGTGTTGGACCCACGGTTTGATCATTCGTTGGCCCTCTCAAATTTTCACACCTACAACACCATACCAAACACAGAGGCCGGTTGTAATAAGTTGCATTTTTATTTTACACTCGAAGCCAAACCGAAGAAAAACGGTGTGCTACAAGAAATAATAATTCCCAATGGAGCTTATGAAATTAGCGATCTGGAACGATGTATCCAAAACGAAATGGCTCGTATCTATCTCAAGCTGAATAAGTTGCCTGCGAGTTCTGGTGTCGCAGATGCAAGTAAACTGTTTAGTTTGAAAGCCAACAACAACACTTTGAAATGTGAGACACAGTGCAAGTACGACATTGATTTGACAAAGGACGCCTTAATAGCTCCTCTCTTGGGTTTTTTCTTACACATATCTCTCATTAAGGATGAGATGCACGAATCCGATTTGCCCGTGGTGATTGTTAAAGTGAAAACTATCCGTTTGGAGTGTAACATAGTGAGCGGATCTTACCACGATGGCAAACCGACACGCTATACGAGTTTGCTCCGATGGTAGATCCGGGCTATGCAATCGACATAAATCCTCACAGTAAACTGTTTCTGCCCATCAACACACGCATCATTTCCCATATAAATGTAAACATCATGCCTGTGAACTTTCAAGGTGAAGAGATCATCGTGATATTGCAATTGAGCACCAGCGGTATGTTAGTTATAAATAACAGTGACGACGGCGAGCAACAGCAGTCAGTATCTTCGTTACCTGCATCACAGACGGTTCTATCCTTGGAGAACGTACAGTTTCTAAAATCATTGGGTTATAATGTTGAACAAACTAAATATCTTCGCAGACCCTGTGCACGACGAGTCCATCAGAGGAGAAGAAGTACACACGTACGCTCCGCAAACCAGAACATTTGATTACAACGACACATGTGAGTTTGCCATCAACCAGCAAGATGTGTTTTACGATTGGTCTTCGGCAGCTCTTCTGATTAGCGGTTCCACTGAGACAACGGGTACAACAGGCGATGTGGCAGTAACAGCCAATGCGGCAGCTAATTTGTTCTCCTCTGTGGCCGTTGAGATGTGCAATCAGATTATCGAACATGTTAGAAATAATGGCATCGTTACAGAGTCCGCACCTTATTACAAGCAAACAGCGATGAAGCACGAGCTCTCATCCCAGCTGGTTGGCATCCGGACGAAAGGAACACCATGGTGAAAAACGACAAATTTTGCTATTGCCTACCGCTCAGTTACGCGTGCAATATTTTCAAAGATTACCGAAGGGTGTTGTTTAGCCGCTTGCTGGTAAGTATCACTCTTGGTCAAAACGATAAAAATTTCTATATTCTGAGCGGCGCACAAGGTGCTGACAAAGCTATGAAGTTTATCATTAAACATATGGCCTTGCAAGTCAAACACGTCCATCCCAGTGATGTGATACAACAGCAGCTGTTGACATGGATCGCCCAAGATAAAAATATTCTTATACCGTTTAGAAAAGGGGAGATGTACGAATTACCGAATGTGAGTCGTTCAAACAAGGACTTGTGGTCTGTGAAGACCTCCTCAAACACCGAACGACCTCGCTTTGTTATTGTCGTCTTTCAAACAGAACGCCACCACAATCTAGGAAGAAATATCAATCAGTTTGATCATGTGAACGTTCGAGATGTAAGACTGCACCTGAATTCAAAACAAATACCCACCGAAGGTATGAATCTGAACTTTGAACAAGCAAATTATCTGTAAGCATAGAGAAAATGATTGAATTTCAACGAGCATATCTCGGCAGAGAACCGCAGCCTACGTTGGATTACAAAGCTTTCGCAAACTATCCCATGTTTGTTTTTGATTGTTCAAAGTATACGGATTCCATCAAACCGTCCACTGTCGATATCAAATTGGAGATGGAAAGTAACCAGAACTTTCCAGATCACACTAAATGTTTCTGCATAATTATACATGATTGCATCATCGAATACTCTCCACTCTCTAACGTTGTACGCTATATCATCTAAGTACAAGTCCTTTACCTCCACCTCTCTCTCTCTCTCTCTCTCTCTCTCTCTCTCTCTCTCTCTCTCTCTCTCTCTCTCTCTGCAGGGCTATATAAGCCAAGATGGAAGTATAGTTGGGCAGTGTCAAGATGAAGTTCGTCGTTGTTGACACTCAAGGCTTCTGTCTGCCCGAGTTCACACCCAAAGAATTGGCAATATATAATGGATATCAAACGGTGCATCATGTGTTTAAGCCGCCACAACCAATGCGTTTTCTGTCTGCTGGTAATCAAACAAGTCAAGTTTCTGCAGGCCAAACACCATTGTATCGACTATAATTATGGCACTGTTTATTTGGAAGAATTGCCAAATATCCTGGTAAAACATGTTGTCGAACAACAAGTGGACAGAATCTATGTGAAAGGAGAGAATAAACAGAGATTTCTGACACATATGCTCCTCACTTGTGGCTACCGTGTGAACGTGATCAATTTGGAAACAAACGTGGATTGTCCAAAGCTAGTGCCAGACATTCCTATGTGTATGCATCACTCACCAGGATACACTAGAAGCTGTACATGTAGCATAAATAATTGCATGTTGCTATTTCGTTATATTGTAAGCTTAATGCCTTAATAAAGTTGTAAATTATATATTGCTTTTTTGTGCTAGTACCCTCACAATCCTTAAAACTAGTAAATAAAACACATGTGTTAATTTTATATATTTGTATTAGCAAACACGTTTGCGATACATGTGCAGATAAGTGCTATATTTAAAACAAAAGTACATCAACATGAATGTGGTAAGACATGTGAGAAAGCCAGTGGCTATAAACACAAAAATATACTTTGAAATGAACAGCTGGGCATCAGTCAACATAAGTGTTCTTCAATCGGATGTCTCACCACCGCTGCCAATATCAAACAGAAACATAACTTTGTAACGCACCGCCGCCACATCAGACGTCATGCTTTTGGATGACATGTTGTACGTTGCAAGCGGTATGAGGTCATCGTTGTGTAGATATGTTGTTGTTTTAAGAGATGACCATATCAAGCAGTCATCGGTGTCGAAACAAATTCGTACTTCTGTTACATTGGGTGGTTTATGAATATACAACATATTCTGACACAGTGCTGTTAAGATGATGAAACCTGCTTTAAAAGGAACCATCGCGAATGTTACGAATGTCTGTGAATACTTGCTCTTGAGCGTAGTGCAAACACTTCAACATGTAATATTTAAATGCAGGTGTTACGGTGTCGAGTAAAGTTTTTATAGTTTGGATGGTTTGCGGTACAGTGATGTCCCACTTACCCAGATCGTTTAATATTTGCACTATGTTTTCCATAAAACACGTGTAAGTCCATGCAAAGTGTGATTCTTTCAAATGGTCCAGCCTGGCTGTGACCAACACCTCAAGTCCAAGCAGCTGTTCCACACACTCTTCGTAGAAAAATATATACATAGATGTGAAACCGTTATCGATGCACAGGGCTTTTTCACTTAGTACGTTTGAATAGGTTATGCGACAGTAATTAAGATGATGAACTATAAATCTGTTAGTTGGTTCGTCTTTACCTTTAAGATATTTCCTACACAACCAACGTATGTTGTCTAGGAAACTGGTAAAAATCCCACTCTTCCAAAGCCAAATATTGGTTTTCTTCTTCTAGCGACAACGGGTTGACAAATTTCACAACATTTGTAAAGTCGTTTCTTGCACTGATGCCTGTAATCAATTTCAAGGATCGTCTAACAGTAAAAGTGGTTTCCATCAACAGCCTGTCGTCAGCTTGATACTTGTTAAATAATACTCTTATCTTTTGGTGTTCTGTGAAATCGGGACCGTCGTTTTCATCAACGGCGGCATAGTCGTCACTGTCGTTGTTGTCACTCTCCGACATCTTCATGTTAATACAATCACAAGTGGACATGTTTACACAAACTCGTTGACGTTTCAACTGACACTTAATGGACGTGTTAAGTAGGTTTTGTTGTTCTCCCACCACAGCCTTCGGTTGTATGGTTCTGCTTGGTTTACTGGTACATTTTAAAAATCTATTGCCATCACTAAATACCGTATCATATTTCATGCTATACTCTTCTATTTTGGCGTTCTGTGAAATCGGGACCGTCGTTTTCATCAACGGCGGCATAGTCGTCACTGTCGTTGTTGTCACTCTCCGACATCTTCATGTTAATACAATCACAAGTGGACATGTTTACACAAACTCGTTGACGTTTCAACTGACACTTGATGGACGTGTTAAGTAGGTTTTGTTGTTCTCCCACCACAGCCTTCGGTTGTATGGTTCTGCTTGGTTTACTGGTAAATTTTAAAAATCTATTGCCATCACTAAATACCGTATCATATTTCATGCTATACTCCATAATCTTCCAGATGCTTCTGCCAGACTTTAACAAACTTTTCTACAGCGACACAATCTGTGTGCTCATATCTATCCCAATCGGCATTGGTTGGCAAACTAGCGAAATATTCTCCGCAAATTGTATATAACATGTTCGTCACATCTGTTCTGTGAAGTTTCCGTGTGAGAAAATCAATGGATTTGGTACGTTCAGCATATTCAGCATCAAGAGATGTGTAACGGTGTTTTAATCTATCGTCCAGATGGTTTGCAAAGCAGTGGATATCATCGCAGCTTCCAAACACGAATTCTTTATTAAATCCTTCTCTCATCGTCTCGAGTGTTTCGTGTTTAAGTTCTGCCTCGGTTGGTGGTTCAATTTATATGTTCCTTGTTGCGAGTGTGTCCTCATCATAATAACTTTTGTATTGGTTTTTTGCTTTGTCGGGTAAATATTTGAAAATGGTTGACTTGCATCGGCTCCCGGCTTGCATTGAATGAGGGCCAATGCAAAAAATTGTGTAGAACAACCGTTAACTAAATATACATCGCACAACTCAACTATATGTCTACTTTCATATTCTTTGGCTTCAGACTTACGACCGTCTTGATAAGCTTCTTTTTGTATCTTTAACACTAACAGTCTGAGTTTTGTGTCGTCTTTCGCGCTATATATTCTCGTTATATCTGCATACCACATCTTCTTGTGTAAACTAAAGTTCTGCGGTGTGGGTGTCTTGTTCATTGTAATAACGTATGTATTGATTTTTTGATTCTTCGGGTAGATATTTGAAAAATGGTTTGCTTAACGGAGCTCCCAGATGGTATCGAATGAGTGCTAAAGCAAAAAATTGTGTAGAGCAGAACCCACTTAAATATATATCACACAACTCAACTATATGTCCACTTTCATAGTTTTCCTCTTCCGAATCACGTTCGTCTATATATATATATATATATATATATATATATATATATATATATATATATATATATATATATATATATATATATATACTTCTTCTTGTATCTTTAACACTGACTCTTTTAATGTAAATTCAGTCTTCTTCGATCAATCTATTTTTATGTCCATACCACAAGAAACTGTTAAACGTCATGGTTCAACAACTAACTAATAATACAACCGAACTTGTCCGCTCATTTATTACTACGAGCTAGCATATGTGTGTGTGTGTACAAATACGTTGTTTCTTATGGAAAACAGTGTCAAAAGCTGTATATTTGGCTAAGATACATGTAATCTTATGTAAAATAGGAACGATTCTCGATGTTAGAGGGGGCCTTTTCAACAAAATCAAACGGAAACAAGGTTGCGCAATGGAACGTGATACCTTTCACTTGTCACGGTCACAACTTTGAAAGTAGGTCACCGGTAAGAAATAACAACTGTAAACAAGCTCAAACATGAACAACGTCACTCCCAACCGATAACGTTCACTTGTCACGGTCTAACAACTTTGAAAGTAGGTCACCGGTACGAAACGAGGTCACTCGCAACCGCTAACGTTCACTTGTCACGGCTTAACTTTGAAAGTAGGTCACCGGTACCAAACCAGGTCACGCAGGCGCCCACTTGTCGCTGTTTAACTCTGAAAGTAGGTCACCGATAGGAAATAACAACTGTAGACAAGCTCAAACAGAAAACGAGGTCATACAGGCAGGGAATGACAACACATATAGTCGGTAAATATTTTTTATTTTCATACATTAATATGTTAATCTATGTGTCATCTGTTTGGTTTGTTGGTATCTCCTCGGGCGTGAAAAAAACCTTTACTATCACGTAAAGGAAAAGTCCACTACCATGATGAAAATAACGGTAAAATTTGCCATTGACATTAATTTTACAATGCATTATTTGATTAACAAAATTTAATCGGGTGCTTAAACATTAACTTTTCGTTTCTCAGATAAAGCATTTTATGATTCCCGTGCAATAAGCTTACAAATTTTCTACAGAGAAAATTATACTTATAGAAAAAAAGGATATAAGGATATCCTCACATTTTTATTATGACCTAATTACATTTAAAATCTTATAACTTATATTGAAGTAAAAACTAACATAATTGAATTCAATTTTTTTAATGGTTCATCCACTAATTTTCAGTTTCTAGTGCCTATATAATGTTACAAATATTATGGTAGGCGTTAATAAGTACGTACAATTGTTCCGTCGTTATTCTCGACACCTTTTTTGCCACACGCACGTGCCGACTATGGACGCCAAAATACAGTTTCTCACCCTGGGCACGTCAAGCAATGATGGTCAACCCGAAGATGTCACCCTGGAGATTTACGTTTTCGAACGGCGGTCTGATTGGTTAGAGAGGCCGCCTACCCCTTCTCGACCCCTAAAGCCATGAAGACTTCGGAATCAAGAACTCTGCAAAAGCCCCATGTCAACGATGATCGTGCTATAGTGCAGTTGACTCATTAGTTCGAGTCCTTCGTTGTCCCCTGGGCATTGGGCAAACAGGCCCGCAGCAGCCTCGTGACATTCTGAAAAGTGTTGGAAACCACGTGGACCATACGGCGAGGCTGTGTCTCGTTTCCATTTAAGTGCTACAAACTGCGTGTACCAGAGAATGAGGCTGCTCCTTATTCTCCGTCTGTTCAACAAGTTATTTAACCCCCATTCCATCGATGATCGTTCTATGGTGCAGTTCACTAATCAGTTCGAGTCCTTCGTTGTCCCCTGGGCATTGGGCATACAGGCCTGTAGCAGCCACGTGACCTTCTGAAAAGTGTTGGAAACCGCGTGGACCATAGGGTACGGCGGCGCCTCGTTCCCATTTAAGTGCTACAAACTGCGGGTACCAGAGAATGAGGCTGCTCCTTATTCTTCATCTGTGCAACAAGTCATTTACTCTGTGAAGAAGGGAGATTCCCGAAGCACATCGAGCTGTTCCTCGTTCGACCCATCAACGACGTCCCAGGCAAGAAAGGTATTTTGTCTGTATTACACCGCTTCTGTTTATTATTGCCTGTGTAACTTTGCCCATTGTGCAATAAATTCATTTAATTAACCTGCGTTAATGTTTTCTTTACCATCTAACCCCTGATGTACATTCAACCGTTCAATTAAACGTAAACAATGAGAGCTATCGAAGAACGTACCGAATCAACAGCACATTTGTTCGACCGTGATTAATTTTTCTTTTTATTCATTCTTATGTTGGTTGCGTGTAACATTAGATAGGTAAAGAAACGATACAGTACCCTGTGTTACATTTTTGTACATTTCTAGTAGTAGTAGCATATTATTAGTTATATGTTGTATTAGCACGTGGGTTTCATTGTCGTTAATACCCTTTTGTGTACAGGCGTACACATTTTTACTGTTATTTCTGAATCGAAAACATCTATATCTCTTAAATAGCGTTGTCGCCAGGGGCGTGTAATTTCGACAGGGTCGTATTTTTAACATATTTTGTGGTTCATTTACCTTTTTATTTTAAAGCAACTGCTCTGTTTTATCATACGCCATGCCGTCCACCGTGAATAGAGCAGTTTTCATTGCAAAGCAAACATTATATCGCCTAAAATCCACATTAGAAGTAGGTAAACAAGCCAATGAAAATCCAGAGCATGCGTTAAAATTCTCTGCGGCTCATCAGTTTTCCTTAACACTTTTTGACGAATTCACGTGTGTGAATACAGAGGCTTTGTTGGGTGATTCCGAGACGGACAATGTTGAGTCTTTGTTCGAATTAACGGTGCATATTGATAAAGCAATGCACGAGATTAACGCATTCCACATGCGGTTATCTGAACCTCCAAATATTGTCGGTCAATCTTCTGGGCGAGATGATGTTTCTAGAGAACAAGCGGTCCAAGTGTGTAAGCCACCCACGTCGGCGCCAAAAGTTCTGCGAGCTCGATCGCCATCACGAGCTCCACCCATGTCTCATTTAGGATCCCTTGCAGGATCATGAGAGTCATTACACACTACTCGGTCTTATATTGTCAGGCTACCAAAAATTAATTTACCCGTTTACAACTGTGATTTAGGCAGTTTGGCTAACTGGTTTCCAACTTTAAATGTGCCCCTCTCTTCGGGTAAGTATAATATTAGGTCGGACTTCTTAGTAGAAACTTCTTTCTGAAATGTCGGTTTAGACATGTTTTCATTTAAGTTCATACCTAGCACTTCGCCGTGTTCTAAAGCCTCTATTTTAGCGGAGGTGGTTCGCATCCACGACCCTCTAGATTTCCCATGTCACGTCATCTGGTTTGCTAATAGTTTTATTTAGCGACTATGGATATGAGGCATTTATTGGGAGCATCCACTTCCCGTCGAACTCAACCTGCAACGGTTTAAATCCCAGGCACCAATGATATGCCTATCTTATGTTGATCTGTCTCGTTTCATTTTGCATTCATTAATGAGGTCCTATGAACTTTACTTCCGAGCTGAAGATTCTCAAGGGAAAGTCTTAGTTAATTTTCTTATGGCAAAGTCGAAAGTCGCTCCTGTCAAGCGCCTATCTATCCCCACATTAGAACTGTGCGCAACGCTTCTGCTTCTAATTTGGTCTGCTTTGTACTTCAGACGTACAAAGATCACAATTTCACTCGCATTATAGCCTGGAATGACTTTACCATCGTCCTTCATTGGATTCGATCCTCACCTCACAATTTTAAGGTTTTTGTGGCCAACAGGTTTGGCCATGTTCAGGAAAGAGTTTCCCCAGAGTGTTGGAGACATGTGCAGTCCCAGGATAATCCTGCGGATCCTGCTTCTCGAGGCCTACTTCCCAAAGCACTTCTCTCATGTTCACTGTGGTGGACGGGGCCCTCTTGGTTAAAGCTGTCAAGTGAGTGTTGGCCTTAAGGCGCCTTCTTTAATTCTTTTTCTTTGGCTGACAGCGAAGAGAAGAAAGTTACCCTTCTTACGCATACAGCATCAATTCTAGTGGATAATCTCTGCGAGAAATACCCATCGCTCGATAAAATGCAGCAATCGTTGCCTGGTGCCTTGGTTTTGCTCATAACACCACACCATTTAACAACTTAAGATTCAGTTTTACAACAGTAAGCTCAGTTCAAATCAAACATTAAAGCGTGTAAACATGTATCATTGTGATTGCATTAACATGACGTGCGATGATAGTTCTGATTCCACACATGGTGTAGATGTTAACGATGGGCCTGAGGTCTTCAGACCCGTTAATAACGATTTTGGTGAAGATGTTCATTGGAACCGAATTGATGCAGCTCTACGACAGAATATTAATAAGATTAAACAAGAAAGCAAAATGTTGCTGGAAACAAGGTATACTATTAATCCATCTTTAAGTATAGCAATTCGTATATCAAAAGCTGCTGGATTGATTCCGATAATTAAAATTGTAAATACAAACTCGTATCCATCAGAGGCAAATATAACAATCTCATCTGGCTCATGGGAATGAGAGTATTTTATTTTAACACTGGAAGAAGCAGCTGAAGAGTACTTTACCAAAGGTAATACGATTGAACCAGAAAATATTGGAATATGTACCGTCAAACCTATTAAAATACTAAACAGTAAAGGCATATCAATCTCGGATGATTCTGTTACTTTTTATTTAACTGAAGATACAGTTCAATAAATACTAGATCTGGTTGAAATCATCAACGAAAGATTAAAGCTTCTAACTAATTTTAACTTTGATATTCGACTTAGTGATTTGTTGTACTGTGTCACTGACGTTCTCAAATGTGTTAATAATAAGAAGAAGGAGCTACCATGTGACGATGAAATGCTGAAGCTTAGAAATATTATGTTAAAAGACTGTAAACCACCATTCCGAGTTTGTATGGTAGAGTGTTTACACTTTGCAAAAAAGCAAGTACTTGACCGTTTCAAAGAAATACACGCGATATACAATGGTTCCTCTTAAAGCAACTTTTATCATCCTGACGGCACTATTTCAAAATGTGTTTTATATTTACAAACCACCAAATGTAAAAGAAGTGCAAATCTGTTTCGACATCGACGACTGCATGATATGGTCTGGTCTTCCAACAACACATCTACCCGACGACGAGTGCATCCAACTTTCAATGTGCAACATGTCAGAGAGTAAATCTAAAGTGGTGCGTTATAAAATTATGTTCCTGTTTGATGATGGTACCCGTGGTGAGACACCTGATTGGAGGACTCTCGTATTAACTGATTCTTATCTGTTCACATCATGTTAAAAAATATATAAACTGAGTGTATAGTGTATGTTAGTAGCAGTGGCGTCTCCTGACCAAAATGTTCGGGTGTGCGGTAACGAGTTGCTGTTAGTGGTGGTTTTAAAAATTATTAACACTAAATGTACATATATATATATATATATATATATATATATATATATATATATATATATATATATATATATATATATATATATATATATATATATATATTTATATATTTATATATTATATATATATATATATATATATATATATATATATATATATATATATATATATATATATATATATATATATATATATATATATATATTTATATATATTCGACCTATATGGGAATGATACGTAGATAAATAAATTAATTTCCCACCGCAACACTAACAAATTAAAAAGTCACTTAAAACTTTAAAACACGAAAAGAACATGGAATTATTATCAAGCTCTTCTCTTCACACAAATTTGTGTTAGCGTTAGCACTGTCCGGAACAGGGTGAAAACTGTAAACATTAAAAGTAGTTCAATGTTAATATGGTACTAAATAATAAAATGTGTAAAAATCCTGGATGCAGCAAGTGCGTTATGGTAGTGAATTTTCATAGAAATGATCTGGCACAAAATATTTTATTATAACTTTTTTATCTTGCAACATAGAAATCTAAATTTTGGTGTATAGTTTAATTTTTATATCGTAAACCTACCTACCAAATTTGGTTATCTTATCTTTTTTATTTTTTAAGATACAAATTTTTTTCGAATAAAAACTCAAAATTTTCCCGGAAAACCTCGTCCGATTTTCCTGACTGACGAAATTATCCAATACATTTACAGAAGGAAGGTACATGCCAAATTTTATCAAAATCGGCCGATTAGATTTTGAGTTATCGGTGTGATACCTATGTGTATATATATATATATATATATATATATATATATATATATATATATATATATATATATATATATATATATATATATATATATATATATATATATATATATATATAGTTTATTGTTATATAAATAGTACAAAGCATATTACAAATAAGTCTAAACTTGTGACTGCAAATGATGCAATTTTGACTAAATTTTAATCTAAATGTCAATTGTTCTAAAGTTCTGTCATCTGATTTCTAATCTCCAAAATTACCTCACCTCATTATGTACCATTACAATTTCTAGAAATATGGATGGTACTTGAAATCAGTTTCTTCATTTTAATCAAAAATTTCTATATTTTAAAACTTGACTCAAATTAAATTCTTATATATAAAAATTGAAACTGACCCCGGATATGGGTTCTAGGGGTCCTAGTTCGCGCTCATTTGCAAACAATTTTTCAAAATTCAAAAGTCGAGATCTCCCCATTAGTGAATTTTTTCTACGAAAATTTACTAAAATCTATTATAGTCTTTGATTCTAGAATACTGTGGTCCAGGCAAGCGCAGTTGTAATGTTTGTAAATAATGCTATCACAACGTTTGTTAAACCGGCGTTCCATTCATTTGTCTTGAGCGGTATTTTTACCGCTCACTGCAGTGTTAAAACGAATGGTATTTCCTTACTATTTTAAACACATGGGTGGGGGACTGTATTGTATACCAATACAGCTCTGTCGAGTGAAGTTGTTCGGAAATAACAACGCACACCTAACCCGAATTCATTCCCAGTTGCTATTGACCTACTCATATTTTCTGAATGAAGACGTGGTGCCGACTTCATTCCAAGTCACTATTAACCGACTATTTATGAAACCAAATAAGTAAATTAAATCGATTGTCATAACATATGTAGTGTATTAAGACTAAGGGAAAAAGAAATAAAACATATTTAACTGTGCACATTTTAATTATATTTTAGGGTGTGCGGCGCACACCTAGCTCACTAGAAGAAATCGCCACTGGTTTTAGTAGGTATAGATGGTTCCTTCTGAGCCCTTCACTTCCTCCACTTGGCCACTGCGCCGGCGCGAAACGCCAGAGTGACGTCATAATGACGTCATTGGGTGGGGCCGGGGCAAACGGGACGACGATGAAAACAAAATATTATAAGAGATTTAGTGATCGCAATAGATTTTTAAAGTTTGACAGTAAACCAAGCAGGCAAATACAACCAGTGGGAGTGATGGAAGGGGAACAACAAAACCTACTTAAGATTCAGTTTTACAACAGTAAGCTCAGTTCAAATCAAACATTAAAGCGTGTAAACATGTATCATTGTGATTGCATTAACATGACGTGCGATGATAGTTCTGATTCCGCACATGGTGTAGATGTTAACGATGGGCCTGAGGTCTTCAGACCCGTTAATAACGATTTTGGTGAAGATGTTCATTGGAACCGAATTGATGCAGCTCTACGACAGAATATTAATAAGATTAAACAAGAAAGCAAAATGTTGCTGGAAACAAGGTATACTATTAATCCATCTTTAAGTATAGCAATTCGTATATCAAAAGCTGCTGGATTGATTCCGATAATTAAAATTGTAAATACAAACTCGTATCCATCAGAGGCAAATATAACAATCTCATCTGGCTCATGGGAATGAGAGTATTTTATTTTAACACTGGAAGAAGCAGCTGAAGAGTACTTTACCAAAGGTAATACGATTGAACCAGAAAATATTGGAATATGTACCGTCAAACCTATTAAAATACTAAACAGTAAAGGCATATCAATCTCGGATGATTCTGTTACTTTTTATTTAACTGAAGATACAGTTCAATAAATACTAGATCTGGTTGAAATCATCAACGAAAGATTAAAGCTTCTAACTAATTTTAACTTTGATATTCGACTTAGTGATTTGTTGTACTGTGTCACTGACGTTCTCAAATGTGTTAATAATAAGAAGAAGGAGCTACCATGTGACGATGAAATGCTGAAGCTTAGAAATATTATGTTAAAAGACTGTAAACCACCATTCCGAGTTTGTATGGTAGAGTGTTTACACTTTGCAAAAAAGCAAGTACTTGACCGTTTCAAAGAAATACACGCGATATACAATGGTTCCTCTTAAAGCAACTTTTATCATCCTGATGGCACTATTTCAAAATGTGTTTTATATTTACAAACCACCAAATGTAAAAGAAGTGCAAATCTGTTTCGACATCGACGACTACATGATATGGTCTGGTCTTCCAACAACACATCTACCCGACGACGAGTGCATCCAACTTTCAATGTGCAACATGTCAGAGAGTAAATCTAAAGTGGTGCGTTATAAAATTATGTTCCTGTTTGATGATGGTACCCGTGGTGAGACACCTGATTGGAGGACTCTCGTATTAACTGATTCTTATCTGTTCACATCATGTTAAAAAATATATAAACTGAGTGTATAGTGTATGTTAGTAGCAGTGGCGTCTCCTGACCAAAATGTTCGGGTGTGCGGTAACGAGTTGCTGTTAGTGGTGGTTTTAAAAATTATTAACACTAAATGTACATATATATATATATATATATATATATATATATATATATATATATATATATATATATATATATATATATATATATATATATATATATATATATTTATATATTTATATATTTATATATTTATATATATTCGACCTATATGGGAATGATACGTAGATAAATAAATTAATTTCCCACCGCAACACTAACAAATTAAAAAGTCACTTAAAACTTTAAAACACGAAAAGAACATGGAATTATTATCAAGCTCTTCTCTTCACACAAATTTGTGTTAGCGTTAGCACTGTCCGGAACAGGGTGAAAACTGTAAACATTAAAAGTAGTTCAATGTTAATATGGTACTAAATAATAAAATGTGTAAAAATCCTGGATGCAGCAAGTGCGTTATGGTAGTGAATTTTCATAGAAATGATCTGGCACAAAATATTTTATTATAACTTTTTTATCTTGCAACATAGAAATCTAAATTTTGGTGTATAGTTTAATTTTTATATCGTAAACCTACCTACCAAATTTGGTTATCTTATCTTTTTTATTTTTTAAGATACAAATTTTTTTCGAATAAAAACTTAAAATTTTCTCGGAAAACCTCGTCCGATTTTCCTGACTGACGAAATTATCCAATACATTTACAGAAGGAAGGTACATGCCAAATTTTATCAAAATCGGCCGATTATATTTTGAGTTATCGGTGTGATACCTATGTGTATATATATATATATATATATATATATATATATATATATATATATATATATATATATATATATATATATATATATATATATATATATATATATATATAGTTTATTGTTATATAAATAGTACAAAGCATATTACAAATAAGTCTAAACTTGTGACTGCAAATGATGCAATTTTGACTAAATTTTAATCTAAATGTCAATTGTTCTAAAGTTCTGTCATCTGATTTCTAATCTCCAAAATTACCTCACCTCATTATGTACCATTACAATTTCTAGAAATATGGATGGTACTTGAAATCAGTTTCTTCATTTTAATCAAAAATTTCTATATTTTAAAACTTGACTCAAATTAAATTCTTATATATAAAAATTGAAACTGACCCCGGATATGGGTTCTAGGGGTCCTAGTTCGCGCTCATTTGCAAACAATTTTTCAAAATTCAAAAGTCGAGATCTCCCCATTAGTGAATTTTTTCTACGAAAATTTACTAAAATCTATTATAGTCTTTGATTCTAGAATACTGTGGTCCAGGCAAGCGCAGTTGTAATGTTTGTAAATAATGCTATCACAACGTTTGTTAAACCGGCGTTCCATTCATTTGTCTTGAGCGGTATTTTTACCGCTCACTGCAGTGTTAAAACGAATGGTATTTCCTTACTATTTTAAACACATGGGTGGGGGACTGTATTGTATACCAATACAGCTCTGTCGAGTGAAGTTGTTCGGAAATAACAACGCACACCTAATCCGAATTCATTCCCAGTTGCTATTGACCTACTCATATTTTCTGAATGAAGACGTGGTGCCGACTTCATTCCAAGTCACTATTAACCGACTATTTATGAAATCAAATAAGTAAATTAAATCGATTGTCATAACATATGTAGTGTATTAAGACTAAGGGAAAAAGAAATAAAACATATTTAACTGTGCACATTTTAATTATATTTTAGGGTGTGCGGCGCACACCTAGCTCACTAGGAGAAATCGCCACTGGTTTTAGTAGGTATAGATGGTTCCTTCTGAGCCCTTCACTTCCTCCACTTGGCCACTGCGCCGGCGCGAAACGCCAGAGTGACGTCATAATGACGTCATTGGGTGGGGCCGGGGCAAAGCCCCGCCCCGCGCTCCCTTTTGGGCGTAGCCCCGCCCTTACGCAACCACGCCCCGGCCACGCCCCAACCACGCCTCGACCACGCTCCCAACCGGCGCGAAGCGCCGGAGCAACGTCATAGTGACGTCACTGGACCGGGAGCCAACAGGGGACAAACTTGGAGTGACACAATCCAAGATGGCTACCAAGATGTCTGACCGGAAGTGAAAAACGCGGGAAATTTAAATTTTTAAATGACATGTGGCACCACCTGTCAATGTAAGAGAACCCGCCATTTTGATTTTTGGTAGTATGACGTCCGCAAAGATGGCGGTTTGCGCATGCGCAAACCCAACTTTTTTATTAAGCTGTGTAGAGATATAGTATTTGATGTCATGTTACTTGCCTTGGCGAGTGGAATTCAAAAACGGTATCTACCGCCGACGGTGGCGGTGGTGAAGCCGGCGCAGGCCACATTTTTTAGTTTTTAAGTTAACCTCCACGTGTTGCGTATCATTTTACTCGTCTCGATGAGTAGAAGCCAAATTTGGCAACATGGTGCCTGACTTGATGAAATCGAAGTAAACAAACACCGGATGTTTGCGGTTTTGCAAGACTGAGCACGCTCGTAATAGAAAGTTAGAATACGCGACTACCAGACATGTTGAATACCACATATAAAACAACTGATTTAAATACAATTAATTTATTAGGATTAATTCACAAGAATTACATACTAAAAATATTACATAATGGCTCTTACAATACCAGTTAGAGGTTTATATTCAAATACACAATCATGAATAAGTAAACAGTAAGCTTTAGTTCTATTTAGAAAATTGTCTTTGCTCATAAACTCCACTTTGATGTCCACCGTTGACGACTTGGAAGTTTCTAACCGATTTGAACTTTCATAGTCGACTTCGTAATTTCCTCTATTGTGTTGCTCATGTTCTCAAATGTGTTAATAAGAAGGAGCTACCGTGTGACAAGGAGGTTGTAAACTTATAAAAGTCATGTTAAAAGTCTATGAATCATCATTCCGAGTTAGTATGTTAGAGTGCTTACACTTTACAAAGAAGCAAGTACTTGATCGTTTTAAAGAAATACACATGATATACAATTACCCATTTTAAAGCAGGTTTCATCATCCTGACCGCCCTAAGTCAAAACATGTTTTATATCTACAAACCACCAAATGTTACAGAAGTGAGAATTTGTTTCGATGACGATAACTGTATGAAATGGGTTAGTCTTCTAGCAACATACCTAAACAACGATGAGATGTTTGAAGTTTCAACATACAACATATCCAAAATTAAGAGTGATATGGTGCGCTATAAACTTATGTTCCTGTTTGATAACGGTACTCGTGATGAGACATCTGATTGGAGAAACCTCATATTAACTGATTCATATCGGTTCACTTCATATTATATTTCTATGTTTATATCAACTGGTTTTTTTGTATATCTAACTATATTTATGTTGATCTACTTTATTTTTAAATATAACACTCTAATTAAAGATATATATCGAAAACATATTTGTTAATATATATATATATATATATATATATATATATATATATATATATATATATATATATATATATATATATATATATTATATATATTTATATAAACTTAACACGTGTGTTTTATTCATTAGTTAAGCACCTATAGTTAAGATGAGATATTGCGAATCATGCTCGTTACAAGTAAAAAAGAATGAATTTTCTCGACATTTGCGCAGTGAAGGTCACAAATCAAAAATGTGTGAAACATGGCAAGTTGAACAAGTGCATATGTTAACTTAAGCTTTTAAAAATAGAATGGCTACCTATCGTATAAACGAAAAAGGTATTGGTACTAAACAGTTTATGGAAACAATAAGACATATAGTGTTTCATCTGATTGAAGCTGCTTTAGCTAAACATAATCAAATCAAAATAAATCTCGAATTGTTTGGTTTGTATATGCTCCAAAGTCGAAATAGAAAAGAAATGAAGTCATTCAATACTAAAAATAAAAATGTTACAGTTTCAACTAATTTTGAAAATATATTTAAAGAATTCGTCGATGAGATTTACACAAAAGCGTTAGAGTTTGCAGAAGCCGAAAGTGGATGGATGTTGGAGCGACTAATGTGGTTGGAAATAAACATTAATAAATACAGTTGTAAGCCGTAGAGTAGTGTCAACATCTATAAATTGTCGTACAAACTCGTAAGCTCATTCAAAATTTAGTTGTCTTAGAAGTAAGACGTGCATCAGGCTGCTAAGTGTTTAGTAGTGTGTTTAGAATGGCCACATTAAGTGATGTGTGTTACCAGCACATTAAAGACAACTTTTGGTATGTTTTATTTGGAGACTTTCAAGTAATTATCGATAAGAACACTGGTTATTTCAATGCAACAAAATTGGTGAGAAAAGATTCAGACATTGGTTGGAAAATAAGAAAACTAAAGAGCTGATTGCCTATTACAACAGTAAGTTAAAGGAACAATTGGGGAGCCGGAATACCGACCCCCCAAATGTTCCGGCAGGAGTTGACTTAGTACCTACAACCGCTACATACTTGGTAAACATTGGCAGAGCGCAGATGGAAAACGACTCGATTTCTGGTACATATGTTTGCAAAGATTTGATATTAAATTTGGCTTGTTGGATATCCAATCCTTTCTATGAAAAGTGCAACCAAAGTACTTTTGATTTTTTCCTAAGCGAATTTAATCAATAATACAAGGATAACCTTAAAGAAATTGAAGTGAAATTAATGGAGATAGATGATGAAGTGCAGCACATGCGAGAAACAAACGCTAAAATCACAGAACATCTCGAAGATATATCCCCAAAACCAAGCAACCCTGGAAAACTTTGTGTTTTTGGTTTACTTTTAGGAAATGAGAAGGATGCTACCTATCCATATCATGATGTAAGGACTCAGAAGAAAAGTTTTAAAAGAGCTGTCAAGAACTTTAAAAATAAACACCCTGATTCCGAAGTAGTTCTAAACATATTGTATGATCCAAATTCTGTAAATCTCTTTAACAAAATAAAGGCCGAAGTCGAATACCTCAAGGCGAAAAGAAACGATCTACATATAGCAGATGTACCGCAGGAGAAGTTTATTCAGGATATTATTGATTTACGACATAAATTGTAACTGTTCGCTTGGCTTAATTGTAATATATATGTCATATGGAAAAATAAAACACATATTAATTTTAACGACTTTTATTTTATTCTAAGTACACTAATACATTAAATATATAAGTAAGCTTATTTAACATAATCTGAATTTATCCAAGAATTATGAGACTTATCAAAACCCAACCATTTTACATATAGTTTCTTGCCTTTCTTCCTCAAGATGCGTTCAACTAGATAGATGTCTGTTTGTTTAGTCTTTTGTAGTTCTTCCTCGCAAAACCCTCCACTGATGGGTTTTCCCTGCATGTCTTTAAGAAAGTATGCTACTGGATTTGTGAAATGGACACTAACAATCTTGAATAACTCTGTTGACCAGCGAGGTGTATACCCCTTTTCAAAATGAGCATTTGCTTTACTTATACGTACATCACCCACTTTGAATTTATTCTGATCAAACACTTTAATATTTGAGTAGACTTGTTTGAGGATGGTTTCTTCATTTTTCTTATTAACATCTTGAGGCTTTACACCTGTTGTTCCATGAATGGTTGAGTTGTACTTAGGAGTGACATCAGGTAGTGTATTAAACCATTTGTAGGAACCAAATAAGTTAAAGTTTTTATATATCTTTTCTTTTAAGGTACGTATGACTCAACAAACATGCCATAGCAACAACACCGATGACGGTTAAATGAGTTTCAATAACAAGTCAAATGTGGGGGTATAAGTATATATAAACATTCGGTAGCAAGCAAGTACATCAGTCGTTGTTTGTAGTCTACTCACAGTAGTTATATATATATATATATATATATATATATATATATATATATATATATATATATATATATATATATATATATATATATATATATATATATATATATATATATTAGTGTATTTGTTCTGTTCAACATGTATGGTATGGATGTTAACAACGAACCTATTAATAACGATGTTTGTGATTGTTATTGGGGCCAAATTGATGCAGCTCTACGGCAGAATATTAGTGATATCAAGCAAGAAAGTAGAATGCTGCTGGAAACAAGGTATACCATTACTCCAGCTCTAAGTGTTACAATTGGTATATCAAAAGCAGCCGGATTGATTCCAATAATTAAAATTGTAAATACAAGCCTATATCCACCAAATCAAAATATAACAATCTCATCTGGTTCATGGGAATGGGAGTATTTTATTTCAACATTGAAAAACACAGCTGAAGAGTACTTAACCAAAGCTAATAAGATCGAACCTGAAAATATTGGAATATGTACCATCAAACCTATTAAAGTATTAGAGAGTAAAGGTATATCAATCTCAGATGATTCTATTACTTTTTATTTAACCGAAGATGCAGTTCAACGGCTACTAAATTTGGTCGAAATCAACGAAAGGCTGAAGTATCTAACCAATTTGAACTTTGATATTCGACTTAGTGATTTCCTCTATTGTGTTGCTGATGTTCTCAAATGTGTTAATAAGAAGGAGCTACCACGTGACGAGGAGGTGATAAAGCTTATAAAAGCCATGTTAAAAGACTATGAATCCTCATTCCGAGTTAGTATGTTATAGTGCTTACACTTTACAAAGAAGCAAGTACTTGATCGTTTCAAAGAAATACACACGATATACGATGACTCATCTTAAAGCAAGCTTCATCATCCTGACAGCACTATGTCAAAATGTGTTTTATATTTACAAACCGTCCAATGTGAAGGAAGTAAGAATCTGTTTCGATGACTGCAACAACACATCTACACAGTGATGAACTTATCCAACTTTCAATGTACAACATGTCCAAAAGCAAGTCTGAAGTGGTGCATTACAAACTTATGTTTCTGTTTGCTACTGGTACACGTGGTGAGACATCTGATTGGAGAACTCTTGTAATAAATGATTCTTACCTGTTTACCTCAAATTATATTTCCATGTTTATATCAACTGGTTTTCTTATATGTCTTGCATTATTTATGCTGATGTACTTAAAGATATGTATCGCAAACATGTTTGTTAAGAAATATATATATATATATATATATATATATATATATATATATATATATATATATATATATATATATATATATATATATATATATAAACTAAACACATGTGTTTTATTCATTAGTTAAGCACTCGTAGTTAAGATGAAATATTGTGAGTCATGCTGGTTACAAGTGAAAAAGTATCAATTTTCTGGACATTTACATAGTGAAGCTCACAAAGCAAAAATATGTGAGCCATGACAGGTTGAACAAGTACAGATGTTAGCTCAAGCTTTTAAAAATAGAGTGGCTACCTATCGTATTAGCTTAGATGGTAATGACATAAGACTTGCCTTGGATACTGTGAAACATACCTTGTTTCATCTGATTGAAACTGCTTTAGCTAAACATAATCAAATTAAAATGAACTTGGAATTGTTTGGATTGTATGTGTTCCAAAGTCGGAATATAAAAGAAATGAAGTCATTCAATACTAAAAACAAAAATGTTGCAGTTTCAAGTGATTTTGAAAATATATTTAAGGAATTCGTCAACGAGATTTATACAAAAGCTTTGGAGTTTGCAGAAGCCGAAAGTGGATGGATGTTGGAGCGACTAATGTGGTTAGAAATAAACACAATGTTAAGTCGTAGAGTGGAGTCAACATCTATAAATTGTCGTACACACACTTTTAAGCTCATTCAAAATTTAGTTTTCTTAGAAGTAAGACGTGCTTCACTCTGCTCTTGAGTATCTAAGTGTTTAGTAGTGTGTTTGAAATGGCTACATTAAGTGATGTGTGCTACCAGCAAATTAAAGACAACTTCTGGTATGGTTTATTTAGAGACTTTCAATTAATTATTTATAAGAACACTGGTTATTTTAATGCAACTAAACTATGTAAAAATGGTGAGAAAAAAATGTATCATTGGCTGGAAAATAAGAAAACTAAAGAGTTGATTGCCTATTACAACGGTCAGCTGAAGAAACATTTAGGTAAGCGGAATACCGATACCCTAAATATTTCAACCGAAGGAGCCCACTTAAAACCATCTCCAGGGGCTCGGAATACCGATTCCCTAGAAGTGGCGAAAGCAACATCTCAATTAACACCAACAACCGCTACATACTTGGTGAACTTTGGTGGAAGACAAGCTGAAAACAACTTGGTATCTGGTACATATGTCTGCAAAGATTTAATATTAAATTTAGCCTGTTGGATATCCAATCGTTTCTATGAAAAGTACAACCAAATTATTTTTGATTTTTTCGTAAACGAATTTAATCAAAAACACAAGGAAAACCTTAAAGAAATTGAAGTGAAATTAATGGAGATAGGGGATGAAGTGCAGCGTATGCGAGAAACAGATGCTAAAGTCACAGAACATCTTGAAGATATATCTCAAAAACCAAGCAATCCTGGAAAAATAAGTATGTTTGGTTTACTTTCAAGAAATGAGAAAGACGCTAAGTACCCGTATCATGCTATACGAACCCAGAAGAAGAGTTTTAGAAGAGCTATCAGAAACCTTAAAAAATAAACATCCCGATTCCGAAGTGGTTCTAAACATGCTGTATGATCCAAATTCTATAAATCTCTTTAATAGAATAAAGACCGAAGTAAAATACCTCAAGACGAATAGAAACGATCTGCACATAGTTGATGTGCCACAGGAGAAGTTTATTCGGGATATTATTGATTTACGCCAGAATTTTTAACTTGTCACTTGACTTAATTATATGTATGTAACAATATGGAGAAATAAAACACACTAATTTTAATAACGACTTTAATTTATCTAAGTATATTAATACATTAAATATATAAGTAAGCTTATTTAACATCTGAATTTATCCAAGAATTATGAGATTTATCAAAGCCCAACCATTTTACACAGAGTTTCTTGCCTTTCTTCCCCAAGATGCGTTCAACCAGATAGATATCTGTTTGTTTTGTCTTTTGTAGTTCTTCCTCGTAAAACCCTCCACTGATAGGCTTGCCTTACATGTCTTCAAGAAAGTATGTTACTAGATTTGTGTAATGAACACTAACAATCTTGAATAACTCTGTTGACCAGCGAGGTGTATACCCCTTTTCGAATCGAGCTTTTTCTTTACTTAGACGTACAACATCACCCACTTTGAATTTATTCTGATTAAACACTTTAATATTTGAATATGTTTGTTTACGGATAGCTTCTTCATTTTTCTTATTAACATCTTTAGGTTTTACACCAGTTGTTCTATGAATTGTAGCGTTGTAGTTAGCAGTAACATCAGGTAGTGTATTTAACCACTTGTAGGAGCCAAACAAGTTGTAATTTTTGTAGATCTTCTCTTTTAAGGTTGCCACGCCTTTTTTTTGCAACAAATAATTATGATGCAACGCCAGCTGGAAGATAAATAACCTTCGAGGCTCTATACATATAATTCCCTATAGGTCCGCGCGCTTGGAGTGGTGTCAACGTGCGACCGCTATGTGTGACGTTGCATGCCAAGCAGCTCTAGTGGAGATGGGGTGGGTCTAAGAATAAAATAAAATAAAATAATAATAAGGCCTAGTGGCCGACCACCAATCTCAAATAATTCCGGAGGGGCGCCACTGACCAAAGCACCCTGGCCAGAAGGTTCCACGTGGTACGGAGGCACACACGCAGACACAACCGTAGTGTTGGAGCACAACACTACAAATCAACCCAGGTCTTAACAAATCACCTTTACCTAAAGGTAGCACGCTTGCGGACCAAAAGAAGGAAAAAAAAAAATCAAGCAATAATCAAATGAGCAAAAGCAAATACTGGTTAAAAACAACAATTGGTACTTTTATTCACAACAACCAAAATGTGTACATCAATCGCAGACCAGATGGTCGCTAATAAATATATCACAACATATGAAAAACGCTGTGGGCGTCAGTGGGATATAGCACTTTAGTTACTTGTTAAGCATAATTATATCAAAAAAAAGAAAGAAAAAAAAACACACCAAGGCGCTATCAAAAATACTTTTTAAGGTCTCAACCAATATTAACTTTATATTATTATAATTATATTAACATAAATATATATTATATTTCATTCAATAAGGCCATTCGAGATCTCGTAAGCTTTACACAATTCCTCACAATAAGTTAAATGCAATTATAATACAAGAAAAAAAAACTGATATCTAAATATAAATATTAAAAATATGCCCACTGAGACACAACCGTGATACTAAAGTCTTCTGATATAAATAGTCATACACACGCGCACAAAGATAACGGGCTGTTCTAAAATAAAAGATTAGAGATAATATGGTTGCAAAACAACCTGAGCCGAATGCTCCTATAGCGACTGCTATTATTATGAAATCACAAAATTACTTATCCCAAAATGTTGTATTTTATACAAATAGCGACAAAGAAATTAACTAAGTTATCACATTTGACAAGATTACTAGCTATAAAAAATGAGAGCAGCGATATACAAGACTTATAGTTTAATTGCTGCAATATTACACGATAAGTATAGCTTTTACCCCGTAAAAATAAACACGATATGATAATAATATAAATATAATATGATAACCATAATATCAGATATGATAAAAGTCCAAAAGGTCACACTGGGGTGCCCTAGAAACTGCAGCGATATAATCACTGATAAAAAAAGAATTTGAAACGATCTAACCTGGTATAGTCCTCGTTACCTTCCTAGGTATACAGTCAGTTGAAATGGAATTATGCAGCACCTCTTGAATGGTCTGACGTCATGCGGACTTCCAGCAGAGATACAACTGAGATATCTATATCTGGGAGCGTGCAGCCAGTCACCATCAATACATTACTACTCCTAGAGTAACCATTAAATATACAGTAGATTATTTGAGCCGAGAGAAAAATATCACCAGATGGAGGACGGCTTCAATGTCAAAAAAAAGGAAAGGTCTTGCTTTCTCGATTAACCCAGCAAAAGTAACTTGCGCCGTTTCTAATCCGATACTAAGATCGACGGAATGTGTTCTAAATAACAAAATCACCAAATGAACACCATTCCAGATACCATTTTCCCAATATCCCACTACGTGGATGAATTTATTAAAATTCCAGAACAGGACAACAGTATTCACGACGACCAGCCACTTTTCGAGTTAATTTATTTTTCTCTCTACTTCTCCATTTTTCCTACTATCAAAACCAAAAAAAAAAGAAAACCCTTTTTCCCCCAATTTTTATAGTGCTTCGATTCCTCAGAGAGAACCCATAAATAGATAATTTGCATAGCAACAGGTAGAATTTCGCTCAAGTTTTATTTAACAAATAAATTATCGATGAAGAATAAAATTCGCCATGGGCGCGCCGATTAAGAGGCTGCATTTACCAACGTAAATCACACGCTCTTTTAATCGTAAAATAAGACCTGTAGACAGGGTACGCCATTGTTAATCAGAGGCAAATAGCTGAAATCAAGCCACAAATTTTCAGAGAACACTGAATCGGCGTAGGTAGAAAACCCGCTATACCCACTAGGAGTGTTTAAGGTTGCATATAAGTGAGTTCTACGGAACACATCTGCTCAGAATTCATGGGTTTAAACCAGAAGTGCAAATTTGTGACGGTGTTTGAAAATAAACCGTTACAAGGTACGTATAACTCTTTCCACTATTGCGACCTTTTTCACACTATAAGTGCTGTAGTGATTGATGTTATATTTTTTCATTAAAGCGTTAAATTTGGAGTTGTAAAACTCCTTACCAAGATCAGACTGAATGTTAGAAGGTGTTGTACTATTAGCTAAAATATCAGCCATAGCTTTAGTCACCTCTTCAGCAGTTTTAGATTTAAGTGGACAAGTCCACACATACTTTGAAAAACAATTGATAACCACTAAAATGTATTTGTAACCAGAGTTTTCACGATGATAGTCTTGAAACTCTGCCAAATCAATCTGTCATTTAAACCTTTGATTATGGTACGTCTGCGTTTGAAGTTGATTCTTGCTGGTGTGTATAACTCATTTATTATTTGTTTCTTAGCATCAGATGGTTCAACTGTTTTCCGCTTCATGGTGATGACGGATTTAAAAGTATCCACTTGTTATGCAAATCTTTTAGTTTGTTGTCTATGTCACCCAACTTCTTCTTCAACTTGTTATTCTTTGACACATCAATGTCTTTTAAAACTTGAGCAGTTATGTCAGCTAAATTTTTCAATTTATTTTCAAATTCGTTTTTTAAATCAACCAACTCTGGTTTGTGTACAGCTTCAAGTAAGATGGCAATTATTCTTTGTGTCACTTCGTCTTTGTTTTTCTGATAGTCATCTATCCATGTATCTACAAATTTTTTATTTACACCATCTGTTGGATCGATTGGATCACCAACGTTACACAATCTATGGTTTTGCAAATCAAAGTCACCACTTGTAGTTCTTGGGAAAAGTTCTTTTTCAATGATTTTAAACTTAAAGCGTTTATTGGACTGGGAACGTCCGAACTTATCGATAGACATTTTTATACCAAGCAATAGGTTGGTATGTATGACATATATGTAGGTTTACTAAGCAATAACACTGACTTTCTTTAATTCTTCAATGATTGATTGAATTTCGTTGTTATCAGCATTATTACCAGCAACTTGAGAAGCTACTAAAAGTCTAAGTCTATCAACCAACTCATTTATGTCATCCCAATAGACATATTCTATTTGTTTATTATTTTGTATCATATAGTTGTCAGTGTTGTTGCTTACATTCTGTGCTCTAGGTTCGGTTTTTTGTTCTTCGTTAAGATGTGTGTCGTAACCAAAACCTTGAGGAGTTGAGGATCTTCGCCCTCGTGGATTTATAATTGGTTTTATTAGTCAGATACTTTTCTGAGGAACAACCTTTGGTTCGTGCATTAGGATTGTAGTTAATTTTATGAACACTAGTTGACTCCAGAATATCTCTATAGTGTTGAAGATCGTCATAGGTATACCCTCTAGGTGTTTTCATAAATATCAATTCTAGCAGACCTTGTGTTTGCGGATATCTCCTTTGAGCTAGTCGAATGTCATTATCGGTAAAATCCAAGTGTTTGTTGTCAAGACTCCAACTACCAGTATCTTTAGCGTAGCGAGCACCATACGTTTGATCAATGGTAGCAAGCCTCGGTGGTTAAGTAATATACTTGTCTACATAATATCGAACTCGTTCAGGATATTGCTCCAAAAATTCTTGATATGCTGTGTTGTTTGTGACAGTTTGTAGGTCTGCTTCAAGCTCTTCAAATGTTGGGATATCCTCATCGGAACTTGTCTCTACCTCGGATTCGGCTTCAAAAACTTCATGGTCTTTAAGGAACTCAACTTTGGGTTTCTTTTCTGGTATATCATCAGAAGTTTCTTCTTCTTCTTTGATTTGTTCAGTCGTTGGTTGGAGTTTAAGTACCGATGTGTTTTTAGATATTTCGCTTAGTGGTTCAACAATTGGTTTATATAAACGTTGCAGAACCTTATCATTCTCAACTCTACCAAGCTTAAGCATTAAATGTTTTTTTCGAATGTTTTCGGCAAGTTGTAAAATCTTTTTCTTGATTTTTCTCTCTTGTTTACCCATCACCTCCATCTTGCTAAAGTTATTTGTTTCAGATCGTGTTAAGAGATGGTTTAAGGTGTAGTAGCTTTGAATTGGTTGCATGTCTACCTATCTAGTTGTTAGACAGGTTGTCTAACAGCTGTTAGACAGCTGTCTAACAGGTTGTCAGACAGGTTGTTAGACAGGTTGTTTTAGACAGGTTGTTAGACAGGCTGTCAGACATGTTGTCTAACAGCTGTTAGACAGGTTGTCAGACAGGTTGTTATACAGGTTGTTATACAGGTTGTTAGACAGGTTGTTAGACAGGTTGTTAAACAGGTTGTCTAACAGCTGTCTAACAGGTTGTCAGACAGGTTGTTAGACAGGTTGTTAGACAGGTTGTTAGACAGGTTGTTAGACAGGTTGTTAGACAGGTTGTCTAACAGGTTGTCAGACAGGTTGTTAGACAGGTTGTCTGTCCTGTCAGATATTTGGTTGTCCTGCTAGACATCTCTTTGTTGTTGTTGTTGGTTGCAGTCAATTAGATTAATATGTAGCTATCGAATCCTTTTCTATATCTCCCTCTGTGTACTTCGTTTTCTTTTACAATCACCAACACACCATACTTATTGTCTTTCCAACACTCGCAGCATGTATTTTTAAATTGTTTAAAGTCCATATCTGTCGTTACATGATCGTCGTAGATGTGTTTTAAATTGGTTTCGTCTTGTTTGAAGAGAATCAAAACATTGGCATTATCACGTATTAGATGTTTCGGTAGTCGAGTATATGTTTGACAGAGATAGAACGAATCAATATTCTTATGTCTTCATATACTAAAGTATGTTCTCATTTTATCTTGCTTGTCACAAGCTACATCATCAAATATAAACACAGAGTTACCCAAAGCATCTGCTAGATCTAATATTTCATCGTTTTCACTATATGGATAGTAATCAACATCTTTTGTTGCTTCCAACACATCCTTCAACATCTTGTATTTGGGTTGATATAGAGACTTTGAATATACATACACGTTATCAAACTTTAAACCATTCGGTTCAAACAATAAACTTAGCATAACATTTGTTTTACCACACCCGCTCGGACCACATATGATACATCTTACTGTGTTTGGCAAGAGAGGGCCATGTTTTCGTTGTTGTTCTGATGATGTATCAACAACATCGTCTATATTTGTAATAGGTAAGACAGAAGCGTGTTTAATGGTACGCATCTTGACTTAAACTAAACTATATTTTCGGTAAGTATATATATATATATATATATATATATATATATATATATATATATATATATATATATATATATATATATATATATATATATATATATATCCCAACAAACACGTTTGTAACCGTTACATGGCATTGGAAGCTCAATAAAGTATCACCGTAACATTACACTGTTACCTAAAAATTACACAAATGTACTTTGCAAATGGAGCACATTTAGGTACCAAATGAAATATTGCATACCATCAAGTATTATAACACAAAAGCTATGTAATATTTTTATGTAACATACACATTATACAAATTTCATGGCATTCTATAGTTTTAAAGCACACATTGATAACCACGTAATATTTTTATTTTACATTAAATCAGATAATTATCAAACCCAGCTAATAAAATGTTAATTAAAAAACCTGTTAACCGAAATATGATTTAAACTTTAAACCTCGTCAATAATTTATTTTGTTATTATATTTATATAAATAAAATAAACGGAAAATAAGTGGAAATACAAATTAACACCTATATGTTCCAGGCATTGTCGTCGTTTTGTTCGGGCAACTGCGCAGAGCGAGAGTGAGTGTTGAGTCTTGATCTTGATTCTTGATGTTACTGTTTGCTAATAGATTATGAGGTTATGTTATGTTTACTTTGATTGTGCTGGTGTTTGTGATTTATCCTGTTTTCTTATTCCTCATACAAAAGGTAACGTGAAAATTTTGTGGTAAGTATTGGATTTCATTTTTCTGTATTTCTTGAAAGATTACAGTATTTAATATAAGGTTTAAGAATTTATGTTTTGTACATGACTTTATCGACAAAAGTAACGACTGATTGTGAAGAACTACATTAATATGGGTGTTGAATTCTTATTGGTGTTTCATGTTAAAAATAATTATATTGTACATTTTGAATCTATGGTTGTGTTATCCTAGCGTTTTATGACGGAATGCGAGTTAGCTTATATGTTTCAATTGCAGCATACGTTTCTGATCATCATTATCGAAAGGCTGAAAATTACTACACAGCGAATTTACACAAAGCTATTCACTATAACAAGGTCAGTATTGATGCCCGCTAGATCAACCCAACAAATATAATAAGGTCAGAAAGCTCAAAGTTTTAAACATTGTCAAAGGTAATTAGTAGTACCTACTTGGTTAATTTTACATGATCATCTGAGTCATCTGAACTTATTGATTAAATTTGCAACTGTCGTTACCTACTAGCCAGTTTAAATTTACAGGCGCTGAGTTTTTGACACAAGCAATGACGACAGATTTGTTAAATAATTACAAAAGCAATTTTAATATGGATGATACTACTCTAGTTACAATTTAAAGTTGCACTTATATTTAATTATACAAAAAAAATCAACTGATGTTTAGATTTAGTCTTGAATTCCAAATTATGCATAACTTTGACTTAAATGTGAACATTATAATAAATTTTAAAATTAAAATTGAATTTATAAACATTTTAATACAATAAGAATGTATTATATTATATTGTTTTCTTACAAGTATTTAATAAATAATGTTTTCAATAATTTTCTGTTTTGTTTTTCTAAACTATTATTGTGTGTGGCTCTACAGACAAAGATCTACCCCTAATAACAAAATGTAACATGTAATGTAGATGAAATTGTCAATAAATATATCTGATATATATATATATATATATATATATATATATATATATATATATATATATATATATATATATATATATATGCCCAACTATGTTACATAGATATGTCACGAGAGGAACTATATGCATGACATTTCGTGTTACATGTAACTTACAAGTTCATAACAAGTTACATAAATGATACTTTTGTAAATAACAAAATATTATTTCAGTTATGTGAATGTTACATAACTGTGTTTGTTGGGATATATATATATATATATATATATATATATATATATATATATATATATATATATATATATATATATATATATATATATATATATAGACAGATGCAAGTGAGTCATATAGCCAGTATCAATGTTGGTGTAACAGGGTGAAGGTCTTGTAAACGCAGCTATTAACAAGCTACCTGTTGAGTTACACATACCTGGTTATCAATTTTGCGGTCCAGGTACTGAACTTAAAGAACGTCTTGCTAGAGGTGATCAAGGTATCAATCTGCTAAACCGTGCTTGTTGAGACCACGACATCGCTTACTCTCAATCAAAAGAGTTGAGTGATAGGCATCGAGCCGACGAAGTTTTGGAGAACCGAGCTTGGGAGAGAGTTAAATCGAAAGACGCAAGTTTTGGTGAAAAGTTAGCCGCTTGGAGTGTTACAAACACCATGAAAGTTAAAAGAAAGCTTGGTATGGGTCTTGATGTAATCAACTCAAAACCGAAGAAGAAAGTTCCCTTTAAAAACATTCTTAGTCTGATTGGAGAAGTTATAAAAGACAAAAACCTTATTCCATCAGAGAATGCCGTGTTTGATATCGCTCATGCAATTGTTAAACAGATTGGTGGGCGTAAGAAAGTATTGAAACCTCGAGTTATTCCAATACATAAAAGCGGAGGTTTCCTCCTACTCTTACCATTGTCAGCTCTTGGTGCTCTGGGTGGTGGTGCTGCTGGTATTGCTAAAGCCGTAAACGATGCTAAAGCAGCTAAACACAAACTGGAGGAAGAAGAACGTCACAACAAAACAATGGAAGCTATCGCAATGGGTAAGAGAGGTAGTGGTTTGAAATTAAAACCGAAATGCAAGAGACTCGGCAAAGGTCTGTATCTGAAGAAACAACGTGGCGGCTATGGTTTGTATCTGCAAAAGCCAAAAAACGAATAGATGGTTTACCAGCAAGACCTCTAACAAATGAAGATCTTGTAAAATTAGCTGGTAAAATGAAAATCCCATATTTTAGAGGTGTATACATGCGAGATACTCTACCTCGAAATGGACCACGTAAAAATGAATCATTCATCATGAATTTACAAACCAACAAGGAGCCTGGTAGTCATTGGGTTGCAGTGAGGAAACGTGGTAACATAGCCGAGTACTTTGACTCGTACCATGACTCCTATGGAAACTTAAAGCCACCAGTCGAGTTGCAACGGTATCTTAAAGACTCTACTCTAATGTATAATCATGATGTGTGTCAAACATATAATACTTATAATTGTGGTCACTTATGTTTAAAATTTTTAAATAAAAGACTCAAACAGTAACCTCTGTGTATCAGTCATGTCGCAAACCTTTGTGTTGAAAGAACGCAGCTCCCATCTGTCAACAGACTACGATCCACCAATTGAATTGGATCCTGGTGGTAGTTATGCTGTTGCTTTGATAGGCTTTCACACATACAACAACATACCTAACATATATAAAGGTAAAAATAAATTTTATGTAAAAGAAGGGGGTGCTTGGAGAACCATCACGATACCTACTGGTGCATATGAAATAACACATTTGGAAAACTTGCTTCAAAATGAACTTGTTGGTGCTGCAGCCACACATGAACAAATGCAACTAGCTTTGATTCTAAGACCTAATCCGAACACCATTAGATATAAAATAAAATGTTTAACAAGTATAACGAGTTTTGAATCTGATGATTCGATTGGGCGAATGCTGGGATTTTCAAAGCAAGTTCTTCGGCCAGGTGTCTTCCATGAATCTGATTTACCTGTTGAAATAGTGGATGTTAAACAGATTCGCATAGAAACTAATATTGTGTCTAGGTCCTACTATAACGGGAAACCTTCACATACGTTATATGAGTTTGCACCGATGGTTGATCCTGGTTATGCAATCGATATCGAACCTAAGAATCTAATTTATTTACCAGTGAACAAGTAAGAGATTTCAAATATAAGCATCGACATCGTGGATCAAGATTCAGTTCCTGTAAACTTTCAAGGTGAAGAGATGTCTGTTCGTCTGAACCTTAAAAAGATTGCCTAGAATGCTAGTCTTTAAGGATATAAAAGCAAGTGAATCTGCCAAAACAAGTTGAGTACAGTCATCCACTTCAAAGTACACTTTGCTCTGATAATATTCAGTTCCTTAAAAGTCTTGGTTATCATGCCATCAAAACTCAAAATATTCAAAGACCCCGAGTTTGATGATTCTATTGATCGAGAAGAACTTCGGTCTTACTATTCGTCAACTAAATCATTTGGTAATAGTGATGAAGTCGAAATAAACATCAATCAGCAAGATGCATTTGTATGTCTAGCAGAGTCGGCTCTAATAATCGAAGGTGCTCAGCTTTAGCAATACAAAATGCTGATGGTGGGTGTTATATGTCAAATAATGGAGGAGCAGCTCTGTTTGAATCAGTGACCTATGAATTAAATAACAAGGAAGTAGAGCAAGTACGAGACCCATACACCACAACAACTATCAAAACACTGCTTTCGTTTAGCAAGAATGAAGCCAAATCTCTTAGCAACGCCGGGTTGAATGTATCATCAGAGCATATCACCTTAAACGACAACAAGTTTCACATACTCCTACCTCTTTGGCTCCTCTTTAGTTTCTTCCATCACTTTAAAGGAGTTCTCTGCAGTAAACATACTTTCCGATTCACAAGAGCTCGAAGTGATGCCAACAGTTATTATGGTAGTGGTAGTGCAAGATCTAAAATTAGTGTAACCAACATGTTTTTAAAAGCTAAACATCTATTTCCAAACGATAAAATGAAATTGGAACTGATGGATAAAATGGCAAAAGACACATCTATATTTCTAGCATACCGCAAATGGGATATATATGAGCTACCAGCGCTTAGAGATATTAATAAAGATGTGTGGTCTGTTAAAACTGCAACAAACTTAGAAAGACCTAGATATGTGATTATAGCATTTCAAACAGATCGAAGAGACAATGTAAGCAAGAAAGGTGACTTTTTTGATAATATTGGTATGGTAGATCTACGAGTGTTCCTAAATTCAGAATGCTACCCTTATGAATCTATGAATATGGATTTCGAAAAATCTAAATATGTTGAAGCCTACCAGATGTACACAGATTTTCAAAAAAGTTTTTGTTATAAAAACATAGCAGAGCCTCTCTTAAATTATGATGAGTTTAAAGATCGAGCTCTATTTGTAGTCGACTGTCAGCACCAGAATGAGTCAATCAAGTCGTCAACAGTGGACATCAAAGTGGAGTTTATGAGCAAAAACAATTTTCCCAATAGAACCAAAGCTTACTGTTTAGTTATTCATGATTGTGTATTTAAATATAAACCTTTAACTGGTATTGTAAGAGCCATTATGTAATATTTTAGTATGTAAGTCTTGTAAATTAATCCTAATAAATTAATTGTATTTAAATCGGTTGTTTTATTTTCAACCTTAAACTGCTAACATCTAGCTTTCGTTAAATGACATCATCTGGCTGAAATGGTAAACATATGACTCATTTACTGTCACATGTCAAGGTTGCTCTACACACACACAGTTGTTGCTATGTTGCCAGATTTAGCATGCCGGGCATTCGCATATTTAAAATCTTCTTGCTGAGCCTAAGACCAAACACCTAACGCTTAGGCCTAAAACTCCAAAAGTTGGGTTTGCGCATGCGTATATTCCAAATTTCAATTCTGCTTGCCAAGCCGAGTAAAATGACATCCCACACTTAAGACTTCAACCAAAAACTAAAAAGTATGAGTTTGCCCTGCGCTAACCTTCATATTTGTTACGTCACTTTTTGCAAAAATCAAAATGGCGGAGTCTCTTACTTTGATTAGTGGCTCCAGCTATCGGCTAAAATTTTAAATTCCCCAGTTTTTTCACTTCCGGTCAACCATCTTGGCCGCCATCTTGGATTACGTCACCTTAATTTGTAGATTACGTCATCCTCAATACAACCGCCATATTTGTTACGTCACACGCATGCTCAGTAGCGGGAGGTGGGAGGTGGAAGGTAGGAGGTGGTTCCAGAACGCATCATCTCTACCTACTTAGGAGACCTTGTTTTTGCGGATATTTGCTTGGACCCAGTCGAATGTCATTATCAGTAAAATCCAAGTGTTTGTTGCCAAGACTCCAACTAACAGTATCTTTAGCGTAGCGAGCACCATACGTTTGATCAATGGTAGCAAGTCTCAGTGGTTCCGTAAAATACTTGTCTACATAATATCGAACTCGTTCAGGATATTGCTCCAAAAATTCGTGATATGCTGGGTTGGTTGTGATAGTTTGTAGATCTGCCTCAAGCTCTTCAAATGTTGGGGTATTCTCATCGGAACTTGTCTCTTCCCCTGGTTCGGCTTCAAAAACTTCATGGTCTTCAAGGAACTCGACTTTGGGTTTCTTTTCTGGTATGTCATTAGCAGCTTCTTCTTTGATTTCTTCAGCTGTTGATTGCAGTTTAAGTGTTTCTGTGCTTTTAGATATGTCAGTGAGTGGTTCAACGACTGGTTTATATAAACGTTCCAGAGCTTCATCATTCTCAGCTCTGCCAAGCTTAAGCATTAAATATTTTTTGCGAATGTTTTCAGCAAGCTGTAGAATTTTTTCTTGATTTTTCTCTCTTTGTTTACCCATCACCTCCATCTCGCTAACTTAGCTGGATATCGTGTGAAGAGATACAAACAGTTTGGTGGTTTAAGGTGTACTAGCTTTGAGTTGGTTGTCTACCTCATTATATATCGTTGGAGAGACAGAACAGACAGCTGTCTAGCAGGTCAGATAGTTGTCTAGCAAAACAGACAGCTGTATGACAGGACAGGTACCTGTATGACAGGACAGGTAATTGTATGACAGCTGTATGGCAGCTGTTGTAGTTGGTTGTAACCAATTAGATTAATATATAGCTATCGAATCCTTTTCTATATCTACCTTTGTGTACATCGTTTTCTTTTACCATCACCGACACATCATACTTATTGTCTGTCCAACACTCGCAACATATGTTTTTAAATTGTTTAAAGTCCATATCTGTCGTTACATGGTCGTCGTAGTTGTGTTTTAAATTGGTTTCGTCTTGTTTGAAGAGAATCAAAACATTAGCGTTATCACGTATCAGATGTTTCGGTATTCGAGTATATGTTTGACAGAGATAGAACGAATCAATATTCTTATGTCTTCCCATACTAAAGTATGCTCTCATTTTATCTTGTTTGTCACAAGCTACATAATCAAATATAAACACAGAGTTATCCGAGGCTTCTGCTGGATCTAATATTTCATCGTTTTCACTATATGGATAATAACCAACACCTCTTGTAGCGTCCAGCACCTGCTTTAACATGTTATATTTGGGTTGGTATAAAGACTTTGTATACACATACACGTTATCAAACTTTAAACCGTTAGGTTCAAACAATAAACTTAGCATAACATTTGTTTTACCACACCCGCTTGGACCACATATAATACATCTAACTGTGTTTGGTAGGAGAGGACCATGTCTTCGTTGTTCTGATGCCGTATCGACAACGTCGTCTATATTTGTAATAGACAAGACAGAAGCGTGTTTAATGGTACGCATATTGACTTAAACTAAACTATATTTTCGGTAAGTATAAATATATAGAGAGATGCAAGTGAGTCGTATAGTCAATATCAATGTTGGTGTCACAGGGTGAAGGTCTTGTAAACACAGCCATTAACAAGCTACCTGTTGAGTTACACATACCTGGTTATCAATTTTGTGGCCCGGGTACTAAACTTAAAGAACGTCTGGCTAGAGGTGATCAAGGTATCAATGATTTAGATCGTGCTTGTCGCGCCTACGACATTGCTTACTCTCAATCAAAACAGTTGAGTGATAGACATCGAGCTGATGAGGTGTTGGAGAACCAAGCGTGGGAGAGAGTCAAGTCAAAGGACGCAAGTTTTGGTGAAAAGTTAGCCGCTTGGAGTGTTACAAACATCATGAAAGCTAAAAGAAAGCTTGGTATGGGCCTTGATGTAATCAACTCAAAACCGAAGAAGAAAGTTCCCTTTAAAAACATTCTTAGTCTGATTGGAGGAGTTATAAAAGACAGAAACCTTATTCAATCAGAGAATGCTGTGTTTGATATCGCTCATGCAATTGTTAAACAGATTGTTGGGCGTAAGAATGTGCTGAAACCTCGAGTTATTCCAATACCTAAAAGCGGAGGCTTACTTCCACTGTTACCTCTTATATTTAGTGTTCTATCAGCTCTTGGTGCTCTGAGTGGTGGTGCTGCTGGTATTGCTAAGGCAGTTAACGATGCTAAAGCAGCCAAGCACAAACTGGAGGAAGAAGAACGTCACAACAAGACAATGGAAGCTATTGCAATGGGTAAGAGAGGCAGTGGTTTAGAATTAAAACCAAAATGCAAGAGACTCGGCAATGGGTTGTATCTGAAGAAACAACGCGGCGGTTATGGGTTGTATCTACAAAAGCCCAAAAACGAATAGACCGTTTACCAGCAAAACCTCTAACAAATGAAGATCTTGTGAAATTTGCTGGTAAAATGAAAATCCCATATTTTAGAGGTGTATACATGCGATATGCTCTACCTCGACATGGACCACGTAAAAATGAATCATCCATCATGAATTTACAAACCAACAAGGAGCCTGGTAGTCATTGGGTTGCAGTTGGGAAACGTGGTAACATAGCCGAGTACTTTGACTCGTATGGAAACTTGAAGCCGCCTGTCGAGCTACAGCGTTTATTAAAGACTGTTCTATATTATATAATCACGATGTGTATCAGAAATATAATACTTATAATTGTGGTCACTTATGTTTAAAATTTTTCAATAAAAGACTCAAACAGTAACCTCTGTGTATTAGTGATGTCGCAAACCTTTGTGTTGAAAGATCGCAGCTCCCATCTGTCAACAGACTACGATCCACCGATTGAATTATATCCAGATGGTAGTTATGCTGTTGCTTTGATAGGCTTTCACGCATACAACAACATACCCAACATATATAAAGGTAAAAATAAATTTTATGTAAAAGAAGGAACTGCTTGGAGAACCATCACGATACCCACTGGTGCATATGAAATAACACATTTGGAAAACTTGCTTCAAAATGAACTTGTTGGTGCTACAGCAACACGTGAATCAAAGCAACTAGCTTTTATTCTGAGACCTAGTCCGAACACTATTAGATGTGAAATAAAGTGTTTCACAAGTATCAGTTTTGAAGCTGATTCGATTGGGCGAATGCTGGGATTTTCAAAGCAAGTTCTTCGACCAGGCGTCTTCCATGAATCTGATTTACCTGTTGAAATAGTGGATGTTAAACAGATTCGCATAGAAACTAATATTGTGTCTGGTTCCTACTATAACGGAAAACCTTCACATACGTTATATGAGTTTGCACCGATGGTTGATCCAGGCTATGCAATCGACATCGAACTAATCTAGAAAGACCTAGAATGTGATTATAGCGTTTCAAACAGATCGAAAAGACAACGTAAGCAAGAAAGGCGACTTTTTGGATAATATTGGTATGGTAGATCTACGAGTGTTCCTAAATTCAGAAGGCTACCGTTATGAATCTATGAATATGGATTTCGAAAAATCTACCAGATGTACACCGATTTTCAAAAAAGTTTTTGTTATAAAAACATGGCTGAGCCTCTCTTAAGTTATGATGAGTATAAAGATCGGGCTCTATTTGTAATCGACTGTCAACACCAGAACGAGTCGATCAAGTCGTCAACGGTGGACATCAAAGAGGAGTTTATGAGCAAAGACAATTTTCCAAATAGAACTAAAGCTTACTGTTTAGTTATTCATGATTGTGTATTTGAATATAAACCTCCAACTGGTATTGTAAGAGCCATTATGTAATATTTTTAGTATGTAATTCTTGTGAATTAATCCTAATAAATTAATTGTATTTAAATCAGTTGTTTTATATGTGGTATTCAACATGTCTGGTAGTCGCGAGTTAACTTTCTTGTTAACACACTTGACTTTTTAAAAGAATTTATTGATTATAGTTACATAAAATACTTATGAATAATAATTAAAAAAATGATAAATATAAATTATGACAATTTAAAAGAGACTCAAGCAATAACAATGTAGGAATGTCCGTCCGTGGTCTGGTAACTTCCATATATAGTCTCTGGTGGGGCGTGGACCGAGAGGCGGTTTCCACCTAAGTTGCAGTCTTGAAGGTGATCCTAGCAGGTGGCTGGTTGCTGAATTGAAGGTCTAGTTGTTTACCCATTTATGAATAGTATATTCTTCTAATTGCGCTGCTTTTAATTAACCCATTCGTCAGCGACCTTGGGTGTTGAATCGGGATCTGTACTTCTTATATACATTGTATGAGTTGGCTATTGTTATCTCCTCCATCCTTTAGAGAACGAAGCCTATGGTTCGTTCCGAATAGTCATCGGGAATCCAGTAATTGGTTTGGAGTCAGCAGTTTTCGTTTTTGATTTCTGCCAGAAGTATCTTGCAGTTATTGTGATTATTGTTATTATTATCACAAGGTATAGTATAATTGTCCATACACTAGGGTGGTATATGGGCAAATCGATGGTTCCTGGAATTTTGCCATTGATGGATTGTAACTGGGATTTGATATTGTTCAAGTCGTGCAGTTGGACATTTTCTAATTTTAGTTCTGGTAATTTGTCTGGGAATATGGGTGCTTTATTTGTTACCAATTCGATGTTTGGGAGATTGAACGATTGTTGTGTTTCCGATGCCATTTGTACTGAACTAAATCTTTCGTTATTGATGATAAGTTGGCATTTGGGTTCCAGAGTCGCCAGTTTTGTTCCGCTGATTATTTTGGTTTCTTCATTTTCTTCGCAGCTAAGTTTGATTTTCGTTTCTTCGGGTGCCACTATTATGTATTGGGTATTGCCATATTTAGAGACTGTTGTTTTTGTTATTTTGACAAGTTCTTGCTTGCAATTGTTTATCGGTTTCTGGATGTTGATCAGTTTAATTTCGCATGGGTTGTTTTCGTTAAGTGCTGTCGGGTTGTCATTTTCGCAAAAGTATGTCTGGTCTTTTAGATTCCTACACTTTTCGTTCCTGTAAGCGTAGTGTTTGCTGCTAAGGATTAGGTACTTGGTTCTAGGGACAATCATTCTGAAGGTATGTAACGGTATAATTTGGATAGCTAAACATCTAAGCTAATTTGGACGTATTTGTGGTTCCTCCCCTGCTTTGTAAAAAGAATTATTGGCGAAACTGTGGTTAATTCTTCTGGATATCCCTCGTATAATGAATCGAATTTAGATCTTTCGTAAATTATTTATATTTGTATTACCCCTGGTATATCGGGCCGGCTTACACGCTTGCGTGCGTGGCCGTAGTTCGGAAAGGGTCCGCATGTGGAAGAGGATAGATGGCTGGAGACGTATGTGATGCGAGAGAGAGCGAATGATGTAGCAGCACCTGTGTTTTCGAGTCGGAGATATGAATGTGCTGGAAGTTTCGAGGGAGAGTTCGTTGGTAATTTTTGTGGAGTTAACACGTGGTTCCGTCTGAGGAGCAAGTTTTGGATATTAAGTATCCTCCCTTGTGGGTTTTGTTGCTCTCAGAATTTAATCTGCAGTCTTTCTGGTTATGTCGTAATGTACGGATTTAGTGCCGAAGGCTGTGGAGAGACCCGTTTAGGGGATTTAAGGACCACATTTATCGTATCCCGTTGTGGAATTTCGTTTCCCTCTCTGGAGGTAAGAAATCATTCTCTCTCTTAACTGTAACACCTTTAGCATCCCGTTACTTGTTGTTTTTAGGGTCCTTGTACCGGATAGGGAGCTATCCAAGTACCGGCTAGCGTTTCCTTGTACCGACTGGATTTATCCAAGTACCGACTAGCGTCTTCAAGTACCGTTTAGCAATTTCAAGTACCGACTGGATTTTTCTTGTACCGGAGATATTATTCTCGTACCGACGAAGTCTTTATGTAGGGCGATTGGTGTGCCGAATAGCCTTGTGGTAGGCAGCATTATGGTAGTGGGCGATATCTTTGGTAAATTCACGTACCGTAAATTTGGAGTGGACAAGTCTCACATGGATGAGCGAATTTTGAGGTACCGAACAAAGTATATGGCTACTGAATTAAATGGAGGAATGAATTAAGATCTCAGTAAGAAGGTCTTCCCTATCGTCGTCGCATTGCCGTATCGTTTTTGCATTATTCCCGTGGTTGCATTATTCCTGTGGTTGCAGTCCCGTATCCCGAGAGGCCTTGGATTGGTTTGGAATTTGATGGTAATTAGATGGCCTAGAAGCCCAGGAATTTAAGTAAGAATTTTCCGTTTTGTGATAACGTATAAAGTGATAAGAGACGTTCTTGATAAGGTACATTTTTAATATTCATCTGTGTTAAATTTAATAAAATCAAACCGAATTTATTTCATTTTAACTTCACTAAATGTGGTACAGATTTTTATAAGACCATTATTAATATAATTGCTTCACTTTTGATAGTACCATTAGTTGTCACATAATGTTAGCGTTAGTCCAGCTTTTTGATTACTTTTTGGGACTTGATCTTCAATCAAGCCACTTACCGTACTTATCACGTAATTAAGTAAGATTTGGGGAAAATGATTTGTGAGCTTTGCGTGCACGAAAAGTGGGATTTTCCGTAGAACAACGATATTTGTAGTATCTTCATAAATATTTAGTAAAGATCTTGAGTATTTGGTAGTAAGCCATTTCTGTGATATTATAGAGACTTATTTATATTTATTTTTATTTATTAATTTAGATCAGAATTTTAAAACAACTTTTCATAAAGTCTTGTATGCCAAAGAAGGTTAATAAAAGCCCGTATTTTATCATATTTTAGATGTTTTGGTTTTGTGTGGTTGTGTTTCCTTTTCAGGACTGTTGATAGATTAAGATCATCACCGTTATCTTTATTTGTGGGTCTATGAGACCATACCGTTCCGAATTTTAGTTGATGTTATCGTAATTACCTTTCCCTTGTAGCTTCCTGTGCTCGATTGTGGTTGGCTATAGTTGCCAGTGTGATCCAAGAGTTCTTGGTTGTGTTGGATCTGGGCAAGGAAGCAGATTAGTAACATCTTATTAGAATATCCGGGAGTAGAGGTTAAACAATCAAGTGGCGCCCCTAATTAAGATCTTATTTTAACCCACGCCCATCTCCACTGTATAAAAGCTGGCGGCCCTCTAACTTCCCGGTAACTTAGCTTATGCCAATGACAAATTAGATTTGTTGATAGGTCAGGAATTATTTGAGCATTTGTCATCGGGTATAAAAGGAAGCGCGGCGGGGTCATATAAATTTTGGCCCATGCCCACTTTGGCGGCGTCATAAATTTTGGCGCCCAACTTTGGGGGCACTCGAGTTGTCTGGATTTTTGCCCTCGAGTTGTCTGGGAATTTTTGCACTCGAGTTTTCTGGGAGTTTCGGCACTTGAGTTGTCTGGAGATTTTGGCTTGAGTTTTCTGGAAGTTTTAGCTCTCGAGTTTTTTTTTGAGATTTCGACTCGAGTCTTCTGGAGGTTTCGACCCTTGAGTTTTCGGGATTTTAGCCCTCAAGTTTTCTGGAAGTTTTGGCTCGAGTTGTGGGAGAATAAATTTCGGCACAACTTTTTCGAATTTTTCAGCAGTCCATTGGTGTTTGATTATTGAGTGTTGTATGTGTTTGGATTTTAGGTGTTTGATTGTGTATTTTAGGAAATGATTTTTAAGAATTACCGTTACCGTTCTATCGTTTATTGATTACCGTTTCCGTTTGGTAGTGTTGGGAAGTATTACCGCTACCGCTCTACGGTTTTATTAATTGTGGAGAATATTATCGTTACCGTTTTATCGTTTATTTATTACCGTTACCGTTTGGTGGTTTTGGAAAATATTACCGTTACCGCTGTATCGTTTATTTCTTTTTTGTGGAAAATATTATCGTTACCATCCTATCGTCTGCTAATGGAGCACACTTCGTTTATTTTGGTACCGGCATTTAGTTAGCTGTCTCGTATCGCATAATATCGGATTTCTCTCGTCTCATTCCTGACCACTTACAGCTATGGAAGGAATTTTGAAGGCCCATCCGCCAGTTGATGATTGATTTGAAAGATTTTGGGTAAAATCTTTTAAAGTAGGGGGTGATTTTGTAACGGTATAATTTGGATAGCTAAACATCTAAGCTAATTTGGACGTATTTGTGGTTCCTCCCCTGCTTTGTAAAAAGAGTTATTGGCGAAACTGTGGTTAATTCTTCTGGATATCCCTCGTATAATGAATCGAATTTAGATCTTTCGTAAATTATTTATATTTGTATTACCCCTGGTATATCGGGCCGGCTTACACGCTTGCGTGCGTGGCCGTAGTTCGGAAAGGGTCCGCATGTGGAAGAGGATAGATGGCTGGAGACGTATGTGATGCGAGAGAGAGCGAAGGATGTAGCAGCACCTGTGTTTTCGAGTCGGAGATATGAATGTGCTGGAAGTTTCGAGGGAGAGTTCGTTGGTAATTTTTGTGGAGTTAACACGTGGTTCCGTCTGAGGAGCAAGTTTTGGATATTAAGTATCCTCCCTTGTGGGTTTTGTTGCTCTCAGAATTTAATCTGCAGTCTTTCTGGTTATGTCGTAATGTACGGATTTAGTGCCGAAGGCTGTGGAGAGACCCGTTTAGGGGATTTAAGGACCACATTTATCGTATCCCGTTGTGGAATTTCGTTTCCCTCTCTGGAGGTAAGAAATCATTCTCTCTCTTAACTGTAACACCTTTAGCATCCCGTTACTTGTTGTTTTTAGGGTCCTTGTACCGGATAGGGAGCTATCCAAGTACCGGCTAGCGTTTCCTTGTACCGACTGGATTTATCCAAGTACCGACTAGCGTCTTCAAGTACCGTTTAGCAATTTCAAGTACCGACTGGATTTTTCTTGTACCGGAGATATTATTCTCGTACCGACGAAGTCTTTATGTAGGGCGATTGGTGTGCCGAATAGCCTTGTGGTAGGCAGCATTATGGTAGTGGGCGATATCTTTGGTAAATTCACGTACCGTAAATTTGGAGTGGACAAGTCTCACATGGATGAGCGAATTTTGAGGTACCGAACAAAGTATATGGCTACTGAATTAAATGGAGGAATGAATTAAGATCTCAGTAAGAAGGTCTTCCCTATCGTCGTCGCATTGCCGTATCGTTTTTGCATTATTCCCGTGGTTGCATTATTCCTGTGGTTGCAGTCCCGTATCCCGAGAGGCCTTGGATTGGTTTGGAATTTGATGGTAATTAGATGGCCTAGAAGCCCAGGAATTTAAGTAAGAATTTTCCGTTTTGTGATAACGTATAAAGTGATAAGAGACGTTCTTGATAAGGTACATTTTTAATATTCAGCTGTGTTAAATTTAATAAAATCAAACCGAATTTATTTCATTTTAACTTCACTAAATGTGGTACAGATTTTTATAAGACCATTATTAATATAATTGCTTCACTTTTGATAGTACCATTAGTTGTCACATAATGTTAGCGTTAGTCCAGCTTTTTGATTACTTTTTGGGACTTGATCTTCAATCAAGCAACTTACCGTACTTATCACGTAATTAAGTACGATTTGGGGAAAATGATTTGTGAGCTTTGCGTGCACGAAAAGTGGGATTTTCCGTAGAACAACGATATTTGTAGTATCTTCATAAATATTTAGTAAAGATCTTGAGTATTTGGTAGTAAGCCATTTCTGTGATATTATAGAGACTTATTTATATTTATTTTTATTTATTAATTTAGATCAGAATTTTAAAACAACTTTTCATAAAGTCTTGTATGCCAAAGAAGGTTAATAAAAGCCCGTATTTTATCATATTTTAGATGTTTTGGTTTTGTGTGGTTGTGTTTCCTTTTCAGGACTGTTGATAGATTAAGATCATTACCGTTATCTTTATTTGTGGGTCTATGAGACCATACCGTTCCGAATTTTAGTTGATGTTATCGTAATTACCTTTCCCTTGTAGCTTCCTGTGCTCGATTGTGGTTGGCTATAGTTGCCAGTGTGATCCAAGAGTTCTTGGTTGTGTTGGATCTGGGCAAGGAAGCAGATTAGTAACATCTTATTAGAATATCCGGGAGTAGAGGTTAAACAATCAAGTGGCGCCCCTAATTAAGATCTTATTTTAACCCACGCCCATCTCCACTGTATAAAAGCTGGCGGCCCTCTAACTTCCCGGTAACTTAGCTTATGTCAATGACAAATTAGATTTGTTGATAGGTCAGGAATTATTTGAGCATTTGTCATCGGGTATAAAAGGAAGCGCGGCGGGGTCATATAAATTTTGGCCCATGCCCACTTTGGCGGCGTCATAGGTATACGGATTTTTAGGGACTGGTAATGCATACAATTGATAATAAATATAATCTGATTTGTCTACTAAGGGTATATCTATTTGGAATATAATTTTAAAATCAATTTGAACGGTTTTTATGTTAAATATTTTTTCGTAAAGTGAAATGTCGGATTTTGTTATTAATCTTGATTTTGAGATATGGTTTTCAATATTTTCTAATTCTTTTGATATAAATTTCGGTTTCAGTATTGACGTATGATACGTGTTCAATTTTGAAAAAGTAATTGCATTTTCTGTTGTTAATATCAGGTTTAGTACATTATTTAACAAATAACTGATTTGAGTGAGTAATTCCAAATGTTTTACTCTATGAAAATTTGTTAGTTGGTCACTTTTTAGACTATCTATTGTATATTCCAAATCGTTTATTCTCGCTACTATGGCTTCTTGGTTATGGTTCAGGTTGTCTATTGTTTTATTGAACTCTGTTATAGCATCTATCATTAGGGATGTCTGTGAACTAAAAAGTTGATGTACTTGATTTTGATCTTTCCTCAAAATTTCAAGAGCTTTATATATTCTGTCGCCGTCATCTGCATCTAAGTTCCCAGTTATTGATTTGAATATCGATCCTAGTCCGTTTATTATACCTCTTTTGTTCCTAATCGTTCTTGGAAATATTCGACAAAATGTGTCACCAATATTGCTGATGGTGAAATTGATTGTTAAAATAAAATTTTTATATTCTAACTTGTATTCTGCATTCATTACGCTTATTATGTTGTCAAAGTAAGTTTTTAGTCTGTTAAAGTCGTCGTATAGTTGTCTTAGGTCATGTATATGAATCATTCTCCATTTATCATTTTCTGAAAAGGCTTGTCCCAGTTTGCGTGGCAGTATGCCTGGATTGTCTGTTAGGTCTTCTAATTGTGGTTTTACTCTGGTGAAGAGGATGAACCTGCAAGGCAAAGATTGCGTAAATGGGTGATTGTCTGTTCGTCAGTTCTGTGATTTAGTATTATTGCTTTATTATGTTCAATCAGGGAAATTATTGAATAAGGTCCAGTAAAAGGGTTTTTGTGTTTTTTGTGAAATCCTGGAGGAATCTTTTTGTATACTATGTCTCCTTCTTTAAAAGGTTGGTTAGTATTTTTATTCGTCCGTTGTAACGTTTTGTATTTTGAGTTTTCGATTCGGTCTTGAATGACTTCGTATATAATTTTCATTAAGTCTTTATGTCTCGTGTTATATTCTTGGGTGATAATTACTTCTGGGTCATAATTAAATAATTCAGGTGTATATCCGAATATTAGCTCAAAAGGTGGTTTTAAGGTTTGCGAGTGTATGGAGGAGTTATATGCGAAAATACAATAAGGCATTAAGTCAATTGGTTTCATTTCTTTAAATTTTGTTTTAAATAATCTATAGTGCTCAATTATCGTACTGTGAAATCTTTCTATCGGTCCGTTTGACATCGGATTTTGCGGTGTTGTCACATGTAATTCAATTTGGTAAGCTTTTAATAGCTCTTTTATTAATATATTTGAGAATTCAGTCCCTGCGTCCGAAATTATTGTTTTACAGAAAAGTATTTAATTAAGTTCTTGGAGATTTCTGTTGCATTTTTACTTTTTATCGGAAATGCTTGCCCGAATTTACTAAAGGGGTCGAATACTGTTAGAAATTGAGACGTTTCAATTTGGAAGGTGTCTAGGTGTAAGATTTCTAAAGGCCTAGATGGTGTGGGTGTGTGTTCTAGTGAAATTTGCGCCGGATTTCTGTTGTATTTACATGTTTTACATAACTCGCAACTTTTTATAAAGTCTTCTATTTTTCGCTTTAAATTCGGAAAATAGTATTTGCGTTTCATTCGTAAATAGGTCTCATCAGCGCCTCGATGATTACTCTTTCCCTCGTGAAATAGAACTATTTTCTCTAGGAGTTCTTCTTCGCTATTTATTTCTTCTCTAGTTTCTAAACATCTATAAAATTTAGGTGAGTCCACGTTATTAAATTTTTGATTAATTGCCGAACTTACCATTTCATAATCTCGTTCATTTACAAATAGACAGTAATATTTTCTCTGTGGTAGGCAATATTCTTTGATAAATTGTTCTATTTGATTTGGCTCGTTTAAATTGAATGTGGCGTGCATAAAATTCCTTTTGTCCTTTCTGAGTGATAAAATCTCCGGGGTATCAGCATTTTTAAAGAATATCTGGTTTGTTTTACTGTTGATTATTTCTTCTTCTAAGATTGGCATGCCCGGTGCGGAATAAGAATCTGCGTTGGAATTTCTTGTTTCTCCGTCGCTTATGGTTATAACGTCGTCATTTTCGTCTACATTGTTTATCATTGATTGGTTATCTACATCTAAGGGGTTTATCTCTACTCTCGAAAGTGCGTCCGCTGCATTATTTAATTTACCTTTTTTATATTCTATTTTGAAATCGTACTCTTCTAGTTTGAGTCTCCACCTTAATAATTTTGAGTTAGGTTGTTTCAGGGAAAATAGCCATTTTAATGGTTTATGGTCTGTATATATTGTGAATTTCCTGCCGTATAGATAGGGTCTAAAGTAGTTTGTGGCCCATACTATGGCCAGTAGTTCCTTTTCTATTGTGCTGTATCTAGATTCTGTTTCATTTAACGTTCGGCTTGCGTAAGCTATTGGTTGGTCTGATTTCGGATCTCCTTGGCTTAAAATCCCTGCGATTGCCACGTTTGATGCATCTGTTGTTAATATGAACTCCTTTGAAAAATCTGGAGGTATTAATACTGGTGAATTCATCAATATGTCTTTACATGTATTAAAGGCATTTATGTATTCTCCGTCGTTAATGTCGATTGTTACGTTCTTCTTTAAACATTTAGTTAGTGGTTTTGTGACATGCGCAAAGTTTTCTATAAATTTCCTGTAGTAGCCTATAAGTCCTAGGAATGATTTAATTTCTTTTGGTGTCTTGGGTATTGGGAATTTTCTTATGGCGTCTAGTTTCTTTGGATTAGGCTTGATGCCTTCTGGCGTCACTATATGCCCGAGGAATTCCGCTTCCTTTTGCAGAAAGTCGCTTTTGTCTAGCTGTATTTTCAGATTACTTTGTCTAAATCGTTCGAATACTAATCTTAATTTTTCGATATGTTCTTGTAATGATGTCGAGAACACTATCACGTCATCCATGTATACTAAGCATGTTTTTCCTATTAAACCGTTTAAAACGTGTTGCATCAGTCGGGTAAATGTAGCAGGCGCCCCTGAAAGCCCGAACGGCATCCTGAGGTACTCATAATGGCCTGTATCAGTGCTAAACGCCGTTTTTTCAATGTCATTTGGGTCCATTTCAATCTGGTGGTAGCCCGAAATTAAGTCTATGGTCGAAAAATATTGTGCACGCCCGAGTTTATCCAGTATCTCTTCGATTTTTGGTATAGGGTGTCTATCAGGTATAGTCTTCTCATTTAACTTGCGGTAATCCACAACGATCCGCCATTTTTGTTTACCGCTGGCATCTGCTTTTTTTGGGATCACCCATATTGGACTATTATAAGCGCTATGACTGTTCCTAATTATCCTTTGATTTAGCATTTCGTTAATTTGTTTGTCTACTTCTGGTTTGTGAATATATGGGTATCTATATAGTTTGGCGTTTATTGGTATATCGTCTTTTAGTCTAATTTTGTGTTTAATGACGTTTGTATGCGTCAGTGGTTCATTTTCTTTTGCAAAAATATCTTGAAATTCTGTACATAAATCAATTAAAATTTCTTTCTCCTGGTTATTTAAGTGATTTATCCTAATTTGATTTGTAATATTTTTTTGTACACTCCCCGTATAATTATTATTATAATTCTGGTGATAGTAAGAATTATTTAATATCCTATTCGCTTTATTTTGAATTTGATCCGTTATACCTTTTTGTATCGTCCTCGTATCACTCACATTTTTATTTCGACGATATTCATATGTGTTTAATGAAACTTGATCCCGTTTACCTTTATTGTGGGTGAACATTTCTCCTATGTCATTTGCTCGTTGTAACCTTCTATCGTCATCATTTAATGGCTGATTACGCTTTCCTAGGTCGAGTTCAAGTGCAATAATGCTTCTGTCTATTGTATTACTTACGTTAAGGTGATTCATTTCATCATTTGCTTTGATGATCCTACTTATCCGATTGTTATTGCTACTACTATTACTACCCATCTTATCTTCATGATCCCTTGTATAAGGGAAGTTTATCTTAATGCTTCGATTTTTTAAATTGAGTCTCTGGTTTTTAAAATCAATGTTCGCTTGATTTTTTATCAAAAAGTCAATTCCAATAAGAGCTACGAAATTTTTGTTAAATTCAAATAGGCAAAACTCTTGTTCACTGTCCGTTAGTGAGTTTAAAATTATTCTGGCTCGATTATTATGGCTGGAGTAGCCATGCGCACTTTTTATTAAAAACGGGTGATTGTAAATCTTATTATAAAAGTTGTTATATGCTATGGACGGGTTTAAAAGGCTCTTAGTACTACCGGAGTCGAGCAGTATTTTTCCGGGTAGTTCTTTTATTATTACGTAGGGTAATTGGGATATTGTGTTAAAATTATTAATATCTATTACGGTTCTGTTTTTGAGCTCCCTGCTATCGGAAAATTTTGATGCTGTGCATCGTATAATTCAGAGGGTGATTGTTCATTATATGTTACGTCATAATTTAATTCTTCTGGTAAGAAATGTTGTCTTCTTTCTAATTCTTTGAAAGGAAAAGAATTATTCGTTTCGTTATAGTTTATTTCTTCTGGTATGAAATTTTGTCTTTTTTGAAAATTGCTGGAAGGAAAATTGTTTCGTCTATTTTGTGAGGGTTGTTGTCGGCTGAAATTAGTATGTCTCGTGTTGTTACTGCCGACATCCATAGCCTGTGGATATCTTCTAGTATTGTCATTAGGGTTGTACGTCGGTCTTCTCATTGAGAATTGATTTGAAGGGTTCCCCTGAAATTGTGGGTGAGACATTTGGGGTCTGTGAATTATGGTTAAAAGGTGCACGATAATTTTGTTGTTGGAAGGGTTTTTGAAATTGAATATTGTTAAAATTTGGGGTATTTCTTTGGAAAACTGGTTTTTGTTGTTTGTCGTGCCTGTTATTGTTATTATTGTTGAAATTTGACCGTTGTAATAATCTGTCCCTATATTCATAATTTTCCTCGGAAAATATAAATTTTAAAGCTTGTTCTATGCTGTCTGGTCGAGTGGATCTGACCACCATACCAAGGGGGTTTTTTAATCCACCGATAAACGCTTTCAGTGTCTGTTGTCTGTACATGTTTTGTTTTAATACTAAAATTCCTTCGTTACGTTCATTAGATATTAAATTAGAGATGAGTAATTGTTCAATGTGTCTGCAACGATTACTGAACGCTAAGGCATCCTCGTTATGTCTCTGTTTCAGTGTCAATAATTCGCCTAGTAAGCTGATTTCATCACGCTGGTCAGTGAAGTTCTCAACAATTGCCCGTCTTAAGTCTACCCATGTGTTTATAATTTTAGTGTTAATAATTAACCTGGCTTGTGCAATTAGTTTCGTTTGAATATAATTTAATAGGAAATGGTTAAGATATAAATTTGGATTATCTGCATCATAGAATTGGTTCATTACCAGATCACAAGCTTTTAAGAAGTTCCCTACATTTTCAGGTTGTCCGTTAAATTCGAGGATTGCTTTAAGGTAAAACTCTTGGAATTGATATGCCATATTTAAATTGTTTCTAGAATTATTTATATCGGGTTGTTCTACAATATCAATTTCGCCAATACTAATATTTCTTAATCTATATTCCAAATGTTCTAAATTATCAATATCGCTATCAGACATATAATATTATCAATATATGAGGAAATACAGTATATATATATAGGAAATAAAGGAAGCAAACAACTTACAGAATCGATGCTATTGCTGCTGTCTTCATGACGTCTCTCTTGATCGGTTCTTTGGCTGTTAAGCGTTGAAACGCAAAGAATCAATATACTTTTGGTTCTTCAGCACTATCCGTTGCGACTGCGCCAGTTAACTTTCTTGTTAACACACTTGACTTTTTAAAAGAATTTATTGATTATAGTTACATAAAATACTTATGAATAATAATTAAAAAAATGATAAATATAAATTATGACAATTTAAAAGAGACTCAAGCAATAACAATGTAGGAATGTCCGTCCGTGGTCTGGTAACTTCCATATATAGTCTCTGGTGGGGCGTGGACCGAGAGGCGGTTTCCACCTAAGTTGCAGTCTTGAAGGTGATCCTAGCAGGTGGCTGGTTGCTGAATTGAAGGTCTAGTTGTTTACCCATTTATGAATAGTCTATTCTTCTAATTGCGCTGCTTTTAATTAACCCATTCGTCAGCGACCTTGGGTGTTGAATCGGGATCTGTACTTCTTATATACATTGTATGAGTTGGCTATTGTTATCTCGCGTATTCTAACTTTCTATTACGAGCGTGCTCAGTCTTGCAAAACCGCAAACATCCGGTGTTTGTTTACTTCGATTTCATCAAGACAGGCACCATGTTGCCAAATTTGGCTTCTACTCATCGAGACGAGTAAAATGATACGCAACACGTGGAGGTTAACTTAAAAACTAAAAAATGTGGTCTGCGCCGGCTTCACCACCGCCTCCGTCGGCGGTAGATACCGTTTTTGAATTTCACTCGCCAAGGCCAGTAACATGACATCAAACACTATACCTCTACACAGCTTAATAAAAAGAAGTTGGGTTTGCGCATGCGCAAACCGCCATGTTTGCGGACGTCACACTACCAAAAATCAAAATGGCGGGTTCTCTTACATTGACAGGTGGTGCCACCTGTCATAAAAAAAAAAAATTTTCTGCGTTTTTCACTTCCGGTCGGACATCTTGGCCGCCATCTTGGATTATGTCACTCTAGGTTTGTCCCCTATTGGCTCCCCGTCCAGTGACGTCGCTCCGGCGCTTCTCGCCGGTTAGGGGTGTGACCGGGGCATGGTCGGGGTGTGGCTGGGGCGTGGTCGGGGTGTGGCTGGGGCGTGGTCGGGGTGTGGTTGGGGCGTGGCCGAGGTGTGGTCGTGGTTTGGTCGCGTATGGGGCTCCTCCCAGGTGGACGGGGTTGGGCACCGCCCCAAACGGGGCGGGGCTACGCCCCACGGAGTAGGGCTACGCCCCGACCCCACCCAATGACGTCACTATGACGTCACTCCGGCGCTTCGCGCCGGCCCAGTGGCCAAGTGGAGGAAGTGGAGGGCTCAGAAGGAACTATCTATACCTACTTATGTTTTATTCATTAGTTAAGCACCCGTAGTTACGATGAGATACTGCGAGTCATGCTCGTTACAAGTGAAAAAGGGTGGATTTTCTGAACATCTGCGTAGTGAAACCTACAAATCGAAAGTATGTGAGCCGTGGCAAGTTGAACAAGTACATATGTTAACTCAAGCTTTTAGAAACAGAATGGCTACTTATCGTATATATGAAAAGGGTATTGATATTAAACAGTTTATGGAAGCAGTAAGACACAAAGTGTTTCATCTGATTGAGGCTGCTTTAGTAAACATGATAAAATTAAAATGAATCTAGAATTGTTTGGCTTATATGTGCTCTAAAACCGAAATAACTCCTTACCAAGATCAGACTGGATGTTGGTAGGAGGTGTACTATTAGCTAAAATATCAGCTATAGCTTTAGTCACCTCTTCAGCATTTTTTGATTTAAGTGGACGAGTCCACACATACTTTGAAAAACAATTGATAACCACTAAAATGTACTTGTAATCCGATTTTTCTCGATGATAGTCTGTAAACTCAGCTAAATCAATCTGCCACAAGTCATTCAAACCTTTGATTATGGTACGTCTGCGTTTAAAATTGATTCTTGCTGGTGTATACAACTGATTTATTACTTGTTTTAGTGAATTTTCTTTAAAAAAATTCACTAATGAGGAGATCCCGACTTTTGAATTTTGAAAAAATTTCTTCAAATGAGCGCTAATGGCCCCCGAGAACACATATCCGGGGTCAGTTTCAACTTATATATATATATATATATATATATATATATATATATATATATATATATATATATATATATATATATATATATATATATATATATATATATATATATATATATCACACCGATAACTCAAAAAATAATGCGCCGATTTTGATTAAATTTGGTGAATAAATTTATTTTGCCAATGGCTTGGATAAGTTTGTTAGCCAGGAAAATCTGCCAAGGTTTTCCCAAAAGTTTTGTGTTTTCTTTCAAAAAAAAATTATATCTCCGGAATTAACAAAGCAAGGGCAACCAAATTTGGTACACTGGTTTATGTTCTTATAGGTAAGTTACCTACCAAAATTTAGCCCTGTAGCTCAAAAGACAAAAAAGTTATAGGCAATTAAAGAAAAATAAATTGGGGTTTTGCTCAAAACGTCAAAGTTGCGATTTAAAATGTCAAAATTGGCAACATTAAGGCAAAGAACTTGAATCCAATACGCGCTATGGAAATAAAATGTCTCAAGAAGGATGTTTTACAAACCCTGAAGTCTTTGTTTCAACCGTCATTGTCCTTCATTTTACTAAAATATTTCCAGAAAATTCATTCAAATAGACCCTTTCTCTGATGCTTGGCAGTAGCCTTAGCTATAGAGTTTATCGTTTAATGGTATATAATTTTTGTCGAATTTTCGTAAAAAATCAATAAAGTTCCATATATCCGTTATTATACAACATATGAAAAAAATTTGTATATATTAATTATAGGATGTCTTGAGCTACATCTTAAAAAAATATTTCTACAATCACAGGGTGGCACATAAGTCGTTGGTGATACAAATTTTCATTTTTTTTAATCAAACACGCCTTATGTTATTGAATTTTTGCATTTTCCATCGAAATATAATGCATGTTTGTAAGAAAAAAATTATGGACGCAGCAAGTGCGTTATGGTAGCGAACTTTATTTGTTTATGTAGAAATCATCGTTTGTGAAATTTTTGTAAAATTTTGGTAATTAGCACCTAATGTTTAATAAGTTATTGTAAAAAAAATGTTTTTGGATTTTCGCAAAAAAGTTGTTTACATTTTTTTTTGTAAGTTTTGTCGAAAAGCTTTTTGTAAATAATTATATCTTGGTAGGTGGCTAAATACCTTGAAGAAGTTTGTTGGCCAGGAAAATCGGGCCAGTTTTTGGGGATATTTTAAGTTAGTTTTCGAAAAATATTTGCCCTTTTTCCAACAACAAAGTTATTTTGATAAAATGTGGTACATTGTTCCCACTATAGAGGTTATACTGGTAACCAAATTTGATGCCAGCTTTTCTTAAAAAAAAAAAGACATATTTGTTATAAAAAACATTTTTATGAAAATTCACTACCATAACGCACTTGCTGCGTCCAGAGTTTTTTAGCATCAGATGGTTCAACTGTTTTGCTAATCATGGTGATGTTGGATTAAGAAGTATCCACTTATCATGCAAATCTTTAAGTTTGCTGTCTATTTCACCCAGCTTCTTTTTCAACTTGTTATTCTTTGATAGGTCAATATCTTTTAAAACCTGAGCAGTTATGTTCTTGGTTAAATTTTTTAATTTCTTTTCAAATCCGTTTTTCAAATCTTCCAACTCTGGCTTGTGCACAGCTTCAAGTAGTATGGCAATTATTTTTTGTGTATCCATGTATCAACAAATTTTTTATTTACACCGTCTGTTGAATCGACTGGATTAGCGACGTTGCATAATCTGTGGTTTTGCAAATCAAAATCACCACTTGTAGTTCTTGGGAAAATCTCTCTTTGAATAATTTTAAACTTAAAACATTTATTGGACTGTGAACGTCCGAACTTATCGATAGACATTTTTATACTAAGCAATAGGCAGGCATGTATGGTATATATGTAGGTTTACTAGGCGACAACATCAGCTTCCTTCAGTTCTTCAATGATTGACCGAATTTCGTTGTTATAAGCATTATTACCAGCAACTTGAAAAGCCACTAAAAGTCTAAGTCTATCAACCAACTCATTTATGTCATCCCAATACACATATTCTATTTGTTTGTTATTTTGCATCATATAGTTGTTAGTGCTGCTTTTTCTATCACTTACATTCTGAGCTCTAGGCTCGGTTTTGTGTTCTTCGTTAAGATGTGTGTCATAACCAAAACCTTGGGGAGTTGAGGATCTTCGCCTTCGAGAATTTATAATTGGTTTTATTAGAGTCAGATACTTTTCCGAGGTACAACCTTTGGTTCGTGCATTAGGATTGTAGTTAATTTTATGAACACTAATTGATTCCAGAATATCTCTAGTGTTGAAGATCGTCATAAGTATACCCCCTAGGTGTTTTCATAAATATCAATTCTAGCAGACCTTGTGTTTGCGGATATCTCCTTTGACCCAGTCGAATGTCATTATCGGTAAAGTCCAAGTGTTTATTGCCAAGACTCCAGCTACCAGTATCTTTAGCGTAGCGAGCACCATACGTTTGATCAATGGCAGCAAGTCTCGGTGGTTCAGTAAAATACTTGTCTACATAATACCGAACTCGTTCAGGATATTTCTCCAAAAATCTTGATATGCTGGGTTGGTTGTGATAATTTGTAGATCCGCCTCAAGCTCTTCAAATGTTGAGATATCCTCATCGGAACTTGTCTCCTCCCCTGATTCGGCTTCAAAAACTTCATGATCTTCAAGGAACTCGACTTTGGGTTTGGTTTCTAGTACCGCTTCTTCTTTGATTTGTTCAGCTGTTGGCTGCAGTTTAAGTGTTGATGTGTTTTTAGATATTTCAGTGAGTGGTTCAACAATTGGTTTATATAAACGTTCCAGAGCTTCATCATTCTCAGCTCTGCCAAGCTTAAGCATTACATGTTTTTTCCGAATGTTTTCTGCAAGTTGTAAAATCTTTTTCTTGATTTTTCTCTCTTGTTTACCCATCACCTCCATCGCGCTAAACTTAGTTGGATATCGTGTGAAGAGATACAAACAGTTTGGTGATTTAAGGTGTACTAGCTTTGAGTTGGTTGTCTGCCTCCCTATCTTTGGTTAGTTGCCTAACGTGACCGCTGTTGGAGAGACAGAACAGACAGCTGTCTAGCAGGACAGACAGCTGTATGACAGCTGTTGTAGTTGGTTGTAATCAATTAGATTAATATATAGCTATCGAATCCTTTTCTATATCTGCCTTTGTATACATCATTTTCTTTTACAATCACCAACACACCAAACTTATTGTCTTTCCAGCAGTGACAGCATATATTTTTAAAATGTTTAAAGTCCATATCAATGGTCACATGATCGTCGTACACATGTTTTAAATTGGTTTCATCTTGTTTGAAGAGGATCAAAACGTTAGCGTTATTACGTATCAGATGTTTGGCTATTCGAGTATATGTTTGACAGAGATAGAATGTATCAATATTCTTATGTCTACCCATACTAAAGTATGCTCTCATTTTATTTTGTTTGTCACAAGCTACATCATCGAATATAAACACAGAGTTGTCCAAGGCATCTCCCGGATCTAATAGTTCATCGTTTTCACTATATGGATAATAACCAACGCCTTCTGCAGCATCCAGCACCTTTTGTAACATCTTGTATTTGGGTTGGTATAAAGACTTTATATACACATACACGTTATCAAACTCTAAACCGTTCTGTTCAAACAATAAACTTAACATAACATTTGTTTTACCACACCCACTAGGACCACATATGATACATCTAACGGTGTTGGGAAAGAAAGGACCATGCCTTGGTTGTTGTTCTGAAGATGTATCAACAAGATCATCTATATTTGTAATAGGTAAGGTAGAAGCGTGTTTGATGGTACGCATCTTGACTTAAACTTAACTATATTTTTAGAAAAATGGTTTGGCGTAAGAATGTACAGAAACCTCGAGTTATTCCAATACATAAGAGCGAAGGCTTCCTTCCACTGTTACCGTTGATTTTTGGTGGCCTGTCAGCACTAGGTGCTCTGGGTGGTGGTGCTGCTGGTATTGCTAAAGCAGTTAACAATGCTAAGGCAGCCAAACATAAGCTGGAAGAAGAAGGACATCACAACAAAACAATGGAGGCTATCGCTATGGGTAAGAGAGGCAGTGGTTTAAAATTAAAACCAAAATGCTAGAGGCTCGGTAAAGGTATCTGAAGAAGCAGCGTAGCGGTTATGGGTTGTGTCTGCAAAAGCCAAAAAACGAATAAGATGTTTACCAGCCAGATCTCTAACAAATGTAGATCTTGTGAAATTTGTGGTCAGTTATGTTTAGAATTTTTAAATAAAAGACTCAAATAGTAGCCTCTGTGTTTCAATCATGTCGCAAACCTTCACGTTGAAAGATCGCAGCTCCCATCTGTCAACAGACTACGATACACCAATTGAATTGGATCGGGATGGTAGTTATGCTGTTTCTTTGATAGGCTTTTACACATACAACAGCATACCTAACATATATGAAGATAAACACAAATTTTATGTAAAAGAAGGAGCTACTTGGAGAACCATCACGATACCCACTGGTGCATATGAAATAACACATTTGGAAGACTTTCTTCAAAATGAGCTTGTTGGTGCTACAGCAGCACGCGAACAAAAGCAGCTAGCCTTGATTCTGAGACCTAATCCGAACACCATTAGATGTGAAATAAAGTGTTACATAAGTATCAATTTTGAAGCTGATGATTCGATTGGGCGAATGCTGGGATTTTCAAAACAAGTTCTTCAACCAGGTATCTTCCATGAATCTGATTCACCGGTTGAAATAGTGGATGTTAAACAGATTCGGATAGAAACTAATATTGTGTCTGGTTCCTACTATAACGGAAAACCTTCACATACGTTATATGAGTTTGCACCGATGGTTGATCCTGGCTATGCAATCGATATAGAACCTAAGAATTTAATTTATCTACCAGTGAACAAGCAAGAGATTTCAAATGCAAGCATCGACATTGTGGACCAAGATTCAGTTCCTGTAAACTTTCAAGGTGAAGGGGTGTCTGTTCGCTTGGAACTTAAAAGGATTGCTTAGAATGCTAGTCTTTAAGGATATAAAAGCAAGTGAATCGACCAAGACAAGTTCAGTACAGTCAACCACATTAAAGTGTACACTTCGTTCTGATAATATTGAATTCCTTAAAATTCTTGGTTATCATGTCATCAAAACTAGAAATATTCAAAAACCCGGAGTTTGACGATTCTATCGATCGAGAAGAACTTCGGTCTTACTATTCACCAACTAAATCATTTGGTAACAGTGATGAAGTCGAAATAAACATCAATCAGCAAGATGCTTTCGTATGTCTGGCAGAATCAGCTCTAATAATCGAAGGTACTCTGGAACCTCTAGCAGTAGCAAATGCTGTTGGTGAGTGTTATATGTCAAATAATGGAGGAGCAGCTCTGTTTGAATCAATGACCTATGAATTAAATAACAAGGAAGTGGAACGAGTACGAGACCCATACACCACAACTACCATCAAAAGCCTGCTTTCATTTAGCAAGAATGCAGCCAAATCTCTTAGCAATGCTGGGCTGAATGTATCGTCAGATCATATCACCTTAAACGACAGCATGTTTCACATGCTCATACCTATTTGGTTCTTCTTTAGTTTCTTCCATCACTTTAAAGGAGTTCTTTGTAGTAAACATACTTTCCAATTTACAAGAGCTCGAAATGATGCCAACAGCTATTACAGTACTGGTACAGCAAGATCAAAAATTACTGTAACCAACATGTTTTTAAAAGTAAAACATGTATTTCCAAACGACAAAATGAGGTTGGAACTGATGGATAAAATTGCAAAAGACACATCTATGTTTCTCGCATATCGCAAATGGGACATATATGAGCTACCACCACTCAGAGATATTAATAAAAATGTATGGTCTGTTAAAATTGCAACCAACTTAGAAAGACCTAGAGATGTGATTATAGCATTTCAAACAGATAGAAAAGACAACGTAAGCAAGAAAGGTGACTTTTTCGATGACATTGGTATGGTAGATCTACGAGTGTTCCTAAATTCAGAATGCTACCCTTATGAATCTATGAATATGGATTTCGGCAAATCTAAATATGCTGAGGCCTACCAGATGTATACAGATTTTCAAAAAAGTTTTTGTTATAAAAACAATTCAGAGCCTCTCTTAAATTATGTTAAGTATAAAGGCCGAGCTCTATTTGTAAGCGATTGTCAGCACAAGAATGAGTCAATCAAGTCTTCAACGGTGGACATCAAGGTGGAGTTTATGAGTAAAGACAATTTTCCAAATAGAACTAGAGCTTACTGTTTAGTTATTCATGATTGTGTGTTTGAATATAAACCTCTAACTGGTATTGTAAGAGCTATTGTGTAATAAGTTAATATGTAAATTTTGTAATTTGATCCCAATAAATTGATTTTATTTAAATCAGTTGTTTTATTTTACACTAATTTCATCAACCTAAGGAACGCTGACACTGGAAATAAGAGTTGTAGGTAACGCCTAGGTTGGGCCAGACAGACTGGCACATTTGAACTACACATTTCAATTGTGGTTAAGTATGGGCTCTGCATTACCGACTGGCCAGTCTAGCGAGGTCACATGCAAGTCTCGACAAGATTTTCCTGCGTGCAGCTAGCCCCTTACTGTTATCATCTAGTTGCTATCATCTTGCTTGACATGCTTCCGAGTTCCCCGCACGTAATTTTAATATATAAATATATGAATAAATAAATATATAAATATATAAAATTATAAATATTTAAATATATACATATATAAATACATAAATATATGAATATATAAATGTATAAATATATAAATATATAAAAAATAAATAAATATTTTATCTCCCCTCATCGAGGCGAGTGGAATGACACCCCACACATGTGTTATCTTTCTTGAAAACTCAAAATTTTTAGTTTGCGCATGCGCAAATGTCTATTTGATTTTCACTCGTCGAGACGATTACGGTGATACCCCCACACATGTGTGTCTAACCTAACAAAATAAAAAAGTTGGTTTGCGCCTGCGCTGTCAAACATATTTTTTATGTGTAATTTCTACAAAAATCAATGCGGTGGGTTCTTTTATTTTGATGGGTTAGTTTAATTATCTTTTAAGAATTTAAATTTCCCACATTTTTCACTTACAGTCAACCATCTTGAATTATCTTGAATTACGTTATCTCATTATAAATCCTCTCTCTCTCTCTATCCAGCTCTGTTTTATCACTTTGACTACAAACTCACCAGATTTTTCACTTCCGGTCGGCCATCGGTCGGCCATCTTGGATTACGTCATTTCAGGTTAGCTCTCTTTTCTCTCTCTATCCAACCTGCCATCTTGTTTCATCACTCTGACATCACACGCATGCGCAGAGCCTGGAGGTTGTGGAGGCTGTTCCAGAACCCCCCATCTTTACCTACTTTAATGTTTATAGTAAAGTCGGTGCAGCATCGAGCTTTTGAGGTGGAAATTCGTTCCTTACAACTCTCCCAAAATTACTTCAGAAACTAGCCCCTTTGATGACGACGGCATCCTTCGTGTAGGTGGCCGCCTTTCACAATCTGAGTTGTCCTATGTTTCAAAACACCCAGCACTACTCCCAGAAAACACAAATTCACAGATTTTCTCATCAAAGATATACACCTCCGATATTTTCACTCGGGGCTTAATACCACAGTGCACCTTCTTCAGAAATACTTTTGGATATTAGGTGCGCGCCGCATTGTGAGTAGCCAGCTTTTAAAATGCAATCAGTGTTTCCGCCTTAAACCAAGCCATGTCACTCCTCCCATGCGCGAGCTGCCCAGTTCCCGTGTCTCTCAGGCTAAACCATTTAGCGCAACGGGTGTCGATTTTGCAGGTCCTTTTCGAGTTCTATATCGTCGCTTTCGTGGAGCCAGACCTATCAAAGTGTAATAATATATAGATAATGTAGATAATTGTTCCCCCTTTTTTTAACATTGATCACTCTCGTTTTGTTTTGTATAGTTTTCCTTTTTTGGGAAACTACACCAGACCGGTGGGCGGTATGTTCCGTCGTTATTCTCGACACCTTTTTTGCCACACGCACGTGCCGACTATGGACGCCAAAAGACAGTTGGTCACCCTGGGCACGTCAGGGGATGGGCACGTCAGGATGGTCAACCCGAAGATGTCGCCCTGGAGATTTACGTTTTCGTTTGGCTAGAGAGGCCGCCTACCCCTTCCGACCCCTAGAGCCAGGAAGACTTCGGAATCAAGAACTCTACAAAAACCCCATGTCAACGATGATCGTGCTATAGTGCAGTTCACTCATCAGTTCGAGTCCTTCGTTGTCCCCTGGGCATTTGGCAAACAGGCCCGTAGCAGCCACGTGACATTCTGAAAAGTGTTAGAAACCACGTGGATCATAGGGCGAGGTTGTGTCTCGTTCCCATTTAAGTGCTACAAACTGCGTGTACCAGAGAATGAGGCTGCTTCTTATTCTCCGTCTGTTCAACAAGTTATTTAACCCCCATTTCATCGATGATCGTCCTATAGTGCAGTTCACTAATCAGTTCGAGTCCTTCGTTGTCCCCTGGGCATTGAGCAGACAGGCCTGTAGCAGCTATGTGACCTTCTGAAAAGTGTTGGAAACCGCGTGGACCATAAGGTGAGGCGACGCCTCGCTCCCATTTAAGTGCTAACAACTGCGGGTACCAGAGAATGAGGCTGCTCCTTATTCTCCATCTGTGCAACAAGTCATTCACTCTGTGAAGAAGGGAGGTTCCCGAAGCACATCAAGCTGTTCCCCGTTAGACCCATCAACGACGTCCCAGACAAGAAAGGTATTTTGTTTGTATTACACCGCTTCTGTTTATTATTTCCTGTGTAACTTTGCCCATTCTGCAATAAATTAATTTAATTAACCCGCGCTAATGTTTTCTTTACCATCTAACCCCTGATGTACATGCAAAGGTTCAATTAAACGTAAATAATTAGAGCTATCGAAGAACGTACCGAATCAACGTTTCAACAATATATGTACAAATTTCGCACTACAGTAAAGAGATTGGATATGACTGCAAATGAATAGGTTATATATTTCGCTTTTTAATATTTATAAAAATAATTATCGATATATATATATATATATATATATATATATATATATATATATATATATATATATATATATATATATATATATATATATATATATTTGTGTGTGTAACTACAATTCACAAAACAATACAAAAAAATTTAATTTGGCACGTGTTCTCATATATTGTATTTTCCACGAGTTCCTTAGCCAGCACAAGCGCATCAGTATTTCAGTGAAAAATTCAAGTCTCTTCTCGGAAAATGTATATATGAGAATAGTAAAGTTATTGAAATAAAACTTGGTAGGCAAATTGCATTGACATAGAGTATAATACTATTAACCAAATTCTAAGTTTTTAGCTAAACGAAAATTTGAGTCATGGACATAACTATTTTTCCCCAGCAAAGAAGGATACAAGGGCTCAAACTTTGTGTATGATAAATGAAGTGTTTGTTTTTACACCAAAGAAGGGTTATTCGGGGCTAAGAGACTGAAAAGTAGCAATACATCAGACATACATTTCGTACGAGAAAAACAAAACGGAACTATTTTCTCTTACACTTATCAATTTTGTTACCAACAATTTCATATACCTACTTATATGTTATTTTTCTTAGAAAAAATTGACTAATGGAGAGATCCCGACTTTAGGACAGATATTAATTGTGAACCGATCCCTGCAAATATCCAAAATACAAAATTACAAAAATTAGAAAATAACAAATGGATGTTAGTCGCCCCAAAAGAAATGAGGTTACCACAACGTGTTGTATGTTATGACATATAAGCATGCTGATTCCCGCTATATGACTGTTTGTTGAGTGGCCATGTGTTGTATTTTAGGTTAGGTTGTTATGACATGTACCGATTAGCCTGATGTTTGTTGACATATAAGCTCCATGTGATCTGTGGTTATGTTCCATGCCGACTCCCGCTATCTGACTGTTTGTTTGTTGAGCTTAAGTGTCTCATATGTTGTATTTTAGGTTATGTCGGCTGTCGGCTATCCCGCTAGCCGAATGTTTGTTGGTTTCGAGCTTACCAACGTTTCTTAGGCTATGTTTGTAGGTTACACACACAGCTGTCATATAAGCTCACCATGTGTTGAATCTTTGTTATTGTTTGTTGAGGTTAAATGTGTTGTATGTTTGTTTGTTGTATTGGTTGCTTGGTTATTCAGTTTTGGCGGCTAATTTGAATTGTATTGAAATTTTGTGTCTCTGTGTGCAAAGTTCAGCCCTTTGAACATGGGTACAAAACATACATTCCATTATGGAAGTTGGTAAGGTAGGGAATGTTCCCATCTTCAACTGGTCGAACTTCACACACACATATACATATAGGTAAGCGATACATACAGATATAGAGAGAGATAGACAGACTATTTAAATCTCGTTTAAAGAGAAGCGTACGCTACAAGTTAGATTTGAACCTGAGAGCTCGAATTGACCGTATATTTCAAACATGGGTGTATTAACCGCTGTACCAGATGCTCCACGAGAGACTCTAGATAAAGTTTGTTTTATGCTGCTATACACATGTATTATGTTAGTTTTCAAATATTTTAAAACGAGAACCAGTTGTTGACATGCATTATTTATATATGATAATTAAACGTGTTTCCTAAATGGTAATAAAAATGTTATCAGGTTTTTATGCGGGGCGTTCTCTCTATTAAAAGTGAATCTGAATATACATCGGTAAACAAATGGTGTATCTTTATATGAGGAGTGATCAATAATACAAGTAACAAACTCCATTTTAAAACAAATCAACTACGATATACGAGGGTTGTTTGATATGTGTTGTTTGAAATGAATGTAAACAGACTGTTGTTGTTGTTGTTGTTGTTCGACAGTGTATATGACATACATAAGAGTAGAATACATACCTACAGCAAGAGACGTTGTTGTCGTTTAACATCTCAACACATACTAAACAAGAGTGTGTGTGTGTGTGTTTGTGTGTGACTTTGGTCTTTTTTGATCTTGTACACGCTGTTGTTTAAAAGGATATAACACACAGGTCATGACAGTTAGATGTCTTTGCTTAGACTGACAGATGTGTGGAATAATAAAAACATTGGTCTTTCGAATATCATATGACCTTGGTCTTGTCTGATACATGTTGTTTGAAAGGATATATGACACATAGGTCATGACATGTCTTTGCTTAATACATACCTACAGTATGGCCTTGGTCTTGTTTGTGCTTGTCTGTGCATTCAAAATCTGTTCAATATTTGATTTAAATAACAAAGATGTAAGGGGCCCCAATGGGTAAACAACGTCTGTCAGTTGGTGACCTTGGTCTTGTTTGAGCTTGCGTGACCTCGTTCGTGTTAGAACTTGTCTACAACTGGTAGTTATAGAGAGTGACCTTCGGGGCTTGCTTGCTAACATTCATAACACACATGTTTGATATATAACTTCCTATTTGAACTGTCTAGAATACAGTCGACATATGTTTAACACAACAGACGTAAGAGGTCCCAAAATGGGTAATAGCTGTCGCACTGTATGACAACTGAATACAAGTTTTGTTTAAAGACACACACTTAAAGCAAAACAAAACATATAAATGTCGTTGGTGGCTGCTAACATAGATACCACACTGTATGGCAGTTGAATACAAGTTTTTGTTTAACAAAATGACATACACATATAAACAAACGACCAAAGTCCTGTTTGAGTTTGTCTAGGATACACTCGACATCTGTTTAACATAACATACGTAAGGGGCCTCAATGGGTAATAGCTGTCGCACTGTATGACAACTGAATACAAGTTTTGTTTAAAGACATACACGTAAAGCAAAACAAAACATATAAATGTCGTTGGTGGCTGCTAACATAGATATCACACTGTATGGCAGTTGAATACAAGTTTCTTGTTTTAAAAAATGACATATACATACAAACAAACGACCAAAGTCCTGTTTGAGCTTGTCTAGGATACACTCGACAGCTGTTTAACATATGAGTGAAATAACACAGATGTCAGAGGCCCCAGAATGGGTAATAATAGATATCGCTGAGCTTGTGCACGCTGTTGTTGTTTGAGAGGACATGACATTTAGATGTGGCGGGGAAATTTGAATTTTAAACATGAAATAAACAGACATATAGAACCCTTCCATACTTGATAACCCAGAGATGTCATACTTTAAAGGGGGAAATTTGAATTTACACACACGAAACAAACAGACAGATGATTGATATATCGATGCCGGCTGCTTATAAGAACAAACAAGACACGTTGTTAATAATTAACGCTATGTTTTAATATACATATTCAAATTGGTACTGAAAGTATGCTATAGTTGTTAAAATAAGAGAAACACACACAAGCACAACACCGCACACACACACACACAGTAAGTGAAAAACAGAACGCTGTAGCATGGTTTCTAAAAAACTATTGTTTTGTATATATCTGCCTAAACACTCCCTGTATATATGCTGAAGCTAGAGAGGGAGTCGACGCCGATGGTTACACAAGCCAGAGTCTGGCTTACCTCGATGATTGATGCCGGCTAATAGCGCCAAACGGCGCCTTCTCCTGCTCAAATTAGTATTACAATAAGTTTGTTCAGATAAGAGAGCGATTATTACACAACGGTTTTATTCAAAACTATTGTTTTCGCGCGCGCTCTTGTAGAACAAACAGAAATATATGTGTTATCTATTAATATTAATAGAAAATTGGCGCTAAATATTAGAAAGGATAAAGCTATACATAAGCGGGGTAACGCACACACACACACACACACACTCACACACACACACACACACGCACACGCACACACACACACACACACACACACACACACACACACTTTAGCTCTATATAAGACTTCGCGAAAATTATTTTTCAGCACCTGCGTCTGTGAGCTTGTGTGCATGTAAATATTGTGTGTGATTTTAAAAACATATTTAGACTAGTAAACATTTTTTTGTGTTCTCGTATAATTATTTGTGTGTGTAAAACTTGTGTGTAGACTTTTCATATAATTATTTGTATATTTAAAACTTGTGTAGACTTATCAAACATTTTTGTGTGAGTGCGTGTAACAAACTTTTAAAACTATTTTCTGGTTATTGTGTGCGTGTGTTAAGAATAATAATGGCTTTCACTATTCTAAATGAATTTACCAAAACCAACCAGCGCTATAAAATGCAACAGCACTGCATCGAATTCCGGCTAAATGCCCCCAATGCAACTGTCCAGGAGCCTAAACAATGGCTTAAACAGGGATTGCGGGGTATTTACGAGCATTTAGTCAGGTGTCTCGATGCCGAAAATAAGGTGGGGTTGACGTGTACGGCCCATGGATTAGACACAGACTTCCACATACCATGTAAACCTGTGCCAAGTCTAAAATTTGATAACTTGTGGAAACTGCTGGACTTTGTACCAGAGCAAAAAGGAAGCCGTAGAGGGTGATACTTTTAAGATTATTACCACAAGCTTCCGACCGTACAGAGGGTCGGGCCGAGGACACTCACCCTACATGACTTTCCAGGAGGAGTGTGCTAAGAAAAAAAGTATAGTTACAATAAAAAACAAGGACAACCTATGCATTGTTAGAGCTCTCGTTGTTGCCCTGGCGTATGTAATGAATTTCCCTTATTTAAAACAAATAAGGAAAAACATAGGAAAAAGGCAAGATCAGGAAGCTACGCAGTTAATGGAGAAGGTTGGTGTTGCTATTCCAGCAAATGGTGCTGGTGTTGAGCAAATACAACAGTTTCAACAGCATCTCAAAGACTGTAAAATTACGGTCTATGAGTATGGGTCTAAAGGTCGAGATGTGTTGTATGAAGGGCCCGATCCCAAGTACAAGTTAAATTTGCTGCACCACAAGAATCATTTTAATGTCATCACCAGCCTTACATCAACTTTCTGTTCCGGATATTTTTGTGAGCTTTGCCATATTGCCTATGATCATTAAGACGGTCACAGGTGTCTAGGCCGGTGTCCCTGCAACAAGAACCTCAGTGTGAGCAGGTGGTGAATGACATTTTATGCTCTGATTGTAATAGAAAATTCAGGGGGCAGAGCTGTTTTGACCAACACAAGGCTTCATCTTCAACCCAGGGAAAGAACTTGTGTCACCGTGTACGAAGATGTGGTGATTCTTTGAAAACGGTAAAAACAGGTAGAAGTCACATATGTGGGGAAATCTTTTGCAATATCAGCAAAAAGCACCAACCTTCAACACACCAATGTTACATTCAGGTGGACACTGGTAAGCCTAACACAGACAACCACTTGTTTGCATTTTATGATTTTGAAACCCGGCAAGACGATGAGAATACTCGAGGAGAACACGTGCATGTGCTGGTTCTTTGTGTTTGCCAGCAAAGATGCAACGACTGCTTTGATCTGGGTAGTGAGGTGTCTACATGTCAGAGGTGTAAAGTGAGAAGGCAGGTAATAACAACCGAAGCCGTTATTCAACCATTTCTTCAGCAGTTACTTATCAGCAGCAAGAACTTTAAAAATGTCATCGTCTTAGCTAACAACGGACAGGCTTATGATCACCAGTTTATTCTACGTCATGTATTAGAACAAATGACCGGTCTTAAATCCGAGGTGATCATGAGAGGAATTAAGATTCTGATGTTGACTGCAGGTCGTTTAAAGTTGATCGATTCACCAGATTATTTTCCCATGAAGCTGGCTTCCCTACCTAAAGCTTCTGGTCTGAGCGAGTTGAAGAAAGGTTATTTCCCTCATTTGTTCAGCACTCTCAAAAATCGGAAAGTATGTTTCCCACAGAGAACTCCTTTGAAATGATAGAAAAAACTGAAGAGGAACCAAATAGGTATGAGCATGTGAAACTTGTTATCGTTTAAGGTGATGTGCTCCGACGACACATGCAGCCCGGCAATGCTAATAGATTTGGCTTCATTCTTACTGAAGGAAAGCAGACTTTTGATGGTTGTTGTGGTGTATGGGTCTCGCACTCGTTCCACTTCCTTGTTATTTAACTCATAGGTCATCGATTCAAACAGAGCTGCTCCTCCATTATTTGGCAGATAACACTCACCATTGGCATTTTGTACTGCTAAAGGTTCCAGAGCACCTTCGATTATTAGAGCTGACTCGGCCAGACATACGAACGCATCTTGCTGATTTATGGCTATTTCAATTTCATAGCTGTTACCAAACGATTTAGTTGGTGAATAGCAAGAGCGCAGTTCTTCTCGATCGATGGCATCATCAAACACAGGGTCTTTGAATATTTCTAGTTTTGACGACATGATAGCCCAGGCTTTTCAGGAACTCAATATTATCGGGACGAAGTGTACCCTTTGAAATGTCTGACTCAACTGAATTTGTTTTGGTAGATGCACTTGCTTTTATATCTTTAAAAACCAACATACTGAGTAACCTTTATAAGTTTCAAGCGAACAGACACCTCTTCACCTTGAAAGTTAACAGGAACTGAATCTTGATCGACGATGTCGATGCTTATATTGGAAATCTCTTGCTTGTTCACTGGCAGGTAAATTAAATTTTGAGGTTCTATGTCGATTGCGTAGCCAGGATCAACCATCAGAGCAAACTCATCTAACGTATGTGAGAGTTGTCCGTTATAATAGGAACCCAGACACAATATTAGTTTCTATGCGAATCTGTCTAACAAGTAAATCAGATTCATAAAAGATGTCCGGTTGAAGAACCTGTTTTGAAAAGCCCAACATTCGCCCAATGGAACCATCAAATTCAAAACTGACATTTGTATAACTCTTTATTTTACATTTGATGGTATTCGGATTAGGTCTCAGAATCAGAGCTTGCTGCTTTTGTTCGTGTGTTGCTGTAGCACCAACAAGTTCATTTTGAAGTAACTCTTCCAAGTGTGTTATTTCATATGCACCAGTGGGTATCGTAATGGTCCGCCAACCAGCTCCTTCTTTTACATGAAATTTGTTTTTACCTTCATATATGTTAGGTATGTTGTATGTGTCAAAGCCTATCAAAGCAACAGCATAAGTATCATCCAAAGCAATTGGTGGATGGCAGTCTGACGACAGATGGGAGCTGAGATCTTTCAACACGAAGGTGTGCGCCATGACTGAAACACTGAGGACTAGCGTTTGAGTCTTTTATTGCAAAAATTTTAAACACAAGTGACCACAATTAAAAGTGTTATATGTTTGATACACATCATGATTATACAATATGGAATAGTCTTTAAGGTAACGTTGCAGCTCTACATGAGGCTTCAAGTTGCCATACTAGTCAAAGTACTCGAAGATGCTGTCAAGTTTCCTCACAGCAACCCAATGACTGCCTGGCTCCTCATGTGTTTGCAAATTCATGACGAACGATTCATTTTTACGTGGTCCATTGCGAGATAGTTCATCTAGGATGTATACACCTCTAAAATATGGGATTTTCATTTTACCAGCAAACTTGACAAGATCCACATTTGTCAGAGGTCTTGCTGGTAAACACTTTAGTTTTTTGGCTTTTGCAGATACAACCCATAACCGGAGCATTGTTTCTTGAGATACAGGCCTTTGCCCAGTCTTTTGTATTTTGGCTTAAATTTCAAACCACTGCCTCTCTTACCCATCGCGATGGCTTCCATTGTTTTGTTGTGACGTTCTTCTTTCTCTAGTTTGCGTTTGGCTGCTTTAGCATCGTTGACTGCCTTAGCGATACCTGCAGCACCGCCACCCAGAGCTCCTAGTGCTGACAGCCCACCAAATATTAGAGGTCAGAGTGGAAGGAAGCCCCCGCTTTTAGGTATAGGAATAACTCGAGGTTTCTGCACATTCTTACGCCCACCAATGTTTCTAACGATTGCATGAGCTATATCAAACACAGCGTTCTCTGTTGGAATAAGGTTTCTATCTTTTATAACTTCCCCAATCAGACTTATTATGTTTTTAAAGGGAACTTTCTTCTTTGGCTTCAACCTGATTATATCAAGACCCGCATCAAGTTTTCTGTTAACTTTCATGGTGTTTGTAACGCTCCAACTTTTCAGCAAAACTTGCGTCCTCCTTTGTTAATACCAACCCTCACTTTGTGATACCAACATTTATACTGACTGTGCGTCTCACTTGCATCTATATATACACACACCAAAAAATATAGTTTAGTTCAAGTCAAGATGCGTACCATCAAACACGCTTCTGCTTTACCCATTACAAATATAGACGATGTTGTTACGGATACAGCAGAACAACAACTGAGGCATGGTCCTCTCTTTCCAAACACCGTTCGATGTATCATATGTGGTCCTAGTGGCTGTGGTAAAACAAATGTCATGCTGAGTTTATTGTTTGAAGCAAACGGTTTAAAGTTTGAGAACGTGTATGTGTATTCAAAATCTCTATATCAACCGAAATACAAGATGTTACGACAGGTGTTGGATGCAGCAAAATGTGTTGGTTGCTATCCTTATAGTGAAAGCGATGAAATCGTAGATCCAGCATATGCCTTGGACAACTCTGTGTTTATATTTGATGATGTAGCGTGTGACAAACAAGATAAAATAAAAGCATACTTTAATATGGGCAGACATAAGAATATTGATTCATTCTATCTCTGTCAAACATATACTCGAATACCCAAACATCTGATACGTGATAACGCTAACGTTTTGATTCTCTTCAAGCAAGATGAAACCAATTTAAAACATGTGTACGACGATCATGTGACCACCGATATGGACTCTAAACAATTTAAAAATATATGCTATCAATGCTGGAAAGACAATAAGTATGGTGTGTTGGTGATTGTGAAAGAAAATGATGTACACAAAGGCAGATATAGAAAAGGATTCGATAGATATATATTAATCTAACTGGTTACAACCAATGATAGACAGGACAGACAGCTGTCTAACAGTTGTCATACAGCTGTCATATACAGCTGTCATATACAGCTGTCTAGTACAGCTGTCATATACAGTTGTCTAATACAGCTGTCTAATACAGCTGTCATACACAGCTGTCTAATGCAGCTGTCTAATACAGCTGTCTAATACAGCTGTCTAATACAGCTCTCTAATACAGCTGTCTAATACAGATGTCTAATACAGATGTCTAATACAGCTGTCTAATACAGCTGTCGTGATAAATAAGAAGACATGCACCAAGGCGGAATCAGTATACCTTTAACCACCACACAGCTTGTATCGCTCTAACAAGTGATTAGACCAGTACGTAACACCAACTAACTTTAGCACGATGGAGGTGATGGGTAAGCAAGAGAGAAAAGGATTTTACAACTTGCTGAAAATATTCGAAAAAAGCATTTGATGCTTAAGCTTAACAGAGCTGAGAATGATGATGCTCTGCAACGTTTATATAAACCAATTGTTGAGCCGCTAAGTGAAATACCTAAAAACACATCAGCACTGCAGCAGCCACCAGTGTCCGAACAAATCAAAGAAGAAGTTGCTATACCAGAAACGAAACCCAAAGTTGAGTTCCTTAAAGACCATGAAGTTTTTGAAGCCGAACCAGGGGAGGGGGGGACAAGTTCCGATGAGGATATCCCAACATTTCAAGAGCTTGAGGCAGAGCTACAAACTGTCACAACCAACCCAGCATATCAAGAATTTTTGGAGCAATATCCTGGACGAGTTCGGTATTATGTAGACAAGTATTTTACTGAACCACCGGGACTTGCTACCATTGATCAAACGTATGGTGCTCGCTACGCTAAAGATACTGGTAGCTGGAGTCTTGGCAACAAAGGCTTAGACTTTACCGATGCTGAGATTCAACTGGGTCAAAGGAGATATGCGCAAACACAAGGTCTGCTAGAATTAATATTTATGAAAACACCTAGGGGGTATACTTATGACGATCTTCAACACTATAGAGATATTCTAGAAGCAACTAGTGTTCATAAAATGAACTACGATCCCAACGCACGAACCAAGGGTTGTTCCTCGGAAAAGTATCTGACTCTAATAAAACCAGTTATAAATCCACGAGAGCGTAGATCCTCAACTCCTCAAGGTTTTGGTTACACCTACGACGACGACGACAACGATAACGCCAGACATCTTAACAAAAAACAAAAGACAACCTAAAGCTCAGAGTGACAAGAGCAGCGGTAGCAACAGCATCAGCACTAACAACTATATGATACAAAATAACAAACAAATAGCATATGTGTATTGGAATGACATAAACGAGTTGGTTGACAGACTTCGACTTCTGATGGCTTCCCAAGTTGCAGGCAATAATGCCCATAACAACGAAATTCAGTCAATCTTGGAAGAACTAAAGGAATCTAGTGTTATCGCCTAGTAAACCTACATAAGGTGATACATACCTATCTACTGCCTAGTATAAAAATGTCTATCGATAAGTTCGGACGTTCCCCGTCCAATAAACGTTGAAAGTTAAAAATTATCGAAAGAGAGACTTTCCCAAGAACAGCAAGTGGTGATTTCGATGTGCAACGCCGTAGATTATGTAACGGCGCCGACCCTATCGATTCCACAGATGGAGTAACTAAAACATTTGTTGATGCGTGGGTGGACGACTATCAGAACCATAAAGCTGAGTATCTGAGGCATAAAGATGAAGTGAGACAAAAACTGGTGGCCATAGTGCTAGAAGCTGTGCATAAGTCCGAGTTGGAATATTTGAAAAACGAATTTGAACAGAAGTTGAAAAATGTAACCAAGACCATCACAGCTCAAGTTTTAAAAAATATCGATCTGTCAAAGAACCACAAGCTGAAGAAGTTGGGTGAAATAGACAAAAATCTAAAAGATTTGCACGACAAGTGGATACTTTTAAATCCAACATTGCCATGAAGCGTCGCCGACGACAATAACAACACCAACGTAACGCTGAACCATCTGATGTTAAGAATTCTATAAATGAATTCCAACAACAAACGGCAAGAGTTTACACACTTGTACTTAGAATCAAATAGAAGTCTTTGTTAAAATTAATGTGTTTTTATTTTATAATACAATTAAAAATATGTCGCAAAGCAATAATATCCTGAATAAACTTCTCTTGCGGTACATCTGCTATATGTAGGTTGTTTCTATATGCCGTAAGGTATTTAACTTCAGTCTTTATTCTGTTAAAGAGATTTACTGAATTTGGATCATACAACATGTTTAAGACCACTTTGGCATCGGGTTGTTTATTTTTAAAGTTCCTGATAGCTCTTGGGAAACTTTTCTTTTGTGTTATTACAGCATGATATGGATAGGTGGCGTCTTTATCGTTTCTTGCAGGTAAACCAAACACACTTATTTTTCCCGGGTTACTTGACTTTGGGGATATATCTTCAAGATGTTCTGTGACTTTAGCATTTGGTTCTCGCATACGCTGCACTTCATCATCTATCTCCATTAATTTCACTTCAATCTCCTCAAGGTTGTCCCTGTATTTCTGATTAAATTCGCTTAGGAAAAAGTCAAAAATAATTTGATTGCACTTTTCATAGAAACGATTTGATATCCAACAAGCCAAATTTAATATCAAATCTGCAGACATATGTACCAGATATCAAGTTGTTTTCAGCTTGTCTTCCACGAAAATCCACCAAGTATGTGACAGTTGTTGGTGTTAATTGAAATGTTGCTTCCGCCATTTCTAGCGAGCCGGTATTCCAGCCCACTAGAGGTGACTCTAAGTGGGCTCTTTCGGTTGGAACATTTAGGGTATCGGTATTTCGATGTCCTAAATATTCCTTTAGCTGACTGTTGTAATAGGAAATCAACTCTTTAGTTTTCTTATTTTCCAACCAATGATACATTTTTTCTCACCACTCTTACAAAATTTTGTTGTTCTGAAATAACCAGTATTCTTATCGATAACTTGATATTCTCCAAATAGACCATACTAGAAGTTGTCTTTAATTTGCTGGTAACACACATAACTTAGTGTAGCCATTTTGAAACAGACTTGGATAGAGCAAACTGAAGCACGTCTTTTCTCTGCGACTACTCAGTTGTAAATGAGCTTAAAGCGAACTCTAACAGAGAAACTAGGTCATCGGCAGGAAATAAAAACTGATAACGTTCATCTGTCACGGGTCTAACTCTGAAAACTAGGTCCCTACCGGAATTGACAACAGATAACAAGTATGCAGACAAGCTCTAACACACTAGTTGTCTGTATCTAACTGGTTGTCATGTCTGTCACATCTAAAACATGTTATTTAAATCGTGTGTCTGTGTTTCATGTGTGAAATTCAAATTACCCGTTAAAACTGACTAATACATCATGTCTGTTTGTTATTCGACACATCTGTCAGTCTAAGCAAAGAAATATAACTGTCATGACCTATATGTATCATATATCCTTTCAAACAACAGCACGTACAAGCTCAAACAAGATCAAGGTCACACACAAATATATATATATATATATATATATATATATATATATATATATATATATATATATATATATATATATATATATATATATATATATATATATATATATTGTGAGGGGTCAAATCGGGATAAGGTTATCTTTTCCTAATATGGGGAGGTTCCCACGGGATAACCTTATCAATACGGCTTTATTTACGGGATTTGCTCAGGCGCCAGCAGCGTGGGTTTAAAGGAAGACGCTGCGCTCCCTCAGGACTATATATCTGTCCTCGGTTGCTATTTACAGCTACACGGACCCGGGGTAAACTTCAGTGGAGACAGGGTTCACCTAAGTCCTCAGGCGAAGTCCCTCGGGACTTCTTAATTATGGCCTATGTATTAGAGATCAGGATGTTACGTATTACGTTGGGGTGGATTGGTTGGGAAGCTTTAAATGAAATACCGTATAAAACAAATAATCTATTTACAAAAGTATTGGTAGGGAAATATTTACAAAATATATACAAAGAAATATTTACACAAGGGATTCTTCCGGTATACCCCACGTTTAAACTAACTTATTTGACAACTAATCAATGTATTAGAGACCAGAGGCAGAAACTGAAATATTCGCGAGTTATACGGACGGTATCACGAATAGGGGTGGTAAACTCGCGGGTTGTAAGCGGGCACAAGCGTCCCAGGATCTCCAAAGCAAGGCACCGGACAGGTGGTCGGTTTAAGCGGGCATGCAATATTAATTACGGACCCTCAAGCATGCGTTGCAGTCATACAGACTCTCTACGACCGGAGGAAGTGTCTCCCTAGGGAGATGGAAATTTCCCCTCGACAAAATAAAGGAAGTCCTCACTATCAAGTTAAAAGAAAACACAGCCTCCAGACGGTGTCTTCAGGACGGTCGGGATACCGGGTATCGCCAGACTGTTTCGATCGCCAGGAATGGTGGAGACCTACTGCAGCCCGAAATATCCCTGCTGTCGTCCAGATCCAGGAGCACGAGAGCTGCGCCACGGGAGACCGCTTTGGGATGATTTGATCGTGGCTAGACCGCCCCCGGGTTCAAATCAACGTGCAGTCGGCCGCTTCGCTAGTGCTCTCGCGTTCTCGGGAAGATTCCAGCCCAGGAACGCGACCCCTTTGCGCCTCCCGACGGAAACATCTAAAGCTTTTCCCCCGAAGACTGAAAACGACAAGGTTTTCCCAATGATGTCAGTCGGACGGTCGGGACACCGGGTATCGCCAGAGTGTTTCGATCGCCATGAGTAGTGGAGACCTACTGCAGCCGGAAATATCCCTGCTGGCGTCCAGATCCAGGAGCACGAGAGCTGCGCCACGGGAGACCGCTTTGGGATGATTTGATCGTGGCTAGACCGCCCCCCGGGTTCAAATCAACATGCAGTCGGCCGCTTTGCTAATGCTCTCGCGCTCTCGGGAAGACTCCAGCCCAGGAACGCGAGCCCCGGCTCCCAGGTCGCTCCGCGAATACAGACAGAAGCAAACGATGGACCTATTTATCCGAAGCTCCTTTGCGGCCGTCTCTCTGAAATAGAACCACTGACAAACACAACAACATTCAATATATGAAACTATATTTTATTGAATGTTTTAATAACAAAATAAATTAAATTAAATACGGATGGTACGGATCTATTCCCCTGTTAACTAATTAGATTTCTAACACTGGACAAATGTCTGCAAGTAACGAACGATATTTACTAATTTTAGATGACCATTTGTCACGATTAAGTAATGAACTACAAAAACTATCAATGCACAGAACTAAACGCGGATTAATAAACGGAGCAGGCTCTTTAATTAAAATGATAACAGGAAATCTCGACCAAGAAGACTTGAAAGAAATCAATAAAAATTTAGATAACCTTTTCCAAAATCAAGAAGATATAATTACCCAAATTGATAATTTAAATTCATTTGCTAATATAATCACACAAAGGTACGAAAAGGACCAAAAAATTATTAATCAAAATCTAGATCATATTTATCAGACTTTTTCCACTTTAGATAGCGAAAGAGAATTGTCGAGTAAAATTCATTTCCAAATTCACGTAGCTGTTAAATTACTCCATAATATAAAGATAATTCAAAGAACTATTTCCTTAAGTTTTAACGAAATTACTAATATAGAGCTCTTTACCACTAGTGATCTGTTAAATATTATTGATCACTTAAAGTTAAGTCATGACAGAAATGAATTGATCGACTTTGACAAAAATCATGTTTTTAAGGTTGTAGAATTTACCAAATTTCATATATTATCGGTTAAGGATACGATTGTATGCCTTTTAAAAGTTCCTATCCTACATCCCAATCCTGGTTGTTATTTTCGTGTTTATCCTATACCACAAAATTATATTCTCCTGGTACCACCCAGCTCATACTATTTAGAAACACCCTCTTCAAACTTATGGACCAAAGAGAAGTGCCCCTCTATAGAAGACGTGGTTATATGCAATAATCGCCCACGAGAAGAACATTGTCAGCTTGACACCTTACAAAATTGCACTTCTGCCAAAGTAATGAACCCCTACGAAATATCAACTCAGCTGCAGAATGGTCAGATCTTAATATCCACTAGCTCAGCAACCACTATTGTCGAAAATTGCGAAACATCGTTAGAACGAAAAATCTTCCAGGGAAACGGTCTAGTAACATCCCTCAATTCCTGCAAAGTCAAGATCAATGAGGAAATGTATGAAGACGTTGCTACCAATTTGACGCTACAACCCATGGAAGTCGAAGAATTGCAACCGACACCTCAACATCATATCCATTTTAAGCCAATTCATCTAAAAGAAAACAAAAGGATAAAAGAAGCATTGTCTCAAATACAACAGCATCCATTTCATCTCCGACCGTCCATGCAGTATTCCCACTTAGGCATTACCATTGGTATATCCATCGCTGTTACCATTGTACTTCTGTTTCTTTTAAGAAGAAAAATTCGAAGCATCGTATACAAGTCCAACAGGCAAACGCAAACAGAAGAAGTGTCCGAACACGAGGACGTGTTAAAGATTTAAGGGTGGAGGAGTTACATCCCTGTATATTCTCAACGTCATACAAAATACGACGAATCCTGAAACCATGCATCATCAGTTTAGTGACCTGTGCAAGAATGCTGATGCAGACGTTTGCATTTATGTTAGTTCTGTAGAACATTATTTCATTCAATCGCTGTAACTCTAGTTGTTCACATGTTGTTTTGAATCACATATTTTATAATAAATTTTAAGACTGTAATAATTGTACCACTTAAATAAATAAATTACTTTTTCGGACAATCGCTACGAAAAAACCTAATTATATATATATATATATATATATATATATATATATATATATATATATATATATATATATATATATATATATATATATATATATATATATATAGTAGAGTGCGGGGGTTTTTAGCCAATATAATTATTAACAAACATGCATGTTTTAGCCTGTTAAATGGACACCTCTTAATATTGGTAATAATTCAGCTGCAGTGAGATATATTTCTGCCAGAGTTGTTATGTAAGAGCCCCGGTATATAGTCGAGCACGGCTATCAATTTTCAGACATATTTCTAATTCCCTCAAACAGGTGCCTTCTCTTGTTTTCCGCATTTCTAATTCTTATTACTGGAGTAAAAACAAGCCGCCATAGGTATTATTTATTGCATATTTAAGTCGCTTCAATTATGTTGAATTTCGTAACGACGGGATATTTTAACATGCAGAAATAATAGTGGTAAAATTTCGTTCATATCAGATCAATCTTAGGGCTCCAGTTAAGTTAACTTAGATAACGAGCTGGTGAAAAGTCAAGGGTTGGGTCGCGACATCGAGGTCACTAATTGCCCTCCTCGAGAAAATGGAAGGACCTAAGTCAAGAATTAGAGTGCGTTTTGTAATAAAAATGTTGAGAGTAAGGCAATATGGTCTATTAATAAAATCGTGGGAGACAATTTAGGTTCTGAATGTATCCGTGTTAATAAAGATATTCAAACATTGGAATGCGCGCACTTACTCGCTTATATATATATATATATATATATATATATATATATATATATATATATATATATATATATATATATATATATATATATATATATATATATATATATATAGACGTTCTGGCTTATTTACATTTGATTTTGTTCAGTCAACATTTATTTAGGCCCTTTAATAATTAGCTTCCTGCTGAAAAACTCGACAAGTTAAAATTATCTCGCAATAAGATATTAATACTTCGATAGTTCTGTATTCAGTCCCAAGATAAATGTACAGACGTATTTGTGTAATTCAATAACACCACAGTTAATACAGGCATTCCTCATGCTCCTTGAAAAAAGGTTAATTTTTGTTGACACCAGCTGGAACATAAAGTTGTCACTTAATGTGTCTGCAAGTTGAAAACTCTGATATCTTCTCTGCATAAGGGGTGTTAAGTGTGATGTCGAGTATCTGGAAGGCAATTAGAAGTCAGTATAGTTGGTCGAAGCTAGAGATACCGTGAGAAACACGAAGGGCCATATGGCCTGAACATTCTTACAAACAATGAAAATAGAACAATGCTTGCGGATTTTGTATTAACCACAAATCTTTATGTCAATGTTTGGAAATATGCAGCTTATGAGCTACGTATTTTAATTATAGGTGTCTCTTTGTGAAATAAATAGCTTCCCACTTGCTTTCACGTCTAGTAAACTTTGCCATTTACCCTTGTATCTTCAGCACTATTATTGAGATGAGATATTGTAACTGCTCACTCAAAATGTATTATGAAGTTTAAAAAAAGAGACACTTTTAATTTTATAAACACATATTTCGTTAAAGGAAAGGTTAGTCGTTTGTTATAATTATGCGAACTGAAGCGGCACCCCTTGCGATTGTTCAGATACCCCGTTATTATAAAACACATAGTTCTGCAACATTGGACATGTTTAGTTCTGTGACACTTTGTGCACATTTTCATGAAATTTCCATAATGAGGTAATATTGTAAGAGTGGCCAGTTAATCATTTATTAAGAATTTGCGAATGTTGGACTGCCAAGCATATGTGCAGGTAGATACACATTTGTGGCAAGTGGGTATATTATTGTAATGTAGCTGTATAAATATGTAATTATTCTTATGCAATTAGTAATTAAAGGGAAGGAGACAAATAGGGTTTTTGTGTATTGTTAATGACTAGGAGAACCAGTGGGGCATTCGCAACTAGGTACACTTGCGAAATGATTATCGTACATTGAATATGTGTATTAAAATTTAGTTTAGAAAACCCATCACAATATGTGTGAGTATTAAGACAGTTTTTTTATAAAAGACTAGAGTGACATGCTGCAGATCACGTAGGCAGTAATAAAGTCGATAAGTGTGTACGCAACTGGTATATTTTCAACCGTAATGACTGTCTGTTCTTCATAGTTCCCACACATACAGGGGAGTGGATTTCATATAAAAGGACCTGTGTTTGTACAGGAGGCAGACTGTATCTAGCTCTCAGATCGGTCTTACCTCATCATCGCCGTCTCCATACAGTTCGGAATATCATAGAGCAAGTGGTTGGCGACAGTTTCAATACGTGTCGACTCAACTGGCTCATACAGGTGTTTCTCTGTAGAACCCATTTAGTCTTGTCTATTGGAAAAAAAACTGCCGTCCCCCCAAACGGCGTGAAATACCCCAGAGCAAGTGGTTGGCGCCAGTTTCAATACGTATCGACTCCACTGGCTCATACAGGTGTTTCTCTGTAGAACCCATTTCGTCTTGTCTATTGGCAAAAAAAATTGCCGTTCTCCCAAACAGCTTGAAATACCCCAGAGCAAGTGGTTGGCGCCAGTTTCAATACGTGTCGACTCAACTGGCTCATACAGGTGTTTCTCTGTAGAACCCATTTCGTCTTGTCTATTAACAAAAAAAATTGCCGTTCCCCCCAAACAGCTTGAAATACCCCAGAGCAAGTGGTTGGCGCCAGTTTCAATATGTGTCGACTCCACTGGCTCATACAGGTGTTTCTCTGTAGAACCCATTTCATCTTGTCTATTGGCAAAAAAAATTGCCGTTCCCCCCAAACCGCTTGAAATACCCCAGAGCAAGTGGTTGGCGCCAGTTTCAATACGTGTCGACTCCACTGGCTCATACAGGTGTTTCTCTGTAGAACCCATTTAGTCTTGTCTATTGGCAAAGCGCGAGCCGATTTGCACTAACAAGGAATCTTGCCACACAGACATCTCGCAGGGTTGATTCCCGATTCATTCAAGCCCTTGTCCCAACGCCCCGGCCCACGTCAACGAATATTGCGGCCGGTGTGACACCATTTAGGCAACAGACCGTACTACTAGACGCCGCCCACCGTATCAGCTCCTTTTGGCCCCGGCTTTGAATTATTCCGTAAGTTGAACCAGAAATAATAAGCCTCGCAGGGCTGCTTCAGGCATCTGATAGGTCGGCAGACTAGCAAGCTGGAAACAGCAGAAACCAGACGAAATAAGGGGTCAGCGCTGAAGACGGTGAGTGTACCTTTGAAAATAACTTATATCGCCTGCCCCCCTTTTATTCAAGCAAGCGCAAAGTCCGTCAAACGAAAAATCTCGATACTAGTTGGATATGTAGAAACTTTGTCAATAGGTGTTCCCCATATGGGTTTAATCATTAGCACTCCTTCCCGATCAATATATCTAAACTAAACTTGAAGCTTGTAATCTTATTTATTTGTGTATTAGTAGCAGAGTTCACTTGTGCATTTAAAAGGTCGCCAAATGCGCTATACTTGAACTCGGCTTGAAAGCCGGAGTTTTGTTCATTTGCATATTGTGTAGAGAAATTATTTGCGCGTTTGAATGTTGCCAAATTTAATACATTTAAACTGAAATTGGAGATCTGGAATTTTAGTTATTTGCGTGCTATATAGAGAAATTATTTGCGCATTTAAATGTTGCCAAATTTAATACATTTAAACTGAAACTTGAAATCTGGAATTTTAGCTGTTTGCATATTGTGTAGAGAAATTATTTGCGCGTTTGAATGTTGCCAAATTTAATACATTTGAACTGAAATTGGAGATCTGGAATTTTAGTTGTTTGCGTGCTATATAGAGAAATTATTTGCGCGTTTGAATGTTGCCAAATGTAATACATTTAAACTGAAACTTGAAATCTGGAATTTTAGCTGTTTGCATACTGTGTAGAGAAATTATTTGCGCGTTTGAATGCTGCCAAATTTAATAGATTTAAACTGAAACTTGAAACCTGGAATTTTTGTTGTTTGCGTGCTATGTAGAGAAATTATTTGCGCGTTTAGATGTTGCCAAATTTATTATTTAAACTAAAACTTGAAGTATGGAATTGTAGCTGTTTGCATACTATGTAGAGAAATTATTTGCGCGTTTAGATGTTGCCAAATTTAGTATTTAAACGAAAACTTGAAGTCTGGAATGTTAGCTGTTTGCATACTATATAGAGAAATTATTTGTGCATTTAGATGTTGCCAAATTTAATATTGAAACTGAAACTTGAAATCTGGAATTTTAGCTGTCGCATACTATGTAGAGAAATTATTTGCGCGTTTAATGTTGCCAAATTTAACATTTGAATTGAAACTTGAAATCTAAATCTTAGCTATTTGCATACTATGTAGAGAAATTATTAGCGCGTTTAGACGTTGCCAAATTTAATATTTAAACTGAAACTTGAAATCTGGAATTTTAGCTGTTTGCATACCATGTGTAGAAATTATTTGCGCGTCTAAATGTTGACAAATTTAATATATTTAAACTGAAGCTGGAAGTCTGGAATGTTATTTCTGGTATATTAGTTAAATAAATTATTTCTACGTTTAGAACCTTGCCAAATTTAAAGCCTCGAATTTTTATTTGTGTGTGTGTTCCTTAATGAGACTGCTTTGCATTCGAACGCAGAAATCTTGTGGCCACTTAATAATATTTAAACTGAAACTTGAAATCAGTAACTTTACTTGCTGGTGTATTACTTGATGAAATTATTTCTTGCATTTGAAAATAGCAGGCCTGTCCGCATTTAACGATATTTAACTGAAAACTTTAGATTGAAAATGATATTTGCTCGTGCACCACCTAAAGAAATTATTTGTGTATTTGCGAAATTAACATCTTGTCTTTACTTGAGAATTCTAAATTGTGAAACCAGGAGTATGGAGCTCATTATAATATGATTTAAATCTGAAGCGTGAAACCAGAATTATGTAGCTCTTTGTAATATCATTTAAATCTGAATCGTGAAACCAGAATTATTTAGCTCTTTATAATATAATTGGAATCTGAATCATGAAGCCAGAATTATACAACTTTTTATAGGATAATTTAAATCTGAATCGTGAAACCAGAATGAGGTGGCTCTTTATTATATAATTTAAATCCGAATCATGAAGCCAGGATTATGTAGCTCTTTATAATGCAATTTAAATCTGAATCGGGAAACCAGCAATATCTAGCTCTACATGATGTAAATTGAAGCCTGAAACTTGAACTAAAGGCATGTCATTTCATTTCTGTGTAAGATTGAAGTTGAAACTTGAAGTCAACCATGTGGCCCCGTTTTATGCACTTTGAAACTGAAACTGGAAGTTAGTTACCTTATTGTTTTGCACATTTCCCGATGAAGTTATTCTGTACCTGAAACAGACAACTAGGCTCTCCTTTGTGTGTTTAAACTTGAGACTTTAGATTGAACACATGTGGAGTGCACTGGACGGTGCGGACAAGGAAAAGAAAGGGATTTAAGCCAAGTGAAGTACCTTTCCCGGTGTTTTGACCAAGTTATGTAACTGTTCTCTTTGTATCTCGAATGACCTTCAGGTGAAGCTTCGCTTTACGAAGTGCCAAAATCCGAATATCAAAGACCTCATAAAAGAGGCTATAGTCCATGAAAGACTTCGCGAATTTACAACCTAGGTATGAATAGGGCGAAGGGGCAACCAGGAGGTCAGTAATTAGCTGAAAGCCTTGTAAAGTACGTCATAACATTGGGTGAGGTAATAGTAGATTTGTCATCTTCGCCGTTTAGTCAGTGAACAGTGATTTGGCCTGAATTACAATGCCTTTCCCCTGCGTCTCATACAACCTACACGTCCAAAACAAGAAAACTTGCAAGTGGTATTTGGGTAAACCTTCTACTTCCTGACTTGCTCGCATCCGAAAATTAGAGACCTCGCCAGAGAGGCATAGTCCAAGAAGGACACGGTAATTAAATTTATTTAGCATAATGGAAGGTGGAAGAGGCAATCCAAATGCGCAATGCGTCATTACCCAGTCATTAATGGTCGGATAAGAGACGTAGAGGGAGGAGCCGGTGAACCTCAAATGAATGCCCGGGTGTGGTGTCCTGTTCTGCGGTGTTGCTCAATCAGTCCCACGGTAATAAGATGAAATTAAAAGATGAACGATTAACACTATAAGACCTAAACAATGAAAATCAAAATGCAAATATCAATCCTTAGTTCTACGCCACTGTGGAGGCTGAGAGTGACATCGGAGACCTCGATACGCACCAGGTCATTAACCCTCCAAGCGATCCAAATTCTTTATGACAGTGCATTCCCCATATGTGTAAGATTCACCGCAGCCGCGTAGCGAAAGGTGCCTGGATGTCTGTGCATAATGTCTGTCTGTTCCACTGTACTTGTCAAATGGGAAGCTCTGTTAAATAGACTAAGTGTTTGCGATGAAATTAAAAGATGAACGATTAACACTATAAGACCTAAACAATGAAAATCAAAATGCAAATATCATATTAGTTCTACGCCACTGTGGAGGCTGAGAGTGACATCGGAGACCTCGATACGCACCAGGCCATTAACCCTCCAAGCGATCCAAATTCTTTATGACAGTGCATTCCCCATATGTGTAAGATTCACCCCAGCCGCGTAGCGAAAGGTGCCTGGATGTCTGTGCATAATGTCTGTCTGTTCCACTGTACTTGTCAAATGGGAAGCTCTGTTAAATAGACTAAGTGTTTGCGAATCTTTGCGTTTTTGTTCACAATGTCCTAACGCCTAGTCAGAACCTACACAACCTATTCCTGTCCTAGACTTTCACGCCTCAATATATTAATCCTGATTACCCAGGAAGTTAGTCATTCTTAGTAAGCAAAAGTAGAAGCTTTTAAAGTAAGGTAAGGTCACCTGTAATAATTCAATGTAGTCAGGGATTTAATTGCGTATTAGTCAACATTGCAAAACAGACTTAAATACTTTTCTTCAAAATACAGAGTGTTATGTACTACGCAATGTCATGCCATGTTGCCACATCAGTTGCATTGTTGCCTTTTGTTTATAAAAATTTAATCAGCTTTTGGGGATACTACAATATATATATATATATATATATATATATTATATATATATATATATATATATATATATATATATATATATATATATATATATATATACATATGGGGCGTCGATTTGTCGCAATCATACCGATATGCAAACTGGGCTGCTAAAAACAGCGAATGAAAAAACTTCCGGTCAAAGCAAAGCTGGTAACTTTACATACACATTTCTTGTTATAAAGGAGAAGAAGTAAAGAGAGGCCCTGGTGAAACAAGATACGGGCCCTTGCCACCTGCTATCGTTCGGGTCCTATCTATGTGATTGGCGCCAACTTGTCTAGTAGATTCATTGATTTATTTTTACGAACTCTCGCTAAACTTATCATTCAAAATCGGCAAATCCCGTGTGCTAGGCGATCGTCTGATATTTTCAGCATTTGTAAAATTAATAACCGTAGGATCGTGTGACGTAGGAAAAGTGATTACTTGTAGGGCGTATGCACGCAAATTTGCTTAGCGGATGTCGAGACAGTCGGTGACGTTCCTGTGTTTAAATAAAGAAATGGACCGTTGCGTCTTTTATATTCAGATAGAGATCAGGAATAAAAAGGGCACACAATATATATCAGACAGGTAAAAAGAGAATATTAGAGTAATGTAATTTGAAGCTGTTTTAAATAAAAGGGGTAATAAAGTGTATTATGCACCAGGTTGCAGGCTTTGCTATTATTATGTGATATACATTAGCATAAAATTATGTTAATTTAAGTGTGACATTTGTGAGGGCATGACAACAATCACGTATACATAAGTAGAGAGATAATGTCTGTTCTGGAACGACCTTGAGGCGGTGGTGGAGATATTTTTAAGGTCAAGGCCAGATGTATTTTCCCACGGTCACGGCCAGGCCTATTTTTTAAGGTCAAGGCAAGATGTATTTTCCCACGGTCACGGCCAGGTGTATTTTTTAAGGTCAAGGCAAGATGAATTTTCCCACGGTCACGGCCAGAGGTATTTTTTTAAGGTCAAGGCAAGATGTATTTTCCCACGGTCACGGCCAGAGGTATTTTTTAAGGTCAAGGCCAGATGTGTTTCCGCACGGTTACGGCCAGCGATATATTTTTAAGGTCAAGGCCAGCCACATTTTCATGGTCACAGACACGTTCAAGTTTACAAATTTATCCTTGAAATTTGTATTATATATGTACAGGAGATATCTCAGGGAATTAATATTATTAGAATCCTCTATGTACGAGTTCGAGTTTATTTATAATAAAGTGTAAAGAATATTAGCAAGCGAGTTCCTGTCTATTTTTTGATCCATATATCCATATTAAAAATTCTAGATATCAATGTCTATGTGTACATATTTTTAACAGTATATATATATATATATATATATATATATATATATATATATATATATATATATATATATATATATATATATATATATATATATATATATATATATATATATATATATATATATATATATATTGAAGAGAGTGCTAAATTATAATATAAAATTCATACATATCTATCTTCAGGATACTTAAATTTAAATGCTTCAGGCTATCTCTGTAGAATCTAGATATTACATGCATCTGCGTCAATACCATATAAAGAGTCCCATAATCACCTCCATAAATGGATATGAAAAAAAAACCTTCATTTGCTACAGATAATCGTCGACTACCCATATAAGAATTAAATGACTAATTATTCACATTGGATCGTGTACACTTGCCTAATATGGTGGATTTTAAGTGGCAGATTATACCTATATAAAGCGAGTTTTTAAGGTATGATATAAGAATCCTATCAACTGCATCATTATAAATGCAGGTAACTGTTTTAAATTACCATCATTTATGTATAGCTCCAAACTTGTATATAATGAATTTAATATCTATTACCGGTCAGATAACCTTGGAAATATTTAGCCACTTCTCGAAAGAACCTTGTGTGGCAGTATACTTTTGAGTGAGCAACGACCAGTGCTTCCGTGGTGAAATTGTTTTAAGTGGGCATATCTATATATTACGGTAAGTCTTATTTTAAGTTCTCTTAATTATCATTTGAGAAAAAAAGTGTGTATTTTTTAATTTCTAGTGAATTTATAGACCATTTTTCCAATATGTTGTCGAATTTTCGTATAAAAAAAATCAATAAAGTTTAATATATCCGTTAATATACAAGATATGAAAAAAAATTGTATACATTAATTATAGGGTGTCTTGAGCTACATCTTAAAAAATATTTCTACAATCACAGGATGACCCATAAGTGATACAAATTTTCTTTTTTAATAGAGCACACCTTATGTTATTGTATTTTTTTACATATTCCCTGGAGATATGCATGTTTGTAAGAAAATAAATTCGGGACGCAGTAAGTGCGTTATAGTAGCGAATTTTCATTAAATGCTTCAAATTTAAATAGCTCAATTTGCTATTAATTTATAAGGTTTACCAATAAACCATTTTTCGGGAACACTTAAGGTTTACTTTCGGATTTTTTTGTACATTTTCAAACAATAAAGTTATTTTGATGAAACATAGCACATTGTTTCTACTATATAGGTTATACTGGTAACCAAATTTAATGCCTGCTTTCTTAAAAAAAATGTGGCAGGTGGGATACGAGGGAATCATTTTACCAAAAATATTTCCAGAAAAGTCATTTGAAATAGACCCTCTCTTTTATGATTTGGCAGTAGTCTTACCTATAAAGTTTATCATTTAATGATATATAATTTTTTTTGGTCGAATTTTCATACAAAAATCAATAAAGTGTAATATATCCATTATTATATAAGATATGAAAAAAAATGTATACATTAATTATAGGGTGTCTTGAGCTACATCTTAAAAAAAATATTTCTTCAATCACAGGATGACCCATGTGATACAAATTTTCTTTTTTAATAGAGCACACCTTATGTTATTGTATTTTTTTTACATATTCCTTCAAAATATTATGCATGTTTGTAAGAAAATAAATTCGGGACGCAGTAAGTGCGTTATAGTAGCGAATTTTCATTAAATGCTTCAAATTTAAATAGCTCAATTTGCTATTAATTTATAAGGTTAATCAATAAACCATTTTTCGGAAACACTTTAAGTTTACTTGCAGATTTTTTGTACATTTTCAAACAATAAAGTTATTTTCACGAAACATAGCATTGTTTTCAAAAATGCATGTTTGTAAGAATATAAATTCGGGACGCAGTAAGTGCGTTATAGTAGCCAATTTTCATTAAATGCTTCAAATTTAAATAGCTCAATTTACTATTAATTTATAAGGTTAATCAATAAACCATTTTTTCGGGATCACTACGTTTACTTTCGGAATCTTTTTTGTACATTTTCTAACAATACTGTTATTTTGATGAAACATAGCACATTGTTTCTACTATATAGGTTATACTGGTAACCAAATTTAATGCCTGCTTTCTTCAAAATATTATGCATGGTATGGTAGCGAATTTTCATTAAATGCTTCAAATTTAAATAGCTCAATTTGCTATTAATTTATAAGGTTAATCAATAAACAATTTTTCAGGAACACTTTAAGTTTACTTTCGGAATTTTTTTGGTACATTTTCAAACAATAGAGTTATTTTGATGAAACATGGCACATTGTTTCTACTATATAGGTTATACTGGTAACCAAATTTAATGGCTGCTTACTTAAAAACACATATTTAGTATTAAAGCAATTTAATGAAAATTCACTACCCTCACACACTTGCTGCTTTTTTTTATTATCGTTTTAATTTTTTTTCTGGGTCCATTATAATATATATATACATACATATATATATATATATATATATATATATATATATATATATATATATATATATATATATATATATATATATATATATATATATATATATATATATATATATATATATATATATATATATATATATATATATATAATCTATTAGATTTTTTCTAGCTTTTGCAATATACTTTTTTGTCTAATTTTCATTAAAAAAACAATAAAGTTTAATATATCCGTTAATATACAAGATATGAAAAAAAAATATTGTATACATCAATTATAGGGTGTCTTGAGCTACATCTTAAAAAATATTTCTACAATCACAGGCTGACCCATAAATGATACAAATTTTCTTTTTAATAGAACACACCTTATGTTATTGTATTTTTTTTTGCATTTTCCCTGGAAATATTATACATGTTTGTAAGAAAATAAATTCGGAACGCAGTAAGTGCGTTATGGTAGCGAATTTTCATTAAATGCTTCAAATTTAATTTATAAGGTTAACCAAGAAACCGGTTTTTTTCGGGAACACTTAAAGTCATGATAGTTCAAAAAAATGTGAGGGAAGGGGCACGAGGGGGGATAGATGAAGCAAAAAAAATAGTTTTATACAGAAATAATGATGCTTCAGAGATTTTTTTATTTTATTTCACGATTAGAATGCGATTAAAGAGGTATTTATTATAAGTATTTAAAACCGATAACTAAAATAAAACCACAAATATTCTTTGTGAAGCAATCATTTGCGCTATTTGTGAAATGTCATTTATAGATATAAAAGTAAGGGATCACTGTCAGTTAATGGGAAACTTTAGAGGTGCGACACGGCACCTACAACCTTAAGTTTAAAACCCCTTTTCAAATACCATTTTCCTATAACTTGAAATAAAATTATAATGCACGGTTTTTTTTTCAAAATTTTTAGTAAAGAAAACAATTTTTTTTTGTCTAATAAAAATTGTTTCTATTCTAGAAAAAAGATGGCGAGCGATGATTAAACAATCCCACATGGTGCCGCCGGCTAACTCGAAGCTATAATCACAATAAGTATTTAGTGAGCAATTTTGTTGACCTCGGAATCACTTTATCAACATGAGTCTCACATGTACGACGTGTCAGAAAATCTTCACAAGAAAAGATAGCCTTAAGCGACACAGAGCTATACATTGCGTCAGCAAGTTGACAGATCTCATACAATATGAACCACTAACAAAACTCCCTGACAACGCCGTCGACACGGCGACAATTTCAAACATTGCTGAACCAAGTGGAATCAGGAATGTTGCAGTATCACTGACAGATAGTTCTAACGCTGGACAGTCGATAGCAAATCAATCAACTGTGACAAGAAAGCGTCATCACACAGGTATCGACACGGCGCCAATTTCAAGCATTGCTGGACCAAGTGGAATTAGCAATGTCGTAGTTTCACCGACAGTGCCAGCAAAGCTTCGTCGTACAGCTATCGACATGGCGACAGACATTGCTAGACCCGAACCATCGGCAACAAATCTACGAGTTGCAACTATACGCTGCAGTGCCTGCGACTGTGAAGTTCCTGCCAACATGTATGCTGGACATATCAGGAACACCAAGCATAAAGCTCAATTTTGGAAACCTTTAGCAGATGGTGTTCGTGTATGTAGGAGCACATTTAAAGGGAGAATAGTGAGTTATCAAATTACTTCTGACTATGTAGGACTAAATATAATTGATTATATGAATAGTGTTAAAGATAAGTCTATTGATATGCTGAAAAATGAACTTCATAAACTAACAGCATTTAAATGTAATTTCGAATTATTCGGATTATATATTTTACCCTCTCGTAATATAAGGGAAGTTAAATCTCATAACACATCTAATAAAGTAGTAACATCTTCATCTGATTTAGAAAATTTGTTTAATGATTTTGTAATTAGAATAGACCAACGTGCTTCAGACTTCACAGAGAGAGATTCAGGCTGGGCGCTGGAAAAATTTTTATATTTGGAAATAAATATTAATAAGTATAATCCTTTAAGAGCTGCTTCATATATGCCATTACCACGTGAAATCACATTAAAAAAAGCTATAATTAATATTAAAAATAATGATGTATATTGTTTTGCTTGGTCAGTAATAGCTGCTATTTACAAACCAACTGGCTCAGTTTCTTCACCAAGCTCCTATCCAAATTTTAACGATACCTGTATCGATTTTACTAATTTATCATTTCCTGTCGCATTAAAATCAATACCTGAATTTGAAAAAAAGAATAATATTTGTATTAACGTTTACGGCTTAGAGAAATTTTTTAAAAATAATGTCTATAAATATCAAGTTACGGGCCCTCTACATTACACACAGAAAAAGCAATCCACCCACATAAACCTATTGTTACTTGATGATTGTGAGGGAAATTATCACTATTGTCTTATAAATAATTTTTCTAGGCTCGTTTCTTCCCAGATATCAAAAAACACACGATCGAAGCATTTTTGCGATGGCTGTTTACAATATTTTGATTGTGAGCAAAAGCTACTTCGACATGCCCAAAATGATTGCAATTATGTGACTGCAAAAATTCCACAGTTAAATACAAGGATTGATAAGTTAGGTCATACGGTTTTAGATAACGTTTTAAAATTTGAAAATTTCCAAAAGCAACTGAGATTACCTTTTCCTGTTTATGCAGACTTTGAATGCATTTTAGAACCTATAGAAGATAATACCGATAACAATAACAAAGAAACTTTTACTATTAAAAAATATAAGCATATACCTTGTTCTTTCACTTATAACATAAAATGTTCATTTAATGATGAACTTTCAAAATTAGTTTTATACCGAAATAATGATGCCCCGGAGGTTTTTGTTTCACGATTAGAAAGTGATTTGAGAGATATTTATTATAAGTATTTAAAACCGATAATTAAAATGAAACCTTTAACATGTCAAGAACAAAAAAATTTCAATGACGCCACCCTTTGCTTTATTTGTGAAATGCCATTTACAAATTCAGATGTGAAAGTAAGGGATCACTGTCATTTAACGGGAAATTTTAGAGGTGCGGCACACAACGCCTGCAACCTTAATTTTAAAACCCCTTTGCAAATACCAATTTTTTTCCATAACTTGAAAAATTATGATGCACATCTTTTTGTGAAGCGACTTGCTCTCAATCAAGAAGAAGTGACTGTAATTCCTCAAACATTTGAAAAATACATTTCCTTTGCGAAAAAACTTCCAGTTGATAAATATATTAGTGCTGATGGCACAACAAAAACGATTTTTCTACAAATGAAATTTTTAGACTCGTATCAATTTTTATCCGCTTCATTAGATGAATTGGCTTCAAACTTAGATTCGCCACAATGTCGTGAAGTACGTAAATTCTTTTCTGGTGATCAAAAGTTCTCTATTATGAGGCGGAAAGGAGTTTTTCCCTACACATATGTAACCGAATTTTTAAAATTTCATGAAACATTTTTACCAAGTAAAGATAAGTTTTTTGACGAACTTCGAAATGAAGAAGCATCTCAAGAAGATTATGATAGGGCTTGCAATGCATGGCATGTTTTAGATTGTAAAACTTTAGGAGACTACTTTGACTTCTACTTAATATCTGATGTTCTATTGCTTGCCGATGTTTTTGAAAACTATAGGGACTTATGTCTCAAAACTTACAAACTTGACCCGACCCACTACTACACAGCTCCAGGCTTAAGTTGGGATGCAATGCTACGATACACAAAAGTTGAATTAGAGCTATTAACTGATATTTATATGCTGCATTTTTTTAAAAAGGGTATTCGAGGTGGTGTGAGTACTTGCATTCGACGAAAAGCTATCGCCAACAATAAATTTCTTCCAAATTATGATTCCTCAAGGCAAAACTCATTCATAATGAACTTAGATATTACATCCATGTATGGCTTCGTGATGAGCCAGAAACTTCCTACGGGGAATTTTCATTGGCTCTCGCAAGAGGAAATTGAATCTTTACATAATACTGTTTCAAATATTCCAGACGATGCTGAGACGGGTTATGTTTTGGAAGTTGATCTTGAATATCCTACATATTTACATGATTGTCATAATGACCTACCATTTTGTCCGGAAAATTATAAACCACATGGTAGCAAAAGGCGAAAATTAATTCCAAATTTGCAAAATAAAGAAAAGTATATTTTACATTATAGAAATTTAAAACAATGTCTAAAGTATGGTCTTAAATTAATAAAAATTCACAGAGGTATACAATTTTCTCAATCGGCATGGCTTAAACCATACATAGAGTTGAATACAAAGTTGCGAAATTCTGCCAAGAATGACTTTGAGCGTCGTAGTTTTAAATTGAAAATAAATTGTATATTTGGAAAAACAATGGAAAATGTTGAAAACCGTGTAAATATAAGGCTTGCAACACAGTTTGAAAAAAATATTAAAAGAAATGGTGCCGGAAATTATATAAGCAGACCCCATTTTAAAGAATCAAGAATATTTTGTGACATTTTAGTAGCTATTCAAATGCAAAAAACATATATTGAATATAACAAACCTATTTATGTTGGATTTTCACTACTAGATATATCAAAAACTATACTTTATGATTTTTTTTGGATTTTTAAAACCATTATATGGTGATAATATATCTATTTTATATACTGATACGGATTCTTTAATAGTTTATGTTGAAACTGAAATTTTTTATGAAGATATGAAACAGCAGCTTGATAAATATGATACTTCTAATTATAGCCTAAATAATATACACAATATTCCAAAAAAACTTATTGACTATAGGAAAAATGAAGGATGAATATGGTGGGAAAGTGTTAGAATCCTATTACGGTACTTCTGCAAAAGCATATTGCATTAACACTCCAGAGACAATTTCAAAGAAGGCAAAAGGAATAAATAAGTCCAGCATTAAAAAGCAGTTAGAACTTAAACATTATAAAGCAATTGTGGATGGAGAATGTTCAACCGTACATTGTCTAATGTATATCTTTAAATCAGAATCTCATCAGATTTTTACCAACCTTATACGTAAGGTCGCATTGTCTAATAAAGATGATAAACGATACCTCATCCCTTCATCAAGTGCCACTTTGGCTTGGGGGCATATAGATATACCATTAGCAAGTCTATCAGCTGACGAAAGATTAGATCGTCTTATTCAAGTAATGAAAGAGGTTGCTGAAAGCGACATTTAGCAATAGATTTTATGGAAGGGGGGTAAAATATATAAGTAGCATTTAATGTTAGATTGTCAGTTACTTTAACTCTAAACATGAGTCAATACTTATATTCGGAACTTTTCTCTCGCTTATGTGGTGAAACACAAACAATTTGTAAGCGTACTTTGCGATATATAATTACTAGAAATGCTGGTGAAGAAAATTTGCCTGTTGCTGTAGCTATTTTAAATAAAATAGCCGTTCCAGATGCAGCTTTTCGTTATATAGTTGATAGCGAAGTTTGCAGCAATAATTTAATTTCATTAGTGGTGGAAAAAAAATTAAAGTTGGATAAGTTTATAGATGATGTGATTGAAGTAGTGAAGCATGGTGGCCATGAGTTTTTAAGTTTTTTGGAATTGGACGATTTACTTGGTGAGAATCACATCACTTCACCGATTTGTGAAAAATACTATTTGTTTACTTTATTAACATGTGGAGATTTGAAAAATTTTGATGAAAAATATCAAGCAACAAATATTTCCTCAAAATATTGCCGATGTTAAACTTTTAGAATGTATAATGGATGTAGTTAAACAATTTAATATTAAATTTCACTTTGAGCCAAATAATAATGATGAACATAAACAAGTTCATGCATGGTTAACAAAAAATATTGAGAAGGGGTTGAAAGGTGGTGATAATTTAGGGTGGGAAGAAGGACCCTGTATGGCCAAATGGCCTTCAACAAAATTTAAAGATTATATTGAAACTTTAAGTTGTTTGTATGAATGGTCTCATTAAAGGTTTTTTTACATTTTTTTTTGTATACCATCACATTACTTGCATTATATCTAAATTTAATGTATTGTTTGAAAAGAAACAAAATGTCAGAATAAATAATTGATTCCAAATATTTTTTATTACGTTTAATTATGATTGTCACTAAATACTTCAAGATTGTATGTTAGAGTTATTCTTAAATTGTTCTCATAAATCTGCAGAAACTCACGGATATCCCCCTCCATTCAATACTTTTGGAAGGGGAACTACTATAAGTTGAAGAACATGTTTATTATAGGTAGTTCTTAAACTTTTAATAAACAATGAATAACTACAACAATTGCCAGCCATCTTACCAAGCAATTTCTGAAAAATCAGCTAAGAAAAATAATTTTGTTACAATTAATGAGAAACAATATCATCTCAACCCATCCAAATCAAAATATGTATGCTGTGCACTAGCTTACGAATTTAATTTTCAACCTTTGGTGATAATTAAAGGTTTGAAAGGTGATAGTGTGTTTTTAAATGAGTCTGAATGGAATGAGTTCCTGAAGCACCAAGACTAACTATTTTTATACGAGTGGTGAAACTTTTCAACCACTAAAGTCTTCATTTACAATACATTTTGAATGGTTTAGAGATATAAAAATCATAAAAGTGGAAGATAAATATGGTAATGGGGTCTATTTAGCTATGGAAACTGTTAGCAAATTATTTGAACTGGCATCCCTAATCAACTATAAAGTAGATATGCTCAAGAAACAAGAATTTTCCAAGTATTTCGATACCTTGATCGACAGTGTCAATTCCAACATTGACGTTAATCAGTTTATTTTAAATGAAGTGTCTACCACAGGCAATTCGGAAAATGTCAGTTCAGTAATGGAGCTGGTATATCAGTATCCGAATTTGAAAGTATTCAACAGACACAGCCCCTTTTCATTTTACAATCAACATTGAATATGAAGATGCACGTTACTTTTAATGCATCACGCAATCAAGTAAAATATATTACAGTTTGGAATTTTGCACATCGTCAAGCAAGAATTGGCGAATGGGAGCAATATGCAAGGGATCGTGATCGATTTCTTCGTCGAATAAACAAAACTGCTGAAACCATTAACTACATTCTTGATAAAAGTCATAGACTGCGGATTTATGAAGAACGCTTTTTAAATTTTGTGTGCTAATTAGTCTTTTATAAAATAATTATTTTTTGTCAGGAGGTGGTTTTTTGTAAAATTATTGTACTTTGTAAAAATTATAATAAACATGTCAAACTAAAATGTTTTTATGTAAAATTATTGTTTAAAAAATTATAATAAACATGTCTAATTAAAATGTTTTTATTATTTAAGAAAAATCTATAAACTTCCTGTAAAGACCTCTTTATTTAGGTAAATAATTACATTGCAAAAAATATAAAACAAGGTAAGTATATATTTAACGTAAATTATACAAAAGTATCCTTAGGTATCCAAGAATTATTTGATTTATCTAGTCCTAACCATTTCACAAATACCTTACCCCCCTTCCTCCTAATAATTCTTTCTATTAAATATATGTCTGGATATTTTACTTTCTGAAGTTCTTCTTCGTAGAATCCTCCTTTAATTGATTGCTTTTTTCCATCTTCAAGATAATACATTGTTGGATTTGTCACTCTCACCTCAGCTATTTGAAAAATCTCATTGGACCAGTTCGGTGTATAACCTTTTTCAAAAAGTTCACGATGTTTACTTATACGAACAAAATCCCCAACACGAAATTTTTTTTTCTTCGGATCAACTGTTTTCATATCACTAAATGCATATTTTAAAAGATGTTTTTCATGTTTCTTCTTAACTTCTGCCGGCCTCATACCAGTAGTACTGTGTACTTTATTATTATAATATGAAACAATGTTTTTAAGGAGATCTAGCCATTTGTAATTTCCCTGCATGCTGAATTGCTTCCACATTAAAGTCTTCAATGTTCTGTTTACACGTTCACATATACTAGCCTTAAGATTTGTATAAGTGGCGTAATGATTTATTTGAAACTGATCCATCAGGGATTTGAATTCGCGACCAAAAAACTCCATACCATTATCTGTCTGTACATTTTTGGGGTGAGTTTTCAGAGATTTTAGAATATTAGCCATAGCTTTGGCAACTTCTTTTGATGTTTTACTTTTTAATGGTTCAGCCCAGACAAACTTTGAAAAAGCATTAATTACTACTAAAATGTATTTGTACCCTTTATTGAATTTAGAATAAGGAAGCATTTCTACTAAATCTGCCTGAAACAAATCATTTAAACCCTTAACTATTACATGACGCCTTCTATAATTTCTTCTAGCGGGTTTGTGAAGTTCATTCACCACTACTTCTTTTACATTGATAGCGGACATTTTAGGTGTAGTTCTATGGCGCAAGCGATCGCTTTGCTGTTTGGAGAATGTTCAAAATGAAATGTGTCTCCTGATTTTATCTTCACACCAACTAATTTTTTAGCAGATATTTTTGTATTATTTAGAAATATAGTGACTTCAGTTGAAGGATTTAAATAAATTTTTTCAATTTCCGCAGCGTAGTCAAACAATATTGCATAGGATTCATTATTTAAATACCATCTATGGATGTTTTTATCGATTGATTTATATCCATTATATAGTAAAATTATTTTTTGTTGTAGTTTTGAATTGAGATTTCTGTTTATTATTCTACCAAATTTGTCTAAAGTCATATTGAGACTGATAAAGCGATGACAATTAATTATTATTTTATATTATTATACGAGCTTCCTGTAATTCCTCAATCAAGGAAACTATCTCATTGTGGTTGCCGTTATTACCAGCATTTTGAGCCGCAATTAGAAGTCTTAGTCTATCAACTAATTCATTAGGGTCATCCCAGTGCATATAGTTTACTGGATTTTTGTTCCATTTCATAAAACCCTTTCCCGATCGCAAATCATACACTCTACTAGGAAATGAACCCGAGCGTGGTCTCTGTCCAGGAGGTTTAATTACAGAAGTATATTTCTTTGAGGGATTACCTATTTTGGGGTTATTTGCATCATAATTTCGTCGGAGAGCATTTGTTCTTTCTAAAATATGAAGATAATCTTTATGTTCTGCTACTTTATATGGTGCTGGATTCTTTTTAAATAATAATTCATACAATCCTGTTCCTTTATATCTGACACCTTTTACAACAATATCTTCGTTATCAAAATTAATTTCAGAGTCTCCAATATAAAATTTATCTGAAAGTATGTCATGCCTAATCCCATGCGTATGATCAAAGGCATCATCGGAACCCCGTATCATTGCTTCTATGTATTGTCGAGGTAGTGGAGCAAATTGGTCCAAATATATCTCAAAAGAAGGTTCACTGAGCAGTCTTTGAAGTTCTGCTGTGCTAATTTCAACGGGAGTTTCCGGTTCTTGTTCAGGTTCTGCGATAAATACCTCTTCACCTAACGGCTCTTCTTGAAATAAGCGACGCGGTCTTATTTTTGTCTCATATTTCACGGATGTTTCTTCTGACTTGTTAAATTCTTCTTCTTTTACTTTGGATGCATTTTTTTCCGGTTTAATATCTGAAAGTATCTCTTTTAAGGATTCTGTAATAGGTTTTAATTCTTCCTCTCTCTGAATGGCAGATTCTACATCAGATTTTAGACTTTGCAACTTTCGTTTAAGTGCTTTTCTTGTTTTAATGAGTTGTCTTGCAACTGTTTGATCCATGTTTGCGTTGTCAATAGTTAATTAATACTAAAGCTTTTTTTCATCCTTACGGATAAATATAGGCATCAAATCCTTTTCTATATCTGCCAGCCTGGAATGGAAATTCTTTATTTATAACCAAAAATCCGAATTTACCTTTCCAACAATAACAACATATATCTTTAAATTTCTGAAATGTCATATCAACATTAACGTGATCATCATAAATATATTTCTGATTAGTATTATCTTGTTTAAATATTACAAGCAAATTTGCATTATCTCTAATTAATTGTTTTGGAATTGAGGAATAAGTTTGACATAGATAAAAACAATCTGCATTGTTATGGCGGCCGAAGCAAAAATAATCTCTCATAATGCTTTGATTGCAGCAAACAATATCATCAAATATTATTATTGAATTTGACTTTATCTGGTCAGGGGGCACTATGTCATCACCGTTTTCATATTCAAAATATCCTATATCTGTAATAGGTTGCAAAAGATGTTTGAGATATTTATATTTTGATTGGTTAAGTGACTTGGAATAGATGTAAATGTTTTCAAAACGTCATCCATTCGGATGTTCTAAGAGCGTAACCATTACATTTGTTTTTCCACAACCGGATGCTCCAACCAACAGACCTCTTGTACATTCACTACCCAATAAAGTACCGTGTCGGCTGAACTTTTCTGCTAAAGAAATGTCATCGTGATCCTGAATCGGCAACTTTAATGCTTGTTGCGTCACCCTCATTTTATTTATGACAAATGGTTTGAATTAAGTAAATTAAATGTATTTATAGATTACAAAAAACAAACTTCAAGAGTATATATAGCCCAATAGTTTCATAAATCAATCATACTTGTATTATTTTTCAACCTAATCACACAATATGAAGTTAAAACGTTTGTTGGCACTGGCACTTCGTAGAAAAGGTAAATTATTAAAAAAAGGAAGAGGTTTATCTTTTTCCAAAATGCCTTTCGGCATTAAAGGAAAGAATAAAAAATCGAAATGTAGTAAGAAAAGTAGAATAATACGTGCTCCCAAAATTGGTGGCTTTTTACCTTTCTTGCTACCTGCTTTGGGAGCGTTAGGTGCATTAGCCGGAGGCGGCGCCAGTATAGCGAAAACCGTAGTTGATGCCAAGAATGCTGCAAAGGTATTACAAGAAGCAAAACGTCATAATATGGAGCTTGAAAAAGTCGCCAGATCATCTAAAGGTTCTGGGTTATTTTTAAAACCGTATAAAAAAAACTTCCGATAAAACTACCATCGCGACCTTTGACGAATATTGATTTACTAAAGTTTGCAAATTTGTTAAAGATAAAAAAATTTGGGGGAGTATACATGAGAGACAATCTACCAATCAAAATTAAAAACAACGAGTCTGGCATTATTAATATTGACAGTAAACAGGGTAGCGGAACTCATTGGACCGCATATGTAAAGAAAAAAGCACATATAAATTATTTCGATAGTTATGGAAACTTACGACCCCCCAGCGATGTAGTTAATTATTTTTTTAGCGGTGATTATAATAACACAATCACTTATAATTATCAAAGGGAGCAAAGTCCCCATTCTTTTAGGTGTGGTCACCTGTGTTTGAAATTTCTATATAACACACAGTAATCTCTGCTGTATTGCCAGTTGTGTAAAATGTCTTACGCTTTTACATTTTCGGGAAAGAAATCTGTGCTTAGCGCAGATTTTAATCCTCCAATATTTCTAGATGACAATTCACAATATGTGATTGGTCTAACAAATTTCGAGACTTTCAATGTTATCCCTAATATTGATGAAACCAACAATAAATTTTTCTATGGCACTGAACATGTTACAATTCCAACAGGTTCTTATCAAATTTCAGATATACATCAATATTTACAGAAAAACATGAAAAAAGAAACTTTAGAACTCGAAGCGAATAATAATACATTAAAAACTATTTTAAAATGTAGTAAAGATATTGATTTTTCAAAAGCCAATTCCATCGGTAAACTTTTAGGATTTAGTAATAAGCTTTTAAAGGCGAATTTAGTTCATGAATCAGAAAATCCAGTTGAAAGTATTAAAGTAAATGCTTTATGTATTGACTGCAACATATCTTCTGGTTCCTATAATAATGGTAAGCCGGTTCATACAATACATCAGTTTTTTCCAACTGTGCCTCCTGGATATAAAATAGTGGAAACGCCTCAAAACATCATTTACTTTCCAGTTACCGTTAAGACCATTACTAATATAACCATTAAGGTGCTTGATCAAGACGGAAATTTAGTAAATTTTAGGGGTGAAACGGTTACAGTAAAGGTGCATTTAAAAAAAGATATATAAATGGTTGTGAGATATAATGCTTTATATCTACACTCTTGGTTGCCAGAGTATAAAAACAGAAACCTTCAGAAAAAATTCAGTATTCTAAAAAGGCCTAAGCTATTAACACCTTCCAACCGACAATTCTTACAATCACTTTTTTTTCAAGTAAAATGAATATTCTTGACGTTGCACAAAAAGTAGTTGTAGATGATTCTATTGTAGATTACCAGCACCATACCTACCAGGCATGTACATCTTCACAATTTGATTATAACGATGAACAGCGGATCACTGTTCAAGAACTTGATGCATATACACTTCCTTCTGGCAGCTTTTTGTACATTGAAGGTAAATTAACCAAAACAGATGGTACAGTGTCAAACAATTTGTTTTTTATTAACAACGCAATAGCTTTTCTTTTTAGAGAAATTCGTTATGAACTGAACGGTATAGTAGTAGATTCCACACGCAATGTAGGACTTGCTTCAACAATGAAAAATTATTTTTCATTAAATTCTAACGAAAGCATAAAACTTCAAAACGCGGGTTGGTTTCCTAAAAGCGAAAAACGCACAGATGATCGTATCAAAGTCGATGCGAATGGAAATTTTAATGTTTGTATTCCATGTTCCCACTTATTGGGATTTTTCGAAGATTATCGTAAAATTATAATGAATATGAAACAAGAATTAATCCTTATTAGAAGTAGTGATGATAAAGATGCTGTAATCTACATTGATGATCCTGCAGCTCCCACCCCTACAGTAAATGAGCCGAAAGTTACAATTGAGAAGGTGTCCTGGAAAGTTCCCCATGTTACCGTTTCTCTCGCACAGCAGTTACAGCTTTCCAGACAAATTCAAAAGGGGGTGGAAATTCCATTAGCCTTTCAAAGCTGGGAGTTAATAGAATACCCAGCTCTTCCAGAAACATCTAGACATACTTGGCCAGTTAAGACCACTACAAAACTCGAATCACCACGCCTATTCTTACAGGATTTCAAACTGATAGAAAAGGAAAGCTTTTAAAAGATATGAGTAAATTTGATAATTGTAACCTAAGAAATTTTAGAGCTTTTCTAAACACTGAAAGGTATCCTTACCAGGACCTCAACTTAAATATTCTGGAAAATAAATTTGCCTCGCTTTACGAAATGTTTTCAAAATTTCAACAATCTTATTATCAAAAAGAAAACCAACCCCTCTTTACACCAACTGAATTTGCAAAATTAGCGCCTTTAGTTCATATTGACTGCTCCCGACAACAGGATAGCATTCAATCAGGGTCGGTTGTAGTGAGACTTGAATTCGAAACAAATGCAAACATACCACATAACACATCCGCATACTGTTTAATTTTACATGATAAACTATTTACTTACAATCCCCTGTCGAAAATCGTAAGACAAATTTAATTATACTATTTAAGCTAGATGCACTCCTTTGCCTATTTCAATTTGATGATGACGTTGAGGTATAAACAACAACTCAGTGCTCATTTAAAAAAAACTAAAAGAACTCAAAAAAGTGATTTTCTTTTACGACATGAAGAAAAAAATGTATAAACGCTTTTCAAATCTATCATTGTAAACTATGGTACTCGTAATTGACATTCAAGGTTTCAAACTGGAAAATAATAAATTTCTTCCAAAAGAACTTGCATCGTTTGATGGTTCCAAGATCTGTCACTATGTTTTTAAAGCACCATTTAGTCTGGATTATTTACCTCAAAATTTACAAGTGCAGACGAAATGGTTAATAAACTATCATCATTGTATTGATTGGAAATCAGGTTTTACACCAGTACACAATTTTGCTGAAATAATCAAACATCTTACAAGCAACACCAACGTCGTTTATGTGAAAGGAAAGGAGAAAGCTGATTATGTAAAAAAATATTCATCAGCACTCGTTTTGGAATTAGATGAACAACCCGCACTTCAAGCATCTACACCTTCTTGCATTTATCATTTAAATAATCATTGCGTTTGCGCCCTTACTAATGTATACTTTTTATTTAACAATCATGTTATGAATTAAGTTTTGTATTGTAAAAAATAAAATGAGTAAAAAATAAAAGTAGTTAAAATATATTGTTTTTTTTATTTATTTATTTAAAGCGATGTATAGGAATTTTTATTTATATTTATTTATATATGTAATTAAAATTATACATTGCATCTTACAAATAAGCTATGCTTGTGGATGTATTGATACAATTTTCGTTAACATTTCTTTTATTCTATAAATTTAAAATGGAACATAATGCGTAAGTATGTGTTCAATTTCTCCATTTTGCACATAAGCTTTGTATGATAGAACAAAAAACTCTTTTGTACAGTTACCACTTAAATATATGTTACACAATTCATACAAATATGAACTGGTCCAGTCATCTCCTTCAGACTCAAATTTTTCGTCACCAGTTATGTTTCTTATTTTACAGACAATTATTCTAAACTTCTCTTCTAGCTCATCACTATCTATTTTTTCACACTGACATTTACTGTTCACATTCCCCATCATATTAAATTGTTTATACTGCACTGACGTTGACTGTGGCTTCTTAACTACTGACACTACTCACTGTTTCCAATATTCCCAGCTGGACTCATTCTTAAACAACTACACACAAAGGTCACTTCGGCCGGCTGCCTACACTGTTCTGCAGATCTATATTTTATTCGCCTGTTACAATGTGTGCAATGCGATATATACCTACTATGCACATAATATTTTACGACACTTTTGTCACGCAAAGTAAACATTGCATACCTAGCTCCTACCAGGCAATCTCCGCAAACTATGGAACCCATACAAGGATCCCCAATAAAATAAAATTTTTGACATTTTTCTTCACACACATCGACAGCCCTAAGGTGTGCCTCCATTAATGCCACAGCTTGAATATGGCGATTTTGCAAAACACTCCCTTCATAATTTAACACATATCGCTGGCGAATATTTGAAGTGTCACGTAAACTGTCCCAGTTAATCAAAAAATTGTGATCAGACATTGTATTCCTACTACTTTACACTTTATTATAAATAAACTCGAACTCTTGTATAGAGGATTCTAATAATATTAATTCCCTGAGATATCTCCTGTACATATATAATACAAATTTCAAGGATAAATTTGTAACCTTGAACGTGTATATGACCATGAAGTGTGGTTGGCCTTGACCTTAAAAAATATATCGCTGGCCGTGACCGTGGGAAAATACATCTGGCCTTGACCTTAAAAAGTACCTCTGGCCGTAACCGTGGGAAAATACATCTGGCCTTGACCTTAAAAAAAATATACCTCTGGCCGTGACCGTGGGAAAATACATCTTGCCTTGACTTTAAAAAATACACCTGGCCGTGACCGTGGGAAAATACATCGTGCCTTGACCTTAAAAAATACACCTGGCCGTGACCGTGGGAAAATATATCGCTGGCCTTGACCTTGAAAATATCTCCACCACCGCCTCAAGGTCGTTCCAGAACAGACATTATCTCTCTACTTACATATGCTATCAATATAATCATAACATATAAGGTAACGAGAAGTTGTCATTACAATTTAAATTAAATTAAATACGCTATGGAAGCATCATGTACAGAGAGTCGCGCTGTGACAACGTTCATGTGTATCAAGGGGGGAGCGTCGTTTATACCCAGACTAGAAGCAGTAAGGTCGATTATGATACAGACATTAGATATGCCGTAAACCATAACAACAGCATCTGTATTACAATTCATACGTGAGTAGAGAGTAACAATTGGATATAAAAGCAGGTATGATTCAAGAGAGGATTTAGACGGTGTCCCAGCCTTAGGACTAGTCTCACCTCTGAAGTTAGGTCTTCATCGCCACGAGGAACACCAGTGCTCGGATGCGGCGCTTGAGAAAGCGTAACATCTGCCTACAGGAGATTTTCATTAGTGATTCCACGATCTAACGCCTCCCTCGCCTCCGAGGAAAGCCAGTGTTCGGGTGCGGCGCTTGAGAAAACGCAACATCTGCTTACGGGCGATTTTCATTGGCGATTTCCCGATCTAACGTTTCCCTCGCCTTCGAAGAAAGCCAGTATTCGGGTGCGGCGCTTGAGAAAGCGAGCATTTGTTAACGGGTGATTTTCATTGGCGATTTAACGTCCCTTTTTTTCCCTCAGGGCTCGTCCGCGGCCTTGCCGCCCCGATAGCACCGCAACCCTTGGTTGATTGTGTATACCCTTAGTCTTACTCCACCCATTCCAAAATCACTGTGCCTTAAACTAGCCTGCACAGCGATTGGCAGGGTGAAGTTTTATATTGCTCTGTCTCCGGTCTAGACTGACCGTATATCAGTTGTCTTTTGCGGTCCAGAGCTATACACTCACACAAGATGTGCTGGGCTGATTCCTCCCCCTCGCCGCAGAGTCTGCATGCGAGGTCCATTTCGAACCGCCCCATTTTATGCAGGTGTTTCTTGACGGCCATGTGTCCCATCAAGAGACCTGTTGTGTTTCTGAGCTGTGCTCTGCTAAGATTTAGCAGCTCCACAGCTCTCTTTGAACTGGGTCCGTCAATTATTGACTTCCCATGTCTGAGCCCTGGACAGTCCGCCCAGTACACCTTGTGCTGGTTTCTGACCCAGGACTTAATGGCTCCCCTGGCAGTGCTCTTTGACACGCCCAGAGCCGGTTCTGGTCCCATAAATGGTTCTGCTGACCCTCTCTTCGCGAGAATGTCAGCTTCTTCATTGCCTTTGACCCCCGAGTGACCCGACACCCAGATGAGGATCACCTCATTCTGCCCAGCCAGGTCGCTCGTCTCGTCTCGGCACTCACTCACCAGCCAGGAATTTACCCGTGGGCTACTTAGTGCCTTAAGGGCTGCCTGGCTGTCTGTGGCTATGAGGATCCGCTTGTTGGTGTAGCCCCTCCTCTTGTTCTCCCGCACACAGTGCAGGATGGCGTACATCTCAATAACGTCCCCTTGCTTTGAGGAAAGCCGGTGTGGAGGTGCGGCGCTTGGAAAAGCGTAGCGTCTGTCTCACAGGTAATTACTTGTAGCATTTTCGCGATTTAACGTCCCCTTGCTTCGAGGAAAGCCGGTGTGCTTGCGAGGCGCTTGGAAAAGCGTAGTGTCTGTTTCACAGGTAATTACTTGTAGCATTTTCGCGATTTAACGTCCCCTTGCTTCGAGGAAAGCCGGTGTGCAGGTGCGGCGCTTGGAAAAGCGTAGCGTCTGTCTCACAGGCAATTATTCGTGGCATTTTTCGTGACTTAACGTCCCCCTTAGCAAGTCAGAAGAGTCATATCGAGCACCAGTTTTAGAGACACTGCCCGGAAAGGAGATTTTCCCGAGAAACTTTCACAGGTCAGAGCGTTCCATTTTTCGGAGGATCTAACCCGCGACTTCACGTATATTGCCTTTTAAACACCCTCATACGCGAGCCAACTTCAAGCGCATCTCTCTGCCAGAAAATCCAAAGATGTGGAAGCCATTCCCGCAAACAGACGAGACCCAGGAAGCTAACAGCGGTCCCCGCTTGGAGCCGATGGAACGCCCCGATGGGACGAGAAGAAACGACACCAATGGTGAGTGTAAACTTGCATTTGACTTATGCTACCCCTGTCGAGAGATTGTCTGGCTTAAATAAAGTTTACGTATCTCAGCAGTATTACCCTGAAATAAAATAATTATAAAGGGGCACTTGTAGGGTTTGTTGTCATGACTTCACTCAATATATCTCAAAATACTCTGTTATCCTCAAGATTAGGGGTGTACAGCGGCCGCCCGCCTGATAGCGTAGCTTAGACATTATCTAAACGCAATGTCGGCGGCGACAAAAAGTAGGAACTTTAGTCTTGATAAGTTTTTGTGTATGTTAGGTTCATGCATCATGATATGTAACTTTAAATTTGTTAACGTTAAAATATAGGTGCATGTGTGGCGCTGTTTAGTAATAGTATCAAGAAATTCTTAAGATAAACTAGGAAATAACAATTATAATGTGTCGGCCGATCTCTCATAATTTTCATTAGCTTTAAGATTTTATTGGAATATTTTCTTGATATCTGCGTGTCCCTTGTTTTGTTTATTTGAGTCAGGCCCTGTGGCACCGATAGCTGAATTTGAAATAGCGAATAACAGAAAGAACATAACTTCTAGTAATGAAACCTGAATACACATACTATCCGATAGTGGAAATATTCCACATTTTAAAGTAGGACAGAGTGAAGTTAGGAATAGGTCTTGAAATTGAATTTTGAACTTGAAACTTGAATTTAAAGCTATGACCTTTATTGAAACCTGAACTTAAAGATGTGACAAGTTTTGTACTATAACTACCTCGCATTTCCGCCTTGATTTGGCATCTAGGTGAAGTCTCACTCCATGAAATGCCAACTTTTCGACAAGACCTGGCTATACAGGCAGACTATGAAAGTCCGAGATTTCCAAAAATTCAGCATGATCGTAGTGATATGGCAATCTGGAGGCCCGATAATCAGTCAAATCCACGCGCATGTGTTCTCCGCATACATGGAAGTAAGCGGGATGTTAGGGTTATCATAACAAATGAAGTCGACCTCCCTGAGGATATAAGTTGTGGGGAAAGCCTTTCCATTACGTCCAATAAGGTATTTAGGTTAAGCTATCAGCATAAACAGAACCGAGCGATGCCTAGGTGAATTTTATTTCTCTTGAAATGCCAACCTTCTGATTAAAGACCCTTAGGGCACGAGCATGAAGCTCACGCGTACAAACCTATTAAGCATGATAGAAAAAGAAAAGGCAACCTAGGTGCGCAATACCCCAACGCGTATGACTATTATTAGTGCCAGTGACGTAAAGGAAAGAGTGTAATGCATCGGTTAGATTGGCGTCAGATTCTACTGTGCTGTACGTATTAGCTCCACCAAAATCACAAAATGAAATAGAAAAATGAAACAAAAAATCTGAAATCGAAACAAAACTCAAAATATCAATCTATAATTCGCACGCCACTGGGGCATAAATACACAGTGCCTTAGATCTGAACGCGCATCTCCGAGCATTCACCTCCGATTGTAGCAGGCGAGTCGACAACATGACATCTGTTAGGAATGGGTTCTAGGTTAAAATCAGCTGGCAGGGTATGGCGCCAAAAGGTCTGAGCTCATGATGTTAACTGTGTGTATTGGTTAGGGCTTGCATTATATTTAATAAATGAGGTTAAACGAACAATCGCTTTTTATTTCTCTCACAAAATTCCGATTCGTGGCTAAGAACATTTCCCACGACGTAGGGCCCTCACACGATCACCCGGCGAGGGTGACCCAGAAACTCTAATGTGCAGGTGAAAAGAACCTTCTAAGGTAGGTGGTTTTTAGTTCTTCCGATTGCTGTGTATGTGTAAGCTGTAAGCTACGGCAATACTCAGTGCTGGGAAGAACTGAACAATATACCCACTCAATATATTGAACTTTTGTTGTTCATTGTATTTTATATTATTTGTGCAGTAAGTTAAGGGTCATCTCCTTTTTACATATGTATTGGGCGGGATATTACTATATATATATATATATATATATATATATATATATATATATATATATATATATATATATATATATATATATATATATTGAAATCTCCTGGTATATTAGCACATTATTTTCTTTCGTACCCGTCAGCAATTAGTCATTTTATTGGCTTTTAATGTTTGTTAAATAACTCTCATACGACAAGTGAAATGCCAGATACGGATTGTATTTTTGTGTTTGTTATGCCCTGTATACAATTAATATTAGGTAACAGTAAAAACGATGCATAAGGAAGGTTTCGATCGGATTGATCTAGAAATTTCAATATCTCATTTAAGCCGATAAAAACGAACCACGTTAAAAAAAACTTTCACACGCTGTGCAGGCAAAGGTCAAGATATAGGTCGCACATTGAGATCACTTGTCACAAATCATATTCCTTGAAGGGGAATGAAGAGCTCAGTTCAAGCATTCTTAAAAGGGTTTTGTCATTAGAAGATAATTAATTATAAGAAGTGTGTCTAGCTTCATTGGAAGATATTATATTTTAATTAGAAGAAGGGATACTACAATGTATTGAGGCAGCGAGTCAGTTTTTTTATATGGGCCATGTGCAAGCCATCAACGAGATGCGAGCGAACATGTACGCAACAATTAGGTCGATAATTATGTACATGGTCGATATATTTTCGACTATAGTGACTAGGCCTGGAATTTCTTTGTTCCCACGCTTGAGGCGGAGAGAATTCATATAAAACCACGTACGATTGGAACATATAGGAGGACTTCATCTGTCCCTCAGAGTGGTCTGACCTGCAAAGCTTTCTTCGAACTTAAGGTTCTTTAAGCAGACTTGTGGACTGTCCTGTTGGAAAACCCTGCGGCTAGTAAGCAACAGCACACTCTCGCAACGATCGATCCGGGCTGATTGGTGCTAATGCTGAAAACTGTGGTTTTCCTTGGAATTGTGTCTGCCTTTTTGAACGTCCTTCTGCTGAAAAGTTCCCTGTGGTTAGTAGACACAGCATACTATCGCAATGATCGATTCTGGCAGATTTATGCTGTGTTAAACACTGTAGGGTTCCTAGAACCTCGTCTGAAGTCAGCTGGTTATAGTGCGGAAATTCTATAGTTTTCCGTAGCGTACTTGCGGAGAAAGCCTATGGTAAACACTAGCGCCATGAATAAAATTCGAGCGAGAGTGTCGAAGTAGGGGACCTCTGCTGGTATTGTTAACGCGAATCGCACTACACCCCCGCACATAGACGAGACCCAGGAGTCGAGCCGCCGTCCCCGCTTGGAGGGCCTGCCGCAGCCTGTTGGGACGAGATGTAACAGCAAACGGTGAGTGTACCTTTAAAATGACATATGCTATCGCTAAATTGCTTGCTCAATTTGATATATTCAAACAGAAACTTGAACCCTGTAAGTTTATTTGCCTGCATATTATTTAAATAAATTTATTTGTGCATTAAATGTTGCCAAGTTTGTTATATTTAATCTAAACTTGAAACCTAGCATTTTATTTACTTACATATCATGTATAGAAAGTATTTTTTGCATCTAAATGTTGCCAAATATGCCATATGTAAACTAAGCTTGAAACCTAGCGTTTTAATTGTGAACATATAATGTACAGATATTATTATTTTTGCATCTAAATGTTACCGAAATCGGCGTATTTAGACTAAACTTGACCCCTAATATTTTAGTTATTTGTATATCGTGTAGAGAAATTATTTGTGCATTAAAAGTTGCCAAGTTCGATATATTTAAACTAAAACTTGAGAGCTGGGATTTTGTTGATTTGTATATTATCAAAGCGAAATTATTCGTGCATTTGAATGTTGCCCAATTTAGTAGATTTAAACTAAACTCGAAATCGGGAATTTTATTAGTTTGAGTATTATGTAGAAAAATTATTTGTGTGTTCAGAGTTGCCAAATTTGATATATTTGAATGAAACTTAAAGCCTGAAATTCTATTTGTTGGTATATTAGTTCATGAAACTAATTGTGCACTCAAAAATATCACCAGACATGAAACCAGGAGTTTTATTTGCTATACGTTTTTAATAAGGTTAGTTGTGCATTTGAATGTTTCCAAATTTAATATGATTAAACTATAAGTTGAAATCTGGAATTTTATCTGCTTGTTAGGTAAGGAAATTATCTCTACATCTAATAATGTTGCCAAATTTAATATATTTAAACTAAACTTGAAACCTTGTATTTTAGCTGGTTTTGCATATTATATGTAGAAATTATTTGTGCAGTTAAATTATATAAATTAAACTGAAACCTGAAATCTGGACGGTTATTTGTTTGCTAATCATGTAGAAAAATTATTTGTGTGTTCAGATATTGCCAAGTTTGATATATTCGGACTAAAACCTGAAGTCTGGAATTTTAGTTTGTTTGCATATGGTGTGGAGGAATTACTCGAGCATTGAGACGTTGCCAAATTTAATATATTTAAACTAAACTTGAAACCTAGTATTTTAGTTGGTTGCATATTATACGTAGAAATTATTTGTGCGTTTAAATTGTATAAATTAAACTGAAACCTGAAATCTGGACGGTTATTTGTTTGCTAATCATGTAGAAAAATTATTTGTGGGTTCAGATGTTGCCAAATTTGATATATTCGGACTAAAACTTGAAGTCTGGAATTTTAGTTTGTTTGCATATAGTGTGGAGGAATTACTCGAGCATTGAGACGTTGCCAAATTTAATATATTTAAACTAAACTTGAAACCTAGTATTTTTGTTGGTTGTATATTATATGTAGAAAATGTTTGTGCATTTAAATTGTATAAATTAAACTGAAACTTGAAATCTGGACTGTTATTTGTTTGTACAGTATGTAGAAAAATTATTTGTGCGTTCAGATGTTGCCAAATTTAACATATTCAGACTAAAACTTAAAGTCTGGAATTTTGATTTGTTTGCGTATAGCATAGAGGAATTACTCGAGCATTGAGACGTTGCCAAATGTAATATATTTAAACTAAACTAGAAGTTTGGAAACTTATTTGTTTACATTATGTCGAGAAATTATTTGTGCCGGTAAATGTCACAAAATCTGATATATTCAAACTGAAACTTGAAGCCTGCAATTTTATTTGTTTGTGTGTTATTCAGATAAATTACTTCCGCATCTGAAAAGTTGCCAAATTTAATGAATAGTAAACTGAAAATTGAAATCAGAAACGTTACTAGCTCATGCCGTATTTAATGAAATTACTTTGCATTTGAAAACAGAAATCTTGTTCCCACCTAATAAAGTTTAAATTTGAATTACGTAACCAGGAATATGTAGCTCTTTATAATATAATTTAAATCTAAATCGTGAAACCACAATTATGTAGTTCCTTATAATATAATTGAAATCTGAATCGTGAAACCAGAATTATGTAGCTCCTTATAATATAATTTAAATCTGAATCGTGAAACCAGAATTATGTAACTCTTTACAATATAATTTAAATCTAAATCGTAAAACCAGAATTGTGTAGCTCCTTAGAATATAATTTGAATCTTAATCGTGAAACCAGAATTCTGTAGCTGGTTATAATATAATTTAAATCTGAATCCTGAAACCAGAATTAGGTAGCTCTATAATATAATTTGAATCTTAATCGTGAAACCAGAATTATGTAGCTCTTTATAATATAATTTAAATCTAAATCGTAAAACCAGAACTGTGTAGCTCCTTAGAATATAATTTGAATCTGAATCGTGAAACCAGAATTCTGTAGCTCTTTATAATATAATTTAAATCTGAATCGTGAAACCAGAATTATCTAGCTCTTTATAATATAATTTCAATCTGAATCGTGAAACCAGAAGTACGTAGCTCTTTATAATATAATTTAAATCTGAATCGTAAAACCAGAATTATGTAGCTTCTTATAATATAATTTAAATCTGAATCATGAAACCGGGAACATGTAGCTCTTTATTATCTAGTTTAAATTTGAATTATGAAACCAGAAGTATGTATCTTATTATAATGTGAATTAAATCTGAATCTGAAAACCAGAAGTACTAGAATATAATTTTGAATCTAAAACGTGAAAACGAAAGGTCCGTAGCTCGATATAAGATAATTTGAATCTGAAATTTTGAATCAAGAGCATCCAGTCTTACATAATACAATGTTGAACGTGAAACAGCAAACCAGAAATATCTAGCTCTACATCATGTGATTTTAAACCTGAAACTTACAACTGAAGGTATGTAATTCCATTTCTGTGTAGTATTGAAACTGAAACTTGAAGTCGAAAATATGTGGCACACTTTTAATGCACTTTGAAACTAAAACCTGAGGTTAGGAATCTCATTCTTTTATATGTTACCTGATGAAATTGCTTTGTACCTGAAACAGACATCTTGGCTCCCCCTTTTGTATTAAACTAAAACTTGAAATTGAGAATATGTGGTGTGCACTGGACGGTTCGGAAAATAAAGCAAAGGGATATAGAATAAATGAAGTACTTCCCCCTGTGTTCTGACAAACTTGTGTAATTATTCTCCTTGTGGCTAGAATGACATTCAGGTGAAGCCTCGTTTCACGAAGTGCCACGATCCGAACATTTAAGACCTCCAGTGAGGCATAGTCCAAGAAAGACTTCGCGATTTATCACAATTTTGCATGACTGAAACGAGAGGGCAACCTGAAGGTCAGTAATCAGTTGAAAGCCTTGCGATACTCGTCATAATATTGGGTGAGGTAGTAATAGGTTTGTTACCGTCTTCGCTTAGTCAGTCAACAGTGATCTGGCCTGAATTACAACAATACCTTCCCCTTGCGCCTCCTAGAGCCTACAGGTACAAAACAAAATAATTTACAAGCGGTATTTGGGTGAACCTTCTACTTCTTGACCTGCCAAACCTCCGAAAATCTAAGACCTCCAGTGAGGCTATAGTCCAAGAAAGGGCTCGCGAAAAAATCTTAACTGTGGCACCATGGAAGTGGAAAAGGCAACCCAAATGCGCAGTGCGTCATTTCATAGTGACCAGTGGCCACATGAGAGACGTAGAGGGAGGAGTCGGTTGGCCTCAAGTATGTGCCCGGGTGTGGTGTCCTGTTCTGCGGTGTTGCTCAATCAGTCCCACGGTAATAAAGCAAAGACAAGCCAAAACTGAAATGTGAACGATGAAACCAATAAAATCTAAATAATGAATATTGAAATGAAAATACCAATCTTTAATTCTACACCACTGTGGGAACTGAGAGTGACATCGGAGACCTTGATCCACACCAGGTCATCACCCCTCCAAGCGATCCAAATTTTTTATGCTAGTGCATTCCCCATATGTGTAATATTAGGCCCAGCCGTGTGATTTCTCGTAGCAATAGGGCGCCTAGAGGTCTGTGCTTTCATGTCCGTTTCACTATATTGGTCAAATGGGAAACTTTGTTAAATAAATTAAGTGTTTGCGAATTATAGCGTTTCTCTCACAATGTTCCAACCCATAGTCTAAACAAACACAACCTGGTCCTAACCCTACATTTTCACGCCTTAATCCATCCTGGTAGCCATCCTGGTAGCCCAGAAAATTAGTCATCCTTAGTAAGCAAATGTAGAGGCCTTTAAAGTAAGGTAAGTGAATACATTTCTGGTCACCCGTAGTAATTTAATTTAGCCCGGGATTTAATCACATATTAGTCAACAATGCAAGACAGACTAAGATGCATTTTCTTTAAAATAAAACATGTTTAAATTAGGTATTACACAATAACATGCTATGTTGCCATTTTAGTTGTATCGTTGTCATTTGTGTGTAAGAATTTGATTAGATTTAAGGATATTACAATATATATATATATATATATATATATATATATATATATATATATATATATATATATATATATATATATATATATATATATATATATATATATATATATATATATATATATATATATATATATATATATATATATATATATATATATATATATATATATAGGCATATATATATATATATATATATATATAGGCTGTCCCACGTAGACCTTCCATTAGCCGTTTCTGGAGTACGGCTCACAATTGAATTCTGAAAATTTGAAAATTCAGGCACGTGGGCTTTTCGAAATTGCCAGTTAACTGAAAATATTGACGTTAGTATAGAACTTCCGGTTATACCGGAAGTAGACGTCAACTTTCTTATTTCAAATGGAGGATGGTGTTTTTTTATTACGGGTCTAGATTGCTCGTCAAATTTTATGGTAGGGTGTACTAACATGTTATGTCATTTTTCTCAACCATTTTCGAGATATTTGACCTTTTTCAAAAATTTCTTAAAAAATATTGTCACATTTACACATCTGTATCTCTCTTATTTTTCAACCTGAAGAGTTGAAATTTTAAAATGCAAATTCTGAAGTGCCACAAAATATTTGGAATTTACTAAAGCTAGTACAAGTTAGACAGGATGTCCGAAATAGACCGGTCAATAGTGGCAACTTTAAAACCTAATAACTTTCTTATTTGAAATAGAACACCCTATATTTTATAACGTTAGTTCATGTACTTTTTATTGTTCCTTCGAAATGTATCAGCATTCCCTATACCTAAGTCCCACCAATTTGAAGATATTTAAACATTATTTGAAATAAGAAATAATTATTAGTCAGTTTATCAGTTTCGTCCAAAATTTCATAAGAGTAAAGCATTAGGGAACAAAGAGATTTGTGTGTTATCAGTTCACAATAAATGTTAGAAATTTGTACCGTTCACTTCGAGGCATATTTGCGATAAGAAATAATTATCAGTCAGTGTATCAGGTTGCCTAGGAGATGAAAATTTTAAATGTCATCTTCCGACAGTAAACTTAATGATTGTACTGTAAGGTACGTTTGTTAATTGTATTTTAATAAAAGAGATTATTTTCCACTATAGTGGTACACTTCAATCACTCAAACAATTACTTTTTCAATTTAATTATTATTTACAGGGAATGTAATCGAATTATTAGCAGAACATGTCGTGTGTTGGCAGAGATATTTCCAGATAGACATAGACCAACTACTGACATGTTCAGAAGACAATTGAAAAATTCTTCTGAGAATGGAACGTTTTTTTCAGAAGGTAATAAAAATAAACCGCTATTGGACAATGAAGAGACACAAATAAATATTTTGGCATTTTTTACTGCTTATCCGCATGCGTCAATCATAGACTGCAGTATAAACTTCCATCTTTCAAGAGGAACAAAGGAAAACAAAGTCGTGCATCATTCAAAAGCATACCTGAAGAAAAGAAGCCTAAAAGATTACTAGAAGTAGTTTCATCTGATGTAGCAGACCCCTTCACACCCTCAACACATTATGGAATTATCATTTTTCCCATTTCACGTATGCTTGTTTCATGAAAAACGAGTGAAGTACTGGAAAAGTTCAAGGAATATGAGGTTCTAGTAACAGCAAAGTTCATGTTGAAAAGTGCAAAAGTACGCTGTGGCAATGGTGGAGAATATGCTTCAAGAGGATTCAAACAATTTTGCACAAGAAAAGGAATAGAAATTCAGTACACTAGACCTAGAAATCCAGAACAAAATGGAGTAAGTGAAAGATATAACCGAACAATATTAAATATGGCTCATTTGTTAATCGAGTCTGGTATCTCAAAAGAATTTTGGGGAGAAGCTGTAAGGACAGCAACATGTATTTTGAACCGATTAACAACAATGGCAGTGAAAGAAAATAAATTACCAGCAGAATTATGGTATCAAAGGAAAGTCAATATTGATAACATGAGAACATTTGGAAGTGTTGGTTATGTTCACATTCCAAAGGAAGACAGAGGAAACTTAGATAAAAGAAGAAAGGAAATGATGATGGTTGGTTATGCTCCAAATGGGTATCGTATGTGGAATCCAGAAAGCAAGAAAATTATCTGTGCAAAGAGTATAATTTTCAATGAGGATAAGAAAACAGAAATGTTACCCGATGAAAAGGAAATACCATCTATTACAGTAGAAAGTGGTGACGAAGAATCTTTCAAAGAAGCCGAAAGTAATGAGCAAATTGTTGAATATGTTGAAAATCAAGTGGAAAACAGGTAAAGTACATGGCAGAAGAAAACTCCAGCAAGATATCAAGATTTTGATATGTCTTTTATGCGTGATCTAGCTACTGGGTGTATACCATTTGAAGTTCCTAGAAATGTTGAAGAAGCTGTGAAAGATAAAGAGTGGAAGAATGCAATCGGAGTGGAGTTGTCACATCTGAGGAAAAAAAGAAGATTGTATTCAAGAAGAAATCTACACATCTGTTGCAATAATTATTACCTACTTTCAGAGTGTTAGTGCCCATAGCTGTAGATAACGATTATAAAATTTATCAACTCGATGTAAAGTCAGCATTTTTGAATAGAAAACTAAAAAATCATGTATTTATGTATTTACCTGAAGGTGTGATTGGATATCAAAAAGGGTATGTATGTAAGCTCAGAAAAGCTTTGTATGGATTGAAACAAAGTCCAAGATGTTGGTATGAACGTTTAGATCAATTTCTATGCAGTATTAGTTTTCGTAGATCAGAAGTAGATCCTTGTTTATATGTTAAAACTGATATATTTTTGCTAATTTGGGTAGATGATATAATTTTAGTATCAGGTAATGATTATGAAGTAGGTGAGATTAAGGAAATGTTGAGTATAGAATTTGAAATGAAAGATCTAATGAATAATGAAAAATTGAAATTCTTAGGTATAGAAATTGAAAGGAAAGGTGATGTATTGTATATTTCACAGAAATATTTAATTCAAAAGGATTTCAATCATTTTGATATGGAAAATTGTAAAGCATCTTTGATTCCGATGCAGCTTAAACTTAATATGAATAAAAGCGATAATGATGGTCCAAATGTACCTTATAAGAAATTAATAGGAAGTTTAATGTACATTATGTTAGAAACTCGACCAGATTTATGTTACTGTATAACTTACTTTAGTCAATTTCAGAATTGTTATGATATTGATCATTGGAAATATTTGAAAAATGTATTACAGTATGTAAAACGAACGAGAAATGTCTGATTAATGTATACAAAGTCTACAAACAAAATATCTGAATTTAATGTGAATGCTTATGTAGCTTCTGATTATGCTAATGATGTCAATGATAGGAAAAGTATCAGTGGATTTTTGCTGAAGTTGAACGAGAAAACTATTTTCTGGAAATCAAAGAAACAGTCTATTGTAGCTTTATATATCTTCAGAAGCTGAATACGTTGCATTATCAGTATGTGTAACAGAATGTTTATTTTTAAGGCAGCTGTTAGAAAGTATTGTTCAATATGAAAATAATGCTGTTATTATATTTGAAGATAATCAGTCATGTATATATATATATATATATATATATATATATATATATATATATATATATATATATATATATATATATATATATATATATATATGTCGTCAACTCTTGAAACTAAAAGGTAAAAACATAACGATGTCAAACATCATTTTGTAAAAGATGTGAATAGTGGAAAAGTGAAATTAATGCATATCCAGATTGGTGAACAGCAAGCTGATTTATTGACGAAAGCACTTTCAGTGGTGAAGTTCAATTATTTTAAAGAACAAATTGGTTTATGTGTTGTGCCGCAATAATTTCTGTTTATTGCTAAATGTTTAATTTGTATTGATGAAATATGTATTGTTTTGAGGTTAAGTTGTAAGTTGTAATATTTTCATGTTTGAAGTATTGCAGAATTGAAGGTGGGTGTTGATGTATTCTGACAATTCTGTAATTCTGAATGACAGTTGACACACAGCAGAGTGAACAACTCTCGTTATCCGTGCTCTAATTTTGTTTTTTAGTCTTTGTATGAATATAAACTGTAATGGTCGCCAATATTATCTTAACTTTTCTCGTTACCAAGAAAATATTATTAAATTACCACTGAGTAGTTAATGAAAACCCACATCCAGAGTCCGGAAATTAGACAGTATTCTGATCATGTAACGAGTTGATCTGTGTTTATGTGGAAATCTCTTTGCAATCACACGACATCTTCTGTTAATAATTCGATTATACACCTCGCAAATTAAAGTTATATTCAAAAGTCGTCGCATATTTTACTTATGTCGGAAGATGACGTTGAAAATGTTCATCTCCTAGACAACCTGATAAACTGACTAATAATTATTTCTTATCGCAAATAATGTTTAAATATCACCAAATCGGTGGGACCTAGGTATATGGAATGCTGATACCAATCGAAATAACAATAAAAAGTACATGAACTAACGTTATAAAATATAGGGTGTTCTATTTCAAATAAGATAATTATTAGGTTTTAAAGTTGTCATGATTGACCGGTCTATTTCGGACACCTTGTCTAACAATTTTAGAAAAGGAACACATATCGAGTATTATAACTCCTTCGCAACAAGCTAACAATTCTTCTTTCATAAAATCAAAAAATTTTGGTTTAAAAAAGCATCAGGGGTGTTTGGTCGTGTTGCATAAATTTGCGACTTCAAGTGTCCCCATAGAAAAAGTGTTAAGTCTGTCGATCTGGGAGGCTACTCAATTAAACATCTGCATCCTATCTGATGATTAGGAAAGTTCTGATGAAGAAAATCACTCACGGCTGCGGCATAATGTGGTGGAGCATGATCTTTCTGAAACCACACATCCTCTTCTGCCAAAGCTTTGTCATTTTCCAATACTTACACAATGGTCAGGTGGATTGCGTTTTCAGTAGATACAGATACATGTTTCCATCCAGATTTCCTGGTAGGAAGAAAAAACCCTATGAGGTGGTCTCCCTCCCAATCTGCCCGCCCAAACATTCAGTTTCTCCGGATGCTGCATATGAGTTTCATGAAATATTCTTAAATTTTCATTACTACAATAGCGGCCAATATAGCGGTTGGCTTGGCCATCCAGTTAGAAAGTACATTCATTAGAAAAACAGATTAGGTACAAGAAGGTTGTATTCCTTTTGGCACGATTACTTATTAACCAAATTAATTTTGTATGGCTGACACATAATTACTTTTTAAGATTCAGCGGCAACTAGCTAATTAAATTCCTCAAGTACTTGCAAGTTTCCTGGGACTCAAATTTGGTTCCATTGCGATCTGACGATGTGACACCAAGACATCTACCTGATTACCTTAATTACGTGCGACCTGCTCACGTTGATGCTTTGTTTGCAACCGATCCAGTTTCCCAAAATGTATGCATTAATTCGAGGACGTACCAATGCGAAGTGTTTTTCTCAGGATGACGATCATTAAAAATCTATGATACCTGTCGTGCATAGTTGTCATTGTTGTAGAACAAACTAATTATTTCCATTTTTTCAGCAATTATATACACTATTTTCACGAATTGGAATACAATCGACTTTGTGATGATTTTCCAGAATGCTTACTTTTCTCGTTCAAAGTAAAACAGACAAGAAAGTTAAATTCATAAAGTGTAGCGCCATCCTTAGTACAGTAGCAGGGGTTTCTAAGTTGGACAGCATGGCGCACGACTTTACAAAGTCTACTGCAGCGACGAACCAGTGAACCAGCTGGCAGAGGAGAAGGTGAAATGACAACAGACAGACAGTATCGTCGCGGTTAGGGCACGACACGCAACTTTCGTTTCCTTTGTTAATATTATCACTTTATTGTTTTTATTATTGTTGTTAAATAAAACTTGTAAAACCCGACTCGAGCATTTATATATTTAGTGTACATATGCGCCTCAACAACCATAAAGTGGTGACCCCGGACGCAAATAGTGAATAAACAAACCGTTAAAAACTCCGGAACAAAGACTCTGTATAAAGTGACGCGTAAACAAAAGTGATAAATAAATAGACTTCATTACTTCATCACGGGTAACGATACAGACGTAAACGTGACAACTGGTGACGCAACCGTAAATAGTCTCGAGGTGAACGACATCAAAAACGTGAAACTACCGCCCTTTTGGCAGACGAATCCAGCAATCTGGTTCGCACAGGCAGAGGCGCAATTTTACGCACACAAAGTTACCTCTGACACAGCAAAATATTACGCCGTCATAGCAGTGCTAGATAATTATATGCTACAAAAGGTCCGAGATCTGTTACTCGCACCGCCAGAAGCCATCAAATACAATACTTTAATAGAACAATTAACAGCCAGGTTTTCCGACTCGGAAGAGACGCAACTCAGAAAACTGCTGACAGAAATACAGCTGGAAGACAAAAAACCATCCCAGCTGCTAAGAGAAATGAAAGCATTAGCAGGGAGTAAGTTCACAGAGGACGTAGTGAAAACATTGTGGCGCCAGAGACTTCCTTTAGAGTGCAAGAAGTGTTAGCAGTGACAGAAGGACTAGAGCTAACAAAAATGGCGGACATTGCAGATAAAATAGTGGAAGTGCCGGACACAAATCACAGTGCCTTCTACGCAGTGAGCGCGGCAACGTCAAATCACGTGAATCAGCAAAACGCGAGTGAGGACAGCGCAATCGCACACCTGAAAGTACAAGTGACAACGCTGACAGCAGCGATCGAACAACTGCAAACGCAGAACTACAGTTGGCGTAACTTCCACAGATACCGTAAGAAGTCGTGATCACGAAGCAAAAGTAGACCAGGACATAATGGCATCTGCTATTATCACGAGAAATTCGGAAACAGGGCGAAAAAGTGTGCAGCACCGTGCACATTCACCAAACCTCAAAATTCGGAAAACTAGACCGGCCGTCGTCAAATGCGGCTGTTGGCGATGGGACAGCTACACAAAACCGTTTATTTGTGACAGACAGAGCGACAGGAACAAAGTTTTTAGTGGACACAGGAGCAGACGTGTCGGTATTCCCGAAGCGTACGTAAAAAAAACGAAAGCCGGGCAAATACAAACTGTACGCTGCAAACGATTCTGTTATAGACACTTTCGATGAGGAACTATTATGCCTCAATCTAGGTCTGAGAAGATTCTTCAAATGGTCTTTTATTATAGCTGATGTATCCCGCCCTATCATCGGCGCCGACTTTCTAAAACATTACGGCTTGCTCGTCGACTTAAAACGACGATGTTTAATCGACGGCACCACAAAACTGTCAGCGCCATCTACCGAAGGGACGTGTAACACGCCAAGCGAAACCGTCGCTGAATAATGTAAGTACCGCCGTCTTTTACGAAAGTTCCCAGAGATAACTTCAAACAGGCCCATCAGCTGTAACAAAAGACATCCAATCATGCACCACATCATAACGGAAGGACCGCCTATCGCAGAGAGAGTGCGCAGACTCTCACCCGAGAAGCTAAAAGCAGCTAAAAAAGAATTCCAATACATGCTGGAGAGGGGCATCTGCAGGCAGTCTAGCAGTCCCTGAGCCAGCCCACTTCACCTCGCGCCAAAGAAAGAACCAGGAACTTGGAGACCGTGTGGCGATTACAGGAAACTAAACAGCGTCACCGTTCCAGGCAGGTACCCGATAACCCACATTAAAGACTTTACGTATATTCTGGATAAAGCTACAGTCTTTTCAAAGATTGACCTTAATCGAGCATACCACCAAATACCGGTCGCGGAACAAGATATCCCTAAAAAAGCAGTAATAACGCCATTCGGATTATTCGAATTCCCTTTCGTGTGTTTCGGACTACGGAATGCTTCGCAAACTTTCATGCGCTATATGCATACAGTGCTTCAAAACTTGGACTTCTGTTACGTATATTTAGACATCTTAATAGCGTCACAGAATGAGGAAGAGCACACGCGTCACCTAGAAAATGTGTTTGAAAGACTAAATCAACACGGACTAACAATAAACATGGCAAAATGTGAATTTGGTGTAAATAGTATAGATTATTTAGGTTATAGAATCAGTGATAAAGGTACCCAGCCGCTACCAGAAAAAGCCAGTGCTGTCACAAACTATCCCAAACCTAGCATTATTAAGGACTAAAGAAAATTTTTAGGTATAATTATTTTTTACAGATCATTCATTAAAAACGCCGCTGAAATACAAGCTCCTTTAAACGAACTTTTAAAAGACAGCGTTAAAAACGATAAACGACCAGTGCCGTGGACACAAGATACTGAAGAGGCATTTGCCAAATTGAAAAGCAGTCTGGCGAGTGCCGTGTTATTACGAAACCCAGTTCAAGGTGCGCGTCTATCTTTATCCACTGACGCGTCAAATAAAGCCATCCGCAGTGTGTTAGGACAGTTTAATAACGGACAGTGGAAACCTTTGGCATTTTTTTCAAAAAAGTTAAACAAAGCCCAACAGCATTATAGTGCGCACGATCGTGAACTGTTAGCAATCTATGAGTCAGTGAAACACTTCCGCTACATGGTGGAAGGAATGGAACTAACCATAAAATGCGACCATAAACCGCTCACGTTCGCCTTTCAGCAAAGGGCAGACAAAGCCACGCCCCGACAATTTCGCCAACTAGATTTCATTGGGCAGTTCACTACCGACATTATTTACATCCCAGGCAGACAGAACACAATAGCCGACACGATGTCAAGAATCTTCGAAATAGAATTCTCCAACGGGCTGAACCGCCATACTTTAGCGCTGGAGCAAGCAAGCGACTCGGAGCTGAAACACATCTTAGAGGGGGAAACCTTCGTCAAGCTTCAGCCAATACCGACAGAGCATGGAAACCCACCACTCTACTGCGATTTATCCACCCACAATGTCCGACCATTCGTGCCTAATACCTCAAGAAAGCAGGTATTCGATAAATTGCACGGTCTAGCGCACCCAGGTACAAAAGCTACAGGCAAATTAATAAGACAAAAGTTTGTTTGGCCGCGTATGAACAAGGATATTTCATACTGGACTAAGAACTGCATGCCGTGTCAAAGGAGTAAAATACAACGACACACGAAAGCTCCTTTAAAAAATTCACAGTACCAGACGGTCGTTTCGAAGATGTTCACCTAGACATAATAGGCCCGTTACCGACATCAGGAGATTTTAAATACTGTCTAACAATGATAGACAGATACACTAGATGGCCTGAGGCAATCCCATTGAAGGATATTACCACCGAAATCGTCGCTAAGACATTTTATGAACACTGGATAGCGAGATTCGGCGTACCATCATCAATCACCAGTGACCAAGGCAGGCAATTTGAGTCTGCTCTTATAAATTCTTTGACCAATATATTGGGTATACAAAAGAAAAGAACAACAGCTTACCATCCGCACACTAACAGCATCCTGGAAAGATGACATCGCAGCTTAAAAACGGCCGTTATGTGCCACGAGACAGGAAACTGGATCGAAACACTGCCGTCAGTTATACTAGGCCTCAGAGCATGCTACAAAGAGGACATAAAATCTTCTTCAGCAAAACTAGTCTACGGAAGAACTCTTCGTCTGCCGGGAGAATTTTTTACAAGAAACGACACATACTGCGACCCAGAAGCATTTGTTTCACGACTGAAAAAGACGATGCAGAATTTACAGCCGGTACAAACAAATTTCCACGGAAATTCAACAACGTTTGTACACCCAAAACTAAAAGTCTGTACGCATACGTTTCTACGGGTGGATACCGTGAAAAGACCACTACAGCAGCCCTACACCGGACCACACGAAATTCTGGAAAGAAATGAAAAAGTTTACACGCTAAAGATAGAAAACAAAATCGTCAAAGTCGCCATTGATCGCTTAAATCCAGCCTTCATGGAACAGCATACAAACGACTCTAAACTCGCCCTTAGACCACCACCACAGAAACAACCAATAACATCAGACAGGCTCAGGTACTTCCAGGACCAGACAAGAGCACCAGAGAAGCGACAGGTAAGACGGCCCGTTAGGTTTCGTGATCCCTAAAACTGACATTAGCGGAATCACTGGGGAAGGGGTGATGTAGCGCCATCCTTAGTACAGTAGCAGGAGTTTCTAAGTTGGACAGCATGGCGCACGACTTTACAGAGTCTACTGCAGCGACGAACCAGTGAACCAGCTTGCAGAGGAGAAGGTGAAATGACAACAGACAGACAGTATCGCCGCGGTTAGGACACGACACGCAACTTTCGTTTCCTTTGTTAATATTATCACTTTATTGTTTTTATTATTGTTGTTGTTAAATATAACTTGTAAAGCCCGACTCGAGGATTTATATATTTAGTGTGCATATGCGCCTCAACAACCATACAAGTTTATTAAGAGATAAACGAAAAAAACATAAAATAAAATATTTTATCAAGCTACTTTAAAAAAAAGTCGTCAGATAACGCCCGAAAAGCTTTAAAATATTAGTTCGGAAGTGAAGCAAAGATTTTATAACTGTATGGAAGTGGAGGGAAAATAATTTGAACATTTAATTAAATAACATTATTTAGTTCATTGATATTTTGTCTTATGCTTTAATTAATGATTTTATTGCCATACTTAACCCAAAATTAAAAAAGTCGTGTTGTGAGCAAAATTTAGAAAGCTTTAAAATGAGGTGCAAACCAATATAGGATGCCATTTAAAATTTAAGAGTATCTTACGCCCCTGTCTGTAGGGTAGGTTTCAAGACACCAAAACTTACGCCCTCTTGTGTCCACCTTGAAAACAAAATCGTCGTGTCTCTGCTTTTTTTTATTCCATTATTTTCCAGGTGGGAAGTTTTAATTGGCACACCCTGCACGATAGCCGTGCATTAGAAGTTTATGAAGTTCCCTGATATCCTAAATTTTGAAATTTTGGCAGCGGCCACAATTCGTAATTGCCTTTTATTCTAAAATATTTTCAAGGTCACATCACTTCCCGTTAGACCGGAAGTAGTCATCAACTTTGCTAATTTAAATGGAATGCCCTATTTTTTATTGCATATTCGAATTCGCCATAAAATTTTGTGAAGATTTGTATTTGGCTTTCCTATCCCTATCTTCAACTGTTCCAAAGATATTATGATTTCTCTGTATTTCGGTGATTTTACAACCTTATTTATAATAGTTTGTATTTCACATGTTGTTCAGAGAACCATGGCAATTACAGAAGGGCAGTAGAAGACGTATAAGAAACATAGTTAGTAAGATCAATAAAATCACAAGTAAATTAGTATTAAGAAATCAATCTAAACTAAAGAATAAACATTGTAATGATTAGAGGTCAATGTTGTTGAATAACATTGGCATTTATGCTATTGCATTTGTTATGTCAACAAATAAACAAACGCAAATTAGCAAACGTACAAGGTATCGAAAACTTATGGAATCAGCAGTTAGGAAGGTTAGAAACTAGATAGAATTACTATAAATATTGTTCATTGATACACAACAAAACACTGTTAACATTAATAGTCAATATGTCCGTACCTACGTAAGTTCTTTAATTCAATTTGTTATATCGTTATTATTATTATTATTATTAAGTTTTGTGCTTTAATATAGTTACCAATATACCGTTATCTATGTCATACATATGTGCTTCGTTCGAAGATTTTATTCCTATAATTAACCTCCGCTTCCCTTCAACATGGTCCTTCGAAGACAAGAGTAGTTGAAGAGCATGGCCCTTCGACGAAAAAGAAGCAGTGCCAGTGAAAATACAGTGCTCACTTAAAACCTTATCAAATATCCTTTAACCCAAGTCTCCAAATACCCTTTATTTTAGTGAAAATAATCAGGGCAGTACCAGAAGAAGGTCAGTTCCAATAAGGCAAATAAGCAGGACAGAAGAGTCCGGGGCAGTACCAGAAGAAGGTCAGTTCCAATCAAACAAATAAACAGGACAGAAGAGTCCGGTGCAGCACCAAAAAGAAGGTCAGTTCCAATATAGCAAATAAACAGAAGCATACAGGGCAGTACCGAAAGAAGGTCAGTTCCAGTAAAGCAGATACAGGGTCAAAGACAAAACTACAGGGTTAAAGACAAGATATAGGTCACAGGCAACCAGTAATCAGAATAAAAGAAGAACTAAGCATCAGACAAGGTAACGAAGCCACAAAACTTATTAAACCAAAGAAAACTAAGGAAGCATAATGGACGAAGTCAATAACCTAGCAGTAGCCCAGGAGGCAATAGGTAAATCAATGAATAATTTATTAACAAATATGAAAAAAGAACCAATAAACAGAAGAACACTTGAAGGGTTCGAAAAAAAGGAAAATTTATTACAAAAAGAGTGGGCCAAAACTATAGCAAACAACAGACAATTAGAAGCATTAGGGCCACTAGAACACCCGTATTATGAAACAATATATTTTGAACAAATGGAGAAAGTTCATAATGATATCAAAAAATACATACAATCAATGAAACTAAGATTACAAGCTGAATTTGAAGAAGGTTCGGCAGAAGAAACTTCAAATATGTATCTTCCGAAATTACTAAGAGAAGAGAAGAATGGTATGGAAAAAATGGAAACTCCAGAATTAACAAGATTAACGAAAATACAGAAAATTATGGGAAACGAACTCAATCAGCTACTGGAGGAGACAGAAAGGATGGACGAAGACAATATACTTGCCAGGTATGAAAGCATGATGAATAAAATAGATAAACGATGGGACAAAATTGAAGACAATAGGTTTCAAATAAAAATACTAACAGAATCAGAAAGGGAAGATGGAGCATATGACACGTTAAAGCAAAGCTACCAGAATGCCATAGACAAGCTGTCAAAGTCAATTAAAAATCAAAAACAACCAAAGTCGGAGCAGAATAGCAATCAACTACCAAAGATAAAAATACCAATCTTCACAGGGAAATATGAAGAATGGACAACATTTCAAGAGCTATTCCGAAATGTAATAGATTCAGATAAGTCCTTATCGAACATTGTAAAAATGCAATACTTAAAAACCCAAGTAAAAGGCGAGGCTAGCAGAACGATACAACATTTCCAGATAAGCGAATCAAATTATAAAGCAGCATGGAAACAGTTGAATGAAATGTATAACAACAAAAGACTAATAGTTTCCAAATTAGTCGAAAAAAATCATAGAAACACCCATCATAACTTATGAGTCAGCAGAAAAATTAAAAAGCTTTTACAATACCATCAAAGAATGCCTAGCACTAAAAACAATGGGTATCGACACAAGTTCATGGACCCAATAATAATATATATAATTACGAAGAAATGGGACTCAAGAACGAGAGAGTTATATGAAGCAACAGTAAGAAATCCAATGGAAGTTCAAAACTTAGAAGAATTGTTATCGTTCCTGCGCACAAGATTCCAGAATATAGAGGCATCCAAAAGGTCAGGAAGAGATACACAGTACAATGAAGAATCAGGAAAGAATTTCAAACAAAGCCCTCAGTATGAAAATCCTAGAAAATCGTGTAAATATTGCAAATCAAGTTATCATGTAATAATAGATTGTGGAAAATTTAAATCATTACAGCAAAATGATAAACAACAATTTCTAAGAAAAAATGAGCTATGTTCAATCTGCTTAAAACACAGCTCAAAAGATAAATGTTTTTCACCCATTAAATGCAAGATTTGTCAACTCAAACACCACACGCTACTACATAGAAGCAGCAATGACAGAAGAGATCAGCGCCCTACAAAAGAAGCCATAGAGGTCAAATCAAATGTAAGTGTTCAAAACAATCCATCAGTATTATCAACAGCAATGATAAAGGTCAAGACAGCGACAGGGCAGTACCAACACTTGAGAGCACTGGTAGACTCAGACTCTCAAGGGGCATTTATAACCGATCAAGCTGCAAAAATATTGGGCCTACCATTTAAGAGAGTTGAAACACAAATATCTGGGCTTGGAGGAGGAGAGAAGAAATCGAAGAGCAGAGTAGATATACAGCGTGCTCCTCGTTTTTCAAGCCATTTCAGTATGAATACAGAAGCAATTGTGATACAAAAAATCACATCAGCAATGCCAAGTAGAGCCTTCGAGGTAGACATAGAAACCTGGAAGAATTATATCCTAGCTGATCCTACATTCAACAGAACGGGACCAATAGATATTTTGTTAGGAACCAAAGAATGTAGACAAATATTGCTAGGAGGATTGAGAAAAACAGACGACGGACTTATGGGTCAGAATACAGAACTGGGATATATAATCTCAGGCACATTTACGAATGCAAAAAATAAGAAAGAAGTCAAAGTAACAAGCATGATTACACAAACAGAGAAAGAGGAAATCTCGAAGTTTTGGGAATTGGAAGAAGTACCGGAAGTAAAAAACAAAACAAAAGAAGAACAAGAATGTGAAGAATTTTACAAAAAAACGGTATCAAGAGGAAAAGATCGGAGATATACCGTCAAAATTCCATTTAAACCAGAAGTGCAAGAAGTTGGAGAATCCAGAAACAGAGCAATGGCAAGAATACTGCAGTTAGAGAAACGGTTTGAGAAACAAAAAAGCCTAGGAGAAGAATATATCCAATTTATGGAAGAATATATCGACTTGGGACACATGCAAAAGGTACCAAGAATCGAAGAAAAACGAGGAAAATACTATATTTCTCATCAAGCAGTAGTCCGTGAGGATAGCACTACTACCAAATTAAGGGTAGTATTCGACGCCTCATGTAAGAGTAGCACCGGCATCAGTCTAATGAAAGAATGCACGTCGGTCCAAGATTACAACCAGAACTGTTCGACATCATATTAAAATGGAGAACGTATCCGGTTGCCATAAAGGCGGACATAGAAAAAATGTATCGCCAAATAAAAATAGCAAGAGACGACCAAGAATATCAAAGGATATTATGGAGACAAGCAAAAAACCAACCCTGGGAGGAATATAGACTAACGACAGTGACATATGGCACAGCAGCAGCACCATACTTAGCGGTTAGAACCATCCAGCAACTTGCAGATGACAAACAAGAAAAATTCCCGATTGCGGCAAAGGTAGCCAAGGAGGATTTCTACATGGATGATCTCCTATCGGGAGCCGAGTCAGAACAAGAAGCAACATTATTGCAGACAGAACTCAACAAGATGTTCGCATTAGGTGGGTTCAAGCTAAGAAAATGGGCCAGTAACAAATATCAGGTGATTGCAAAACTTCCAACAGAGTTGCAGAATGATAAGGTATTGCAGCTGCCAGACAATGGAACAGACAAATCACTCGGGATATACTGGACACCAAGGGAAGACGTGTTCAAATTAAAACTGGAGTTAGGAGAAACAGGGAAGGTGACAAAAACGGCAATATTATCAGCTACAGCCAAGTTATTTGATCCTTTAGGGTGGCTATCTCCAATGATAATCAAAGCCAAACAGATAATTCAAGAAATATGGATGAGTCAAGCAGGGTGGGACGAAATAGTACCCACTAACATTCAAAAGAAATGGATCTAATTCATCCAGGAATTTAATGAGGTAAAAGAAATAACGATACCAAGATGGATACAAACATCTAAGAAATCAAAAATGGAAATCCATGGGTTCGCGGATGCATCAGAAGCAGCATATGGGGCAGTAATTTATGTGAAAGCAACCAAGAAGAAGGTAAAAGCTACATATCGTTACTAACAGCCAAATCAAAGGTAGCTCCAATAAAGACAAAAGCGACGCTTCCAAGATTAGAACTGTGTGCAGCACATCTATTAGCGAAATTACTGAAAAGGGCAATAACAACACTTCAGTTGGAACTAATCGATGTGTACGCATGAACAGATTCGATGATTGTAATAGGTTGGCTAAAAGGAGATCCGAATAGATGGAAAACTTTTGTTGCAAATAGGGTATCAGAAATTCAGCAATTAATCACCGAAGACAAATGGCACCATGTGAGGTCAGAAGAAAACCCGGCAGATGTCATATCCAGAGGCATAAACCCAGGGAATTTTGTAAACCTACCGTTATGGTGGCAAGGGCCAACATGGTTACAAGGTCCAGATTACCCAATTAAAGAAGAAAAGCCACACGAAGTACTAGAAGAGAGAAAAAAGCCAAAAGTAATGGTGTGCCTTAGTATACAAGCAGAAGCAACGAATCTGATCAAAAAATTCTCATCATTTAGGAAAATTATTAGGGTAATAGCATATTGCAAAAGATTTACCCACAACACAAGAAAAAACAAGATAGACGGATATCTCAAGACAAAAGAAATGAGTGAAGCCGAAGACAGCATGATAAGAATGGAGCAAAAGGCAGAGTTCACTGAAGAAATCAAGGAATTACAAAGAAAAAAATCGGTGGACAAGAAAAGCTCAATAGCAAGTCTGAATCCATTTATCGACCAAAATGGAATACTAAGAGTAGGGGGAAGACTGGAAAATTCCTTACTGACCTATGGGGAAAAACACCCCATAATTATAAGCTCGAAGTCGCATATGGCGGAGCTAATCATTAGAGAAGCACATAACAACACCCTCCACGGTGGCAACTAAGAAACATTAGCATATATTCGAAGAAAATATTGGATCACGAACGCGAAGAGATGTGCCAAGAAATCAATCAACAATTGTATAAGATGCATCCGTTACAAAGCAAAGACAGCGGAGCAGTTAATGGGTCAATTACCAGCGGCAAGGGTCACGGCCACTCAAGCATTTACACACACTGGAGTGGATTACACAGGTCCGATACAAGTACGAACTACAAAAGGCAGAGGTCAAAAGGCATACAAAGGCTATCTGGCAATATTTGTATGTCTGTCAACAAAAGCAATTCACATAGAAGTCGTAAGCGACATGTGCTCTGAGTCATTTATGGCAGCCTTAAGAAGACTCATATTCAGAAGAGGTATGTGTTCCCACATGTATAGTGATAAGCGGACAACATTCGTGGGAGCCAACTCAACACTGCAAAAAGAAGCCATAAAAATCAGCAAAGAACCTCAAATCCAGGAGAGTACCACACACATGGGGTTGCAGTGGCACTTTATACCACCTTCAGCACCTCATTTCGGGGGGCTCTGGGAAGCAGGAGTGAAATCAGTGAAATATCACCTCAAGAGAGTGATTGGAGAAACAAGATTAACTTATGAAGAATTAACCACAGTAACTCACCAGATAGAAGCATGTTTAAATTCAAGACCACTTTGTCCATTATCCGATGATATCAACGAATTTCAAGTATTGACTCCCAGCCATTTCCTCATAGGGAGAGAACTGATAGCACCACCAACACTCATCTCAGATAACATTGATGGTAATCTACAAGGAAAGTGGAGGACAATACAGAAAATGAGAAAAGATTTTTGGGACACTTGGCATAAAGAATATCTGCATCAGTTACAACAAAGACACAAGTGGAAGTTCAAGAAAAATGTCGTGCACACAGGCGACATGGTTCTAATAAAAGACGGCAACAACAGCGCAGAAAAATGGCCACTGGGTAGAATAGTAAAAACGTACCCAGACAAACAAGGAGTACCAAGAGTAGCCGAAATAAGAATTTAGCAGCCATCTACATCCTACGTATGGTTCAGAAGAAAGTTAAGAAAAGAGCAGCCCAGTCGAAGAACAGAAACCCGGATGTCGAGAAGACCTACCTCGAAGTCCAACCTATAGAAATGGCTGAGTTAAGCAGGTTACAAGACGCCACGGATGCGGAAACCGCCCTTTGTTGATGCGGCAGAATGTTCAGAGAACCATGGCAATTATAGAAGGGCAGTAGAAGACGTATAAGAAACAACCGGCGTGAAGTTAGCAGCTTAATTCCAGCGGCTAAAATTTCCAGCGGCTAATTTATAAAATTCACTAATATATTAGAAATAATATTAATTTCGACCTTAAAAACTTCAGTTGCATGTTTGCCGCCTAAATGGCAAAAAATCGAAATAATAATAATAATAATAATTTCACCATATACAAAAGAACATAATTGAGGCCAAATATTACCAAAACGAAAATAAAGTGCCAAGGTATTATTGAGTTATAATCAAAAGTTTTAAGTATATTTAGGTAACAACCCTGTACTAACATTTCAAACGCTTGCTTGTCATCCTATATGGTGAAATATGCACGCAAATATAGACACAATTTTAAATGAGTAAAAAATTGAAAAAAAAAACGCCTTTTTAGCCAAGACAAAAATGGGGTGCCAAGATATGTGACGATAATATTGAGAGCATATGTGCATAGCAACCTTGTGAAAAAATTTCAACACCTTGCTTGCCGTCCTTCGTAGTAAAGTCAGCACCCAAATAGAAAGATTGATTTTAATTTACATGAAAAGTGAAATAAAATGGCTTTTTTAGCCAAGACAAAAATGGGGTGCCAAGATAAGTGATAATAATATTGAAAGCATATTAAGATAGCAACCTTGTGCAAAAATTGTAACCCCTTGCTCGCCGTCCTTCATAGTGAAGTCGACAGCCAAATAGAGGAATTGACTTTAATTCACACGGAAAGTGTTATAAAAAGGCTTTTTTAGCTAAGACAAAAATGGGGTGCCAAGATAAGTGATAATAATATTGAAAGCATATTAACATAGCAACCTTGTGCAGAAATTTCAACCCCTTGCTCGCCGTCCTTCATGATGAAGTCGGCGCCCAAACAGAGGAATTGACTTTAATTTACATGAAAAGTGTTATAAAAAGGCCTTTTTAGCTAAGACAAAAATGTGGTGCCAAGATAAGTGATAATAATATTGAAAGCATATTAACATAGCAACCCTGTGCAGAAATTTCAACCCCTTGCTCGCCGTCCTTCATGATGAAGTCGGCGCCCAAATAGAGAAATTGAATTTAATTCACATGAAAAGTGTTATAAAATGGCTTTTTTAGCCAAGACAAAAATGGGGTGCCAATATAAGTGATAACAATACTGAAAGCATATTAACATAGTAACCTTGCGCAAAAATTTCAACCCCTTGCTTGCCGTCCTTCATGGTGAAGTCGGCGCCCAAATACAGAAATTGGTTTTAATTTACATGAAAAGTGAAATAAAATGGCTCTTTTAGCTAAGACAAAAATGGGGTGCCAAGATAATTGATAATAATATTGTAAGCATATTAACATAGCAACCTTGTGCAAAAATTTTAACCCCTTGCTCGCCGTCCTTCATGGTGAAGTCGGCGCCCAAATAGAGAAATTGAATTGAATTTAATTCACATGAAAAGTGTTATAAAATGGCTTTTTTTAGCCAAGACAAAAATGTGGTGCCAAGATAAGTGATAATAATATTGAAAGCATATTAACATAGCAACCTTTCGCAAAAATTTCAACCCCTTGCTTGCCGTCCTTCATGGTGAAGTCGGCGCCCAAATATAGAAATTGGTTTTAATTAACATGAAAAGTGTTAAAAAAGGCTTTTTTTAGCTAAGACAAAAATTGAGTGCCAAGATAAGTGATAATAATATTGAAAGCATATTAACATAGCAACCTTGTGCAGAAATTTCAACCACTTGCTCGCCGTCCTTCATAGTGAAGTCGGCGCCCAAATAGAGGAATTGACTTTAATTCACATGAAAAGTGTTATAAAAAGGCTTTTTTAGCTAAGACAGAAATGGGGTGCCAAGATAAGTGATAATAATATTGAAAGCGTATTAAAATAGCAACGTTGTGCAAAAATTTCAATCCCTTGCTCGCCGTCCTTCATGGTGAATTCGGGGCCCAAATAGAGAAATTGAATTTAGTTCACATGAAAAGTGTTATAAAATGGCTTTTTTAGCCAGGACAAAAATGGGGTGCCAAGATAAGTGATAATAACATTAAAAGCATTTTAACATAGCAACCTTGCGCAAAAATTTTAACCCCTTGCTCGCCGTCCATAGTGAAGTTGTCGCCCAAATAGATAAATTGAATTGAATTCACATGAAAAGTATTATAAAATGGCTTTTTTAGCTAAGACAAAAATGGGGTGCCAAGATAAGTGATAATAATATTAAAAGCATATTAACATCGCAACCTTCTGCAAAAATTTCAACCCCTTGCTCGCCGTCCTTCATAGTGAAGTCGGCGCCCAAACAGAGGAATTGACTTTAATTAACATGAAAAGTGTTATAAAATTACTTTTTTAGCTAATACAAAAATGGGGTGCCAAGATAAGTGGTAAATATATTGAAACCATATTTTCGTAGTACCCTTCTGCAAAAATTTCAACCCCTTGCTCGCCGTCCTTCATGGTGAATTCGGCGGCCAAAGAGAAATTGAATTTAATTCACATGAAAAGTGTTATAAAAAGGCTTTTTTAGCTAAGACAAAAATGCGGTGCCCAGATAAGTGATAATAATACTGAAAGCATATTAACATAGCAACCTTGTGCAGAAATTTCAACGCCTTGCTCGCCGTCCTTCATGGTGAAGTCGGCGCCCAAATAGAGGAATTGACTTTAATTAACATGAAAAGTGCTATAAAATGACTTTTTTAGCTAAGACAAAAATGGGGTGCCAAGATAAGTGATAATAATATTGAGAGCATATTAACATAGCAACGTTGTGCAGAAATTTCAACGCCTTGCTTGCCGTCCTTCATGGTGAAGTCGGCGCCCAAATAGAGGAATTGACTTTAATTAACATGAAAAGTCTTAAAAAAAGGTTTTTTTAGCTAAGACAAAAATGGGGTGCCAAGATAAGTGTTAATAATATTTAAAGCATATTAACATAGCAACCTTGTGCAGAAATTTCAACCCCTTGCTCGCCGTCCTTCATAGTGAAGTCGGCGCCCAAATAGAGGAACTGACTTTAATTAACATGAAAAGTGTTATAAAAAGGCTTATTTAGCTAAGACAAAAATGGAGTGCCAAGATAAGTGATAATAATATTGAAAGCATATTAACATAGCAACCTTGTGCAGAAATTCCAACGCCTTGCTCGCCGTCCTTCATAGTGAAGTCGGCGCCCAAATAGAGGAATTGACTTTAATTAACATGAAAAGTCTTAAAAAAAGCTTTTTTAGCTAAGACAAAAATGGGGTGCCAAGATAAGTGATAATAATATTGAAAGCACATTAAAATAGCAACGTTGTGCAAAAATTTCAACCCCTTGCTCGCCGTCCTTCATGGTGAAGTCGGCGCCCAAATAGAGAAATTGAATTTAATTCACATGAAAAGTGTTATAAAATGGCTTTTTTAGCCAAGACAAAAATGTGGTGCCAAGATAAGTGATAATAATACTGAAATTAACATAGTAACCTTGCGAAAAAATTACAACCCCTTGCTTGCCGTCCTTCATGGTGAAGTCGGCGCCCAAATATAGAAATTAATTTTAATTAACATGAAAAGTGTTATAAAATGGCTTTTTTAGCCAAGACAAAAATGGGGTGCCAAGATAAGTGATAATAATACTGAAAGCATATTAACATAGTAACCTTGCGCAAAAATTTCAACCCCTTGCTTGCCGTCCTTCATGGTGAAGTCGGCGCCCAAATATAGAAATTGATTTTAATTAACATGAAAAGTGCTATAAATGGCTTTTTTTAGCTAAAGCAAAAATGGGGTGCCAAGATAAGTGATAATAATATTGAAAGCATATTAACATAGTAACCTTGTGCAAAAATTGTAACCCCTTGCTCGCCGTCCTTCATAGTGAAGTCGGCGCCCAAATAGAGGAATTGACTTTAATTCACATGAAAAGTGTTATAAGAAGGCTTTTTTAGCTAAGACAAAAATGGGGTGCCAAGATAAGTGATAATAATATTAAAAGCATATTAACATAGCAACCTTGTGCAAAAATTTTAACCCCTTGCTCGCCGTCCTTCATAGTGAAGTCGGCGCCCAAATAGAGAAGTTGATTTTAATTAACATGAAAAGTGCTATAAAATGGCTTTTTTAGCTAAGACAAAAATGGGGTGCCAAGATAAGTGATAATAATATTGAAAGCATATTAAGATAGCAACCTTGTGCAAAAATGTTAACCCCTTGCTCGCCGTCCTTCATAGTGAAGTCGGCGCCCAAATATAGAAATTAATTTTAATTAACATGAAAAGTGGTATGAAATGGCTTTTTAAGCTAAGACAAAAATGGGGTGCCAACATAAGTGATAATAATATTGAAAGCATATTAACATAACAACCGTGCGCAAAAATTTCAACCCCTTGCTTGCCGTCCTTCATGGTGAAGTCGGCGCCCAAATAGAGAAATTGATTGTAATTAACATGAAAAGTGCAATAAAATGGCTTTTTTAGCTAAAACAAAAATGGGGTGCCAAGATAAGTGAAAATAATATTGAAATTATATTAACATAGCAACCTTGTGCAAAAATTTTAACCCCTTGCTCGCGGTCCTTTATAGTGAAGTCGGCGCCCAAATAGAGAAATTGAATTTAATTCACATGAAAAGTGCTATAAAATGGCTTTTTTTAGCCAAGACAAAAATGGGGTGCCAAGATAAGTGATAATAATACTGAAAGCATATTAACATAGGAACCTTGTGCAAAACTTTCAACCCCTTGCTCGCCGTCCTTCATGGTGAAGTCGGCGCCCAAATATAGAAATTGATTTTAATTAACATGAAAAGTGCTATAAAATGGATTTTTTAGCTAAGACAAAAATGGGGTGCCAAGATAAGTGATAATAACATTGCAAGCATATTAACATAGCAACCTTGTGCAGAAATTTCATCCCCTTGCTTGCCGTCCTTCGTAGTAAAGTCAGCACCCAAATAGAAAGATTGATTTTAATTTACATGAAAAGTGTTATAAAAAAGCTTTTTTAGCTAAGACAAAAATGCGGTGCCAAGATAAGTGGTAAATGTATTAAAAGCATATTTTCGTAGTACCATTCTGCAAAAATTTCAACCCCTTGCTCGCCGTCCTTCATGGTGAAGTCGCGCCCAAAGAGAAATTGAATTTAATTCACATGAAAAGTGTTATAAAAAGGCTTTTTTAGCTAAGACAAAAATGTGGTGCCAAGATAAGTGATAATACTACTGAAAGAATATTAACATATCAGCTTTGCGCAAAAATTTCAACCCCTTGCTTGCCGTCCTTCATGGTGAAGTCGGCGCCGAAATATAGAAATTGGTTTTAATTAACATGAGAAGTGCTATAAAATGGCTTTTTTTAGACAAGACAAAAATGTGGTGCCAAGATAAGTGATAATAATATTGAAAGCATATTAACATAGGAACCTTGTGCAAAAATTTCAACCCCTTGCTTGGTGTCCTCCATGGTGAAGTCGACGCCCAAAGAGAAATTGAAATTAATTTACATGAAAAGTGTTATAAAAAGGCTTTTTTAGCTAAGACAAAAATGGGGTGCCAAGATAAGTGGTAAATGTATTGAACGCATATTTTCGTAGTACCATTCTGCAAAATTTTCAACCCCTTGCTCGCCGTCCTTCATGGTGAAGTCGGCGCCCAAAGAGAAATTGAATTTAATTCACATGAAAAGTGTTATAAAAAGGCTTTTTTAGCTAAGACAAAAATGGGGTGCCAAGATAAGTGATAATAATACTGAAAGCATATTAACATATCAACCTTGTGCAGAAATTTCAACGCCTTGCTCGCCGTCCTTCATGGTGAAGTCGGCGCCCAAATAGAGGAATTGACTTTAATTAACATGAAAAGTCTTAAAAAAAGGTTTTTTTAGCTAAGACAAAAATGGGGTGCCAAGATAAGTGATAATGATATTGAAAGCATATTAACATAGCAACGTTGTGCAAAAATCTCAACCCCTTGCTCGCCGTCCTTCATGGTGAAGTCGGCGCCCAAATACAGAAATTTATTTTAATTAACATGAAAAGTGCTATAAAATGGCTTTTTTAGCTAAGACAAAAATGGGCTGCCATGATAAGTGATAATAATATTGAAAGCATATTAACATAGCAACCTTGCGCAAAAATTTCAAACTCTTGCTTGCCGTCCGTCATGGTGAAGTCGGCGCCCAAATACAGAAATTGATTTTAATTAACATGAAAAGTGCTGTAAAATGGCTTTTTTTTAGCTAAGACAAAAATGGGGTGCCAAGATAAGTGATAATAATATTGAAAGCATATTAGCATAGCAACCTTGTGCAAAAATTTCAACCCCTTGCTCGCCGTCCTTCATTGTGAAGTCGGCGCCCAAATAGAGGAATTGACTTTAATTCACATGAAAAGTGTTATAAAAAGGCTTTTTTACCTAAGACAAAAATGAGGTGCCAAGATAAGTGATAATAATATTGAAAGCATATTAACATAGCAACTGTGCGCAAAAATTTCAACCCCTTGCTTGCCGTACTTCATGGTGAAGTCGGCGCCCAAATATAGAAATTGATTGTAATTAAAATGAAAAGTGCTATAAAATGGCTTTTTTAGCTAAAACAAAAATGGGGTGCCAAGATAAGTGATAATAATATTGAAAGCATATTAACATAGCAACCTTGTGCAAAAATTTTAACCCTTTGCTCGCCGTCCTTCATAGTGAAGTCGGCGCCCAAATAGAGAAGTTGATTTTAATTAACATGAAAAGTGCTATAAAATGGCTTTTTTAGGTAAGACAAAAAATGGGGTGCCAAGATAAGTGATAATAATATTAAAAGCATATTAACATAGCAACCTTGCGCATCAATTTCAATCCCTTGCTCGCCGTCCTTCATAGTGAAGTCGGCGCCCAAATAGAGAAATTGAATTTAATTCACATGAAAAGTGTTATAAAATGGCTTTTTTAACCAATACAAACATGTGGTGCCAAGATAAGTGGTAATAATATTGAAAGCATATTAAAATAGCAACGTTGTGCAAAAATTTCAACCCCTTGCTCGCCATCCTTCATGGTGAAGTCGGCGCCCAAATATAGAAATTGGTTTTAATTAACATAAAAAGTGCTATAAAATGGCTTTTTTAGCTAAGACAAAAATGAGGTGCCAAGATAAGTGATAATAATATTGCAAGCATATTAACATAGCAACCTTGTGCAGAAATGTCAACCCCTTATAAAACTTTTCATGTCAATTAAAGTCAATTCCTCTATTTGGGCGCCGAATTCACCATAAAGACGGCGAGCAAGGGGTTGAAATTTCTGCACAAGGTTGCTATGTTAATATGATTTCGATATTATTATCACCTATCTTGGCACTCTATTTTTGTCTTAGCTTAAAAAGTCATTTTATAACACTTTTCATGTGAATTAAATTCAATTTCTCTATTTGGGCGCCGAATTCACCATGAAGGACGGCGAGCAAGGTGTTGAAATTTTTGCACAACCTTGCTATTTTAATATGCTTTCAATATTATTATCACTTATCTTGGCACCCCATTTTTGTCTTAGTTAAAAAAAGCCTTTTTTTAAGACTTTTCATGTTAATTAAAGTCAATTCCTCTATTTGGGCGCCGACTTCACCATGAAGGACGGCGAGCAAGGGGTTGAAATTTCTGCACAAGGTTGCTATGTTAATATGCTTTCAATATTATTATCACTTATCTTGGCACTCCATTTTTGTCTTAGCTAAAAAAAGCCTTTTTATAACACTTTTCATGTTAATTAAAGTCAATTCCTCTATTTGGGCGCCGACTTCACTATGAAGGACGGCGAGCAAGGGGTTGAAATTTCTGCGCAAGGTTGCTATGTTAATGTGCTTTCAATATTATTATCACTTATCTTGGCACTCCATTTTTGTCTTAGCTAAAAAAGCCATTTTATAGCACTTTTCATGTTAATTAAAACCAATTTCTATATTTGGGCGCCGACTTCACCAGGAAGAACGGCAAGCAAGGGGTTACAATTTTTCCACAAGGTTGCTATGTTAATATGCTTTCAATATTATTATCACTTATCTTGGCACCCTATTTTTGTCTTGGCTAAAAAAGCCTTTTTTTAAGACTTTTCATGTTAATTAAAGTCAATTCCTCTATTTGGGCGCCGACTTCACCATGAAGGACGGGCAGCAAGGGGTTGAAATTTCTGCACAAGGTTGCTATGTTGATATGCTTTCAATATTATTATCACTTATCTTGGCACCCCATTTTTGTCTTAGCTAAAAAAGCCATTTTATAGCACTTTTCATGTTAATTAAAATCTATTTCTATATTTGGGCGCTGACTTCACCATGAAGGACGGCAAGCAAGGGGTTGAAATTTTTGCGCAAGGTTACTATGTTAATATGCTTTCAGGATTATTATCACTTATCTTGGCACCCCATTTTTGTCTTGGCTAAAAAAGCTATTTTATAACACTTTTCATGTGAATTAAATTCAATTCAATTTGTCTATTTGGGCGCCGACTTCACTATGAAGGACGGCGAGCAAGGGGTTGAAATTTTTGCGCAAGGTTGCTATCTTAATATGCTTTTAATATTATTGTCACTTATCTTGGCACCCCATTTTTGTCTTAGCTAAAAAAGCCATTTTATAGCACTTTTCATGTTAATTAAAATCTATTTCTATATTTGGGCGCCGACTTCACTATGAAGGACGGCAAGCAAGGGGTTGAAATTTTTTCGCAAGGTTACTATGTTAATATGATTTCAGTATTTTTATCACTTATCTTGGCACCACATTTTTGTCTTGGCTAAAAAAGCTATTTTATAACACCTTTCATGTGAATTAAATTCAATTCAATTTGTCTATTTGGGCGCCGACTTCACTATGAAGGACGGCGAGCAAGGGGTTGAAATTTTTGCGCAAGGTTGCTATGTTAATATGCTTTTAATATTATTGTCACTTATCTTGGCACCCCATTTTTGTTTTAGCTAAAAAACCTTTTTTTAAGACTTTTCATGTTAATTAAAGTCAATTCCTCTATTTGGGCGCCGACTTCACCATGAAGGACGGCGAGCAAGGCGTTGAAATTTCTGCACAAGGTTGCTATGTTTATATGCTTTCAATATTATTATCACTTATCTTGGCACTCCATTTTTGTCTTGGCTAAAAAAGCCTTTATATAACACTTTTAATGTTAATTAAAGTCAATTCCTCTATTTGGGCGCCGACTTCACTATGAAGGACGGCGAGCAAGGGGTTGAAATTGTTGCGCAAGGTTGCTATGTTAATATGCTTTTAATATTATTATCACTTATCTTGGCACCCCATTTTTGTCTTAGCTAAAAAAGCCATTTTATAGCACTTTTCATGTTAATTAAAACCAATTTCTATATTTGGGCGCCGACTTCACCATGAATGACGGCGAGCAAGGGGTTGAAATTTTGCGCAAGGTTGCTATGTTAATATGCTTTCAGTATTATTATCACTTATCTTTGCACCACATTTTTGTCTTGGCCAAAAAAGCCATTTTATAACACTTTTCATGTGAATTAAATTCAATTTCTCTATTTGGGCGCCGACTTCACCATGAAGGACGGCGAACAAGGGGTTGAAATTTTTGCACAACGTTGCTATATTAATATGCTTTCAGTATTATTATCACTTATCTTGGCACCACATTTTTGTCTTAGCTAAAAAAGCCTTTTTATAACACTTTTCATGTAAATTAAATTCAATTTCTCTTTGGGCGCCGACTTCACCATGAAGGACGGCGAGCAAGGGGTTGAAATTTTTGCAGAATAGTACTACGAAAATATGCTTTCAATACATTTACCACTTATCTTGGCACCCCATTTTTGTCTTAGCTAAAAAAGCCTTTTTATAACACTTATCATGTAAATTAATTTCAAGTTCTCTTTGGGCGCCGACTTCACCATGGAGGACGGCAAGCAAGGGGTTGAAATTTTTGCACAAGGTTGCTATGTTAATATGCTTTCAATATTATTATCACTTATCTTGGTACCCCATTTTTGTGTTAGCTAAAAAAGCCATTTTATAGCACTTTTCATGTAAATTAATTTCAGTTCTCTTTGGGCGCCGACTTCACCATGGAGGATGGCAAGCAAGGGGTTGAAATTTTTGCACAAGGTTGCTATGTTAATATGCTTTCAATACTATTATCACTTATCTTGGCACCACATTTTTGTCTTGGCTCAAAAAGCCATTTTATAACACTTTTCATGTGAATTAACTTCAATTTCTCTATTTGGGCGCCGACTTCACCATGAAGGACGGCGAGCAAGGGGTTGAAATTTTTGCACAACGTTGCTATTTTAATATGCTTTCAATATTATTATCACTTATCTTGGCACCCCATTTTTGTCCTAGCTAAAAAAACCTTTTTTTAAGACTTTTCATGTTAATTAAAGTCAATTCCTCTATTTGGGCGCCGACTTCACCATGAAGGACGGCGAGCAAGGCGTTGAAATTTCTGCACAAGGTTGCTATGTTAATATGCTTTCAATATTATTATCACTGATCTTGGCGCTCCATTTTTGTCTTAGCTAAAAAAGCCTTTTTATAACACTTTTAATGTTAATTAAAGTCAATTCCTCTATTTGGGCGCCGACTTCACTATGAAGGACGGCGAGCAAGGGGTTGAAATTTTTGCACAAGGTTGCTATGTTAATATGCTTTTAATATTATTATCACTTATCTTGGCACCCCATTTTTGTCTTAGCTAAAAAAGCCTTTTTATAACACTTTTCATGTGAATTAAAGTCAATTCCTCTATTTGGGCGCCAACTTCACTATGAAGGACGGCGAGCAAGGGGTTGAAATTTCTGCACAAGGTTGCTATGTTAATATGCTTTCAATATTATTATCACTTATCTTGGCACCCCATTTTTGTCATAACTAAAAAAGCCATTTTATAGCACTTTTCATGTTAATTAAAATCAACTTCTCTATTTGGGCGCCGACTTCACTATGAAGGACGGCGAGCAAGGGGTTAAAATTTTTGCACAAGGTTGCTATGTTAATATGCTTTTAATATTATTATCACTTATCTTGGCACCCCATTTTTGTCTTAGCTAAAAAAGCCTTTTTATAACACTTTTCATGTGAATTAAAGTCAATTCCTCTATTTGGGCGCCAACTTCACTATGAAGGACGGCGAGCAAGGGGTTACAATTTTTGCACAAGGTTGCTATGTTAATATGCTTTCAATATTATTATCACTTATCTTGGCACCCCATTTTTGTTTTAGCTAAAAAAAGCCATTTTATAGCACTTTTCATGTTAATTAAAATCAATTTCTATATTTGGGCGCCGACTTCACCATGAAGGACGGCAAGCCAGGGGTTGAAATTTTTTCTCAAGGTTGCTATGTTAATAATCTTTCAATATTATTATCACTTATCTTGGCACCCCATTTTTGTCTTAGCTAAAAAAGCCATTTTATAGCACTTTTCATGTTAATTAAAATCAATTTCTATATTTGGGCGCCGACTTCACCATGAAGGACGGCAAGCAAGGGGTTGAAATTTTTTCGCAAGGTTACTATGTTAATATGCTTTCAGTATTATTATCACTTATCTTGGCACCACATTTTTGTCTTGGCTAAAAAAGCCATTTTATTTCACTTTTCATGTAAATTAAAATCAATCTTTCTATTTGGGTGCTTACTTTACTACGAAGGACGGCAAGCAAGGGGTTGGAATTTTTGCACAAGGTTGCTATGTAAATATTCTTACAATATTATCGTCACATATCTTGGCACCCCATTTTTGTCTTGGCTAAAAAGGCGTTGTTTTCCAATTTTTTACTCATTTAAAATTGTGTCTATATTTGCGTGCATATTTCACCATATAGGACGACAAGCAAGCGTTTGAAATGTTAGTACAGGGTTGCTACCTAAATATACTTAAAACTTTTGATTATAACTCAATAATACCTTGGCACTTTATTTTCGTTTTGGTCATATTTGGCCTCAATTATGTTTTTTTTTTGTATATGGTGAAATTATTATTATTATTTTTTCTATTTTTTGCCATTTAGGCGGCAAACATGCAACTGAAGTTTTTAAGGTCGAAATTAATATTATTTCTAATATATTAAATTTTAATATAAATTAGCCGCTGGAAATTTTAGCCGCTGGAATTTAGCTGCTAACTTCACGCCGGTTAAGAAACATAGTTAGTAAGATCAATAAAATCACAAGTAAATTAGTGTTCTGTTAAGGGTTCGATTAATTAAGATCAACAACTAACTGTTTAAGTATCATATATTTGCTTCCGCCATTGCGGTACATACACGTCGTCTTACAGCTATAATAATAATCCTATTTCCCCCCAGTGTTGCCAACCTTGGGAAAGTGGACAATACTCAATATGGGGGAATGTGGGGAAAGTGGACCCTCGGGGCAAAGCGGACTTCTCCCACCACGCATAAAAGAAAAATCCGCGCGCGACCACAGTTAGCACGTCTTGAAATTCACGCCGAAACCGCATTGTTAGTATGCTTTCGACAGCAGCCGCGTCACAACCCTGCGCGTCCTTGAATGCCTAAGTTTTTCGTGATCTGTGATGCAATATTTAGTGTTTACAAAATAAGCGATAATAAGGTATGTTTTTGGAGTTTTTAAGTTGTTAATGTGTCTTTGAATTGTTGAATTTGTAGCTAGAAGTTATCATCAGTAACTTTTTGGTAGACAGTTCCATTCTTTTTTTAACGGCTTTTTTGTTCTAAAATGGCCCTGCGGGGCAAAGCGGGTTTTTTCAGCGGGGCAAGGTGGTCAGTGGCCGCTTTCCCCTATACCTCAAGATTATTTGTTAAAATTTTTGTGTAGCTTACTATAGTATTGTGAAACCAGCATTTAGACACTCAGCATGACGTTTTCAGCTACATATTATGTTTTAACAATCTTTTGTACCAATTTTTATATTACTTATACCAGTTTTAAACTGCATATTTTTGATTGTTTAGTTTGAAAATGGTACGGAGCTATAAACGAAAATCAAACCAACAATCTTGGTCCGAAGAGGCTATGGCAAGGGCTATAGATGACGTAAGAAACAAATCCATGCCTATTAAAAAAGCTTTAACCCACCAGGTGCCTAGAACCACTTTAAGGCGCCATTTGAATAAGAACGACATGGAGCCAAACGATGCAGCAAAAAAAAGTTGGGACGATTCACCACAACTTTTACAGCCGAACAAGAAACGGAATTAGCAAATCATAACCTAGAAATGGAAAGTCGACTTTTTGGACTTGGGACCACCGATCTGAGAACGCTGGCGTTCGAGTATGCGGAGAGAAACAATATTCCTAATACATTTAACAGAGAAAAGGGTTTAGCTGGGCGCGATTGGATTTATAATTTTTTAAAGAGGCGCAAAAATATTTCTTTGAGGTTGCCAGAACCCACATCACAAGCAAGAGCTACAGCGTTCAACAAAGACAATGTTTCAAAATTTTTTGCGCTTCTAGGAGAAATGTTGGAAAAGCACAGTTTCTCACCAAGTCGGATATTTAATTGTGATGAAGCAGGACTACTGACAGTACCAAACAAACCATCAAAAATATATTCTTTAAAAGGGAAGAAACAAGTTGGAGCACTGTCGTCAGCGGAGAGAGGGACCCTTTCTACATTGGAAGTTTGTTTTAATGCTGCGGGATTTTATGTTCCCCCTTTAGTAATTTTTCCGAGAGTGCGAAGATCTCCTTTTCTTGAAAAAGGCTTGCCTCCAGATTCAATTGCTGCATATCATCAATCAGGATGGATGCAATCTGAAATATTTTCAGGTGTCTGGTTCAAACATTTTTTAAAGTATGCTAAACCCACCAAAGAAGATCCGGTCCTATTGGTATTAGACGGGCATGCAACCCATACCAAAAATTTGGAATTTGTGGAAATGGCGCGAGCCAACAATGTGCATGTTATAGTTCTACCCCCACATACATCTCATCGACTGCAGCCGCTCGACGTGACTTTTATGCGACCTCTTATGACATATTACGAACAGGAGGTAAAAAAGTGGCTGGTGAATAATGCAGGAAAACTGGTAACCATTTACAAAGTAGGTGATCTTTTTGGCAAGGCATTCCAAAGAGCTGCTACTACAGAAACGGCTTTGAATGGGTTTAGAGCCACTGGAATCTATCCCTATAACCCGAACATATTTCCAGAATATTTATTCAAACCCTCGGAGACCACAGATAAACCTGCACCTCAGAATGAAGAAACTCAACTTCAGAACGAAATGGCACAATCTCGGAACGAAGAGATAACATGTCACAACGAAGAAGTTGAGGCTGAGAGTACACAAAAGCGTTCTGCATCACCTCAACCAGGTCCAAGCACTAGATCATCTTCACCATCTACTCCAGTTGAGACAGTAAAAAAAGCGTCGGCAAAGATAACTGCGAAAACCTGAAACAGCTTTATTTTTCTCCAGAGGATATTCTTCCACTTCCAAAGGCTGGACAACGTGAACAAAAAAGATCAGTGAAAAGAGGAAGAACAATGATACTAACAGCAACTCCCAATTATGAAGAACTCAAATCTGCAAAAGTTGTTCAACCAAAGAAAGCTAACACCGTTAAAAGACAAATAGCCAAACAACTACCAAAGAAGATAGTTACTGAAAATGACTTCTCATCTGAGAGTTCTGCTGATGTGGAATATACTGAATCGGGCAATTCAGACAGTGATATTGAATATTATCCAAAAACATCTAGATTTAAGATAGAAAAAATAAACATTCGAGATCTGAATATAAACGAATTTATTTTGACGGAATTGGTTTCAGATAAACAAACCAAAAAACAATTTGTAGCTCAAATTATAAACATAGAAGAAAATTCTGCTCATGCTAAAAAATACAAGTGAAATTCCTACGACAGTATAGACAGAGTAAAACTGTTTTTATATTTCCAGACGTAGACGATATTAGTGATATCTTTGAGTGTGAAGTAGTGGGAAGAGTTCATATTACAAATCTGAGGCATGGGAAAATGCAGATTATATGAATATGGGTTTTTATTTTGGTATTTAAAAAAGTATTAAAGCATTTGTGTTTGTGTTATGTTCTTTAATAGTTTATCATTTTAGAAATAAAGTTTATGTCGTACCGTTCTTTAAATATTATATTCATATATATATATATATATATATATATATATATATATATATATATATATATATATATATATATATATATATATATATATATATTGCTATAGATAGCAAATGATAGGAAATATTACGAAATTTTAATAGGAAAACGGGAAATTTATGCATACTAGTATATATAAAATAAGTGTATACACCCTAATGTAGCAATGAAAGAGTTTTGGCAGGAGATGTCAACGCCCGACATGAATGTCAGTGACCCATGTAGCAACCCTCGATGTTAAGTTACATTCGAGTAATAAAAAAATTATATATTCTAGAAATATCCACAAAGAAACCAAGAACAATGCTTCAGTTTTGTAGGGAGAATGAGATTGTAGATAATATAATTGTAGTCTTGTTGATTTTATTGTATAAAAAAAAGATATATATGACCAAGTTAGCTAAAGACACAATGTAGTGAAAGAGCGGAGGTCATTTATAAAAAACAAAGGTTTGTAGAATATTAAGGTGATGTGCGCGTCAGAAAAAAACGTAAAAAGACGTTAAAGGTTTGACGGAAAACTTAAACACAGGTGTGTGACGAACAATAGCGTTTTTTCACCTGTAGGAGAGTTAATAAAAGCAACGGCCCGAGAGAGTCCGGGCTTGTCTTGTCTTTTCCATCCAGTGAAATCATCTGTATCACTTTACCAGACCAGGTGATCATCGTCATAACTAAGATTCCAGAGTGCATCGAAGTGAGGGTATAAAACACCTCCAGAGTGCTACGACTATGGAATAAATATATCAATATGTTAACGAAGTAAATCCGTTAATAATCAATGGCATGGACAAATGAGAAAGATAATAATAATTAATCAAGGTCCGTATTAATGGAAGAACAATAAATAATCCAATGGAAAATATGTCAGTAAGTGTTACCTTTTCTTAAATTGACCAGTGCGGGTGGAATTTCACCATTTTTACAACAACAATCAAATATTTTTGTGCTAATAAATTTCAAAAACAAAAATTTTGTTTGAAATAAACGGAAAGAGACCGTTCTGTAGAATTATCGATGTATATTGATTATGTAGTATCCATGTTTAATTAATTGTGTAATTAGTTATAATGTTACCAGAATGTTTTTTTTAATAGGATTTTTCAAGTTATATTTATGTAAAGAATGTTTTAAAATATCTCTTTGTATTTAACAAGTGTCATATCGGCACAGTTAAATGTTTTAATAGGATTTTTCAATTTATGTTTATGTATTGAATGCTTTAAACGTTTCTGTTTGTGTTTAATGTGTGTCAAATAGACACCGTAAAATTTGTGTAATAAATTGAATGGAATGTATAACAGATTGTAATTAACGGAAGTATTGTTTTTGGTTGATATTTAATCAGCAAAATTGTTATATAGCCATCTGTGCAAAGCGATAGTAATTTTGATCAAGTGAAAATCAATAAATGAATTTAAATAACACATATTAGTGAATTTTAATTAGTAGAAGCTAGCTGTAATTATAAGGAACCCAACCTGATGATTAGGACGTATGTTCTCAGCTCTATAATAAATTTTTGCAGGTATATGCTACCCATAGAGTAAAGTAGAATACCATAGCAAAATGGCGCCCAAGTCGTGGGACTTTTAGAAAAATTTGACCTAAAAAGAACAGGATTTAAAATAAAAAAAAATATAAAAAAATTTTTTTGTGTGTAAAAATAAAATTATTTTCATAGAAAATTTCAAATAAAATAAACGTTGCAGGTCGCCAATTAGCAAAATGGCGCCGCAACTAAAGGGCTTTAAAAAAAATACATAATCATATAATTATCAAAATTTTTTTTTGGTCTAAGTTAATTTATTTTCATAAAAAAAAAAATTAGTTTCAAACCATCATAACTTAAAATCAAGTTGGTCCGCCAAGAACATAGCAAAATGGCGGCCCAACAGTGGTGCATAAAATTTTTTTTGTGACAAAAATAAATTTATTTTCATAGAAAATGTTAATAAAATAAACATTTGTTCGCAATATAGCACATGATTGGCACAAATACAGGGTTTCTGTTAAATTTTAATAAAATTTTAGTTACGTTAGAATAAAGCAAATTTTCATAAAAACGTAATAGTATTTTAACACAAGGGATTTAGAAGTAAACCAATTTAAAATAAATTAGCACGACTCATTTAAATACAGTATAGTTAAAATAAATCAATTCAACCAATTTATTGAAAATTAGCAAAAATTCTAATACCGTATGATATTTTAATATGAAACATTAAGTTGCACATATAACCAATTGTTTTATGGAAAATAAATATAGGTGGTGTATTTGAAAGGGTCAAAGCTTAGAAAGGGGGACAATTAAATTTTAAATTCACAAGGAAATTAAATAAATCAAGCTTGAACATGTCCGGGGAAAAACAGTTAGAAAGTGATAAACCAATTGGGCAAGAATCAAAAATGGAGAAGTTATTCGCCGTTTTGTTCAAGAAAATCGAAGAAAACCACAACAAATTGGAGGAAAGCCAAAAAAACATGATTACTAAATCAAAAGAAACCAACAACATAATTTCCAAATGGGGAAAAGAAATAAATAATAAATTCGAAGAAAATAAAAACGAAATTAAACAAGATATTGACAAGTTGGAAAAACAACAAAACAAAACGGAGATTTTAACAGAAGTGAATAAAATTTATCAACTGGATACTGAGGTAACAGTAACGCAAGAAAAATGCCAAGAAAGCCATGAAATAATCAAGACGGAACTGGACACAGTAATACAGTCGTGCCGTGACGAAATACAGGAAGAAACGGAAATGATGAGGTACGACATTAAAAAGGTCGAAACGCGTGTGGAGCCAATTGACGGAAATGAAGCCCGAGTCGAGCAGGAAACTGATGAACAACTAATTAAAATCAAAGAAAATATACCAGAAACAGGCCCAGAAAAATACATAGAAGAGGAATTACTACCGGACGAAATTATACTAGAAATGAGCCCGGAAAAATTCATATATACTGCCGAAGAAAAATTAATAACGGCAACACATTATTTTTACTATATCAAAATTGAAAGTGATCAGAAACAAGAAACTATGCTTCAATGTAATAAAAATTATGTAGAGAATAATAGCAATAGCCGCAATTATAAATTTAGAAACCTTTTCGTTAAAAACAATAATTTTCACAATAAATACAAATACAATCATAGTCAAAAATTTTATAAAAACAAAGATTCTGGAAAGTATAATAAATTTAAAACTTATAAGCCGAAGGTTAAGGACCAGAACAGACATATTTGGCATGGAAATAAACTAAGCAATGTAAATAATAAGACACGTCATTGCAACTATAGCAATTTTAATTTCGAAAGTAAAAAGCAAAAATTTAAGATAAATAAAAATTAATCTGCATGAATTTGATCGAATCCGATATGACCTAAGCAATGAAAAGGATAATCGCATGCCGAATAGACGAATTTTAATGTACAAAATAAATAATAAAATTACCAGACAAAGAAATTTCTCCTAAAACAAATAAAATTGAATTTTACCAGCATCCGACATCCAGCAGCAAATCCATCGGAAAGATACATTGCCGAAGTCATTAAGTTTCTAAGACTATTATGTAAAGATGATCACCGAAATTGGGTAGATCAATTAACAAAAATAGAGGATTACCTAAACAATAATCCCAATACGAATACCGAGCAATGCCCAGTATTCATCCTAAAAGGAACAAGACCACCTCGAAAATGGATAACTGAAGAAAAACATACATATGATCAAATTAAAGAAGATCTGAGAAGAAAAATCCGACGAAAAGCAGAAAAATATAAAAGAAGAGAACAACATAGAATTAGAAAAGGGGTGAGATTTAAAAAGGGAGATTTAGTAGTCCTGAAATCATTTAAAAAAGTAGAAGGGGGAAAGGACATATGTCCCAAACTTTTATTTAGAAATGAAGGCCCATATATTGTAAATAATGAGTTGCCACAAAACAGTTACGAATTAAAAGAAATAGGTAATGATAAGATAAGGGGCATTTTTAATATAGAACACGTGTATAAGTACCACTTGCTAAATTTATACCCTGAGTACAGAAAATATAACAAGTAGGCATTTAAATAACCCGAAGAATTTATACCCTGAGTATAGAAAATAAAACAAGTAGGCATTTAAATAATGACCCAAAGAAATACGAATCAGAAAAGCGAAATTTCATAAGAAAATTTAAATGATAATAAATAAGGAGCAATGCTCGAATTAGATGCAGTTATTGGATAAGTCAATTAATATAATCATAATTCAACGGTAAAAAGGGGGAAATAAGTTAAAATAAAATAGAAAATTATTATTATTATTATTGAGTAATAGGAAACATGGAATCAGTAGACGAGAAAAATATGTAAAAGGTCTAAAAGACAGAAACCGGTTAAAGTACCGAGAAATAATTATAATTAGCAAAAAGATAGAATATATAAGGGTCGGATTGATAGGAAAGAATTTGTATAGATGGTGTAGCGATAAGATTGAAATATGAAAAAGTTGAAGTAAAATGATTAACGATACAAAGATATCGGTCATTTAAAATGAAGTATAGTATATGGGCGATCCCAAAGAGGTCGGTCCCGAATTATTGAAGTATATATGTGAATAAAATATTCAAAAGAATATTGAAAGTATATAGAATGAATAATGAAAATATAATATGATGCAAGTAATAGTGAAATATGTATAGGGGGTATGTGAAAAGTCAGAAGTAGGGAGACCGTATATGTTATGTAGAAAAGATAAATTATTAGAAGTTGATAAATAAAAGAAGTATTACATAGTCCTATTCCATGGTAGTATAAAGATATGATAATTTAGCATAATGAAATAAGATTGAAAGGAAAGATACCCCATAAAAATATGACAAATAAAAATACCAATAACTGTCATTTATTGAAATGAAATCTGAGGGAACGTTAAATAAGTCGAAATAACCAGGGGATGGCATAAATTTAGATCATATAGAACAATCAATTGATTTGCCAAAAGAGAGAAATATATAAAACCAATTGGTGAGCCATAAAAAGCGGTGTTGAATAAAATAAAATGTTTTAGTTATTAAAGTGTCATACAAGTCGATTATGAATTAAATTTAAGAGTTTTAATATTAGAATGTCATGAAAGGCAATTTTAAATAAAATAAAGGGTTGTAATGATTGAAATGTCATAAAAGTCGATTTAGAATAAAATAAAATTTTGGAATGTCAAAAAAGGCGATTTTGAACAAAATATTTTAGTCAATGAATAAAGATGATCTGATTAGCAAACAGTATCCAGACTCACTTTTAGAAAGGGGGAATTGCTATAGATAGCAAATGATAGGAAATATTACGAAATTTTAATAGGAAAACGGGAAATTTATGCATACTAGTATATATAAAATAAGTGTATACACCCTAATGTAGCAATGAAAGAGTTTTGGCAGGAGATGTCAACGCCCGACATGAATGTCAGTGACCCATGTAGCAACCCTCGATGTTAAGTTACATTCGAGTAATAAAAAAATTATATATTCTAGAAATATCCACAAAGAAACCAAGAACAATGCTTCAGTTTTGTAGGGAGAATGAGATTGTAGATAATATAATTGTAGTCTTGTTGATTTTATTGTATAAAAAAAAGATATATATGACCAAGTTAGCTAAAGACACAATGTAGTGAAAGAGCGGAGGTCATTTATAAAAAACAAAGGTTTGTAGAATATTAAGGTGATGTGCGCGTCAGAAAAAAAACGTAAAAAGACGTTAAAGGTTTGACGGAAAACTTAAACACAGGTGTGTGACGAACAATAGCGTTTTTTCACCTGTAGGAGAGTTAATAAAAGCAACGGTCCGAGAGAGTCCCGGCTTGTCTTGTCTTTTCCATCCAGTGAAATCATCTGTATCACTTTACCAGACCAGGTGATCATCGTCATAACTAAGATTCCAGAGTGCATCGAAGTGAGGGTATAAAACACCTCCAGAGTGCTACGACTATGGAATAAATATATCAATATGTTAACGAAGTAAATCCGTTAATAATCAATGGCATGGACAAATGAGAAAGATAATAATAATTAATCAAGGTCCGTATTAATGGAAGAACAATAAATAATCCAATGGAAAATATGTCAGTAAGTGTTACCTTTTCTTAAATTGACCAGTGCGGGTGGAATTTCACCATTTTTACAACAACAATCAAATATTTTTGTGCTAATAAATTTCAAAAACAAAAATTTTGTTTGAAATAAACGGAAAGAGACCGTTCTGTAGAATTATCGATGTATATTGATTATGTAGTATCCATGTTTAATTAATTGTGTAATTAGTTATAATGTTACCAGAATGTTTTTTTTAATAGGATTTTTCAAGTTATATTTATGTAAAGAATGTTTTAAAATATCTCTTTGTATTTAACAAGTGTCATATCGGCACAGTTAAATGTTTTAATAGGATTTTTCAATTTATGTTTATGTATTGAATGCTTTAAACGTTTCTGTTTGTGTTTAATGTGTGTCAAATAGACACCGTAAAATTTGTGTAATAAATTGAATGGAATGTATAACAGATTGTAATTAACGGAAGTATTGTTTTTGGTTGATATTTAATCAGCAAAATTGTTATATAGCCATCTGTGCAAAGCGATAGTAATTTTGATCAAGTGAAAATCAATAAATGAATTTAAATAACACATATTAGTGAATTTTAATTAGTAGAAGCTAGCTGTAATTATAAGGAACCCAACCTGATGATTAGGACGTATGTTCTCAGCTCTATAATAAATTTTTGCAGGTATATGCTACCCATAGAGTAAAGTAGAATACCATAGCAATATATATATATATATATATATATATATATATATATATATATATATATATATATATATATATATATATAACATGTAGGAAAAAGTTTGTTTGTTTCATATATTTTCTTATTCTATGATTTTAAGAATAATGTTTTGGTTGTATTGTTCTTTAAATAATGTCTCATATTTATTCCCCCTATTTGAGTTTCTACCGTTGACATGGAATTAAAACTTTAAATTAAATTATACATGTGTTTTTAAGTTATCACCAGTTTAACCTCCTTATGTCCACTTTGCCCCATACGTCGGTCCACTTTGCCCCACATATGGGGCAAAGTGGGCACTTTTGATTTAAAAATCAAACCTGATATGAAATAGGTTTACAGTAACAGCAAAAATAAAAGGTAATTAAACTAGATAGATAAGGTGGGCCTTAATTAAAAGGTGCAACTTTTGGAGAAAAATGTTGAAAAAATGAAATATGATAATGTTTATAAGCTTAGGGGGGCCGCTCTGCCCCACATTCCCCTAAGGACTGACAGAACATCCCCTTCTTTAAGCCTAACTTAAACATAGTCTTTTAAATAAGATGGTTTTTTTAATGTCTCTTTTAGGCCTCTCGTTCAATTTACAATTGTCTTTAGAAGAGTCTTTCGCAAAGGAGGTTTGAGAACTAGAAGGTCTGGAAAAACTACGGAAATCACTTGGCGTAGCACTTAACTTTTGAGGTGAATTATTAGACAAGCATTCACCCATGGATTGATTCACTTCTGACAGATTATCGTGATTTTCACCGACACTCGTTTCCTGAGGCACTTCACTCTTAGATCTATTACAACTTTCTAATCTGTTACTATCTATGATAGGAGTAAATGTTGGAGCAAACTGTTTTGTATAATATGGTGCTGGTATCAAATGCCACCTATTTCTACGATATGTATTATCTGAACTATTTTCAATGAGGTATGAACGAGGTTCATCTAAAATTTTAACAATTTTTGCATATACACGCAAATCTGTTACCCAAACATATTCTCCTATATTCAAATCGGACAATGTTCTTGTCCGGTGTCTGTTATTAAATTGCATGGCTGATCTTTCTTTTGTTATTTTCTCTCTCTCTCTCTCTCTGAAAGAACTCAAATCCACTGGACTATTTAATTGACTTGGCAATATTGGGAGGAGAGATCTTATTTTCCTGCCGGAGAAAAACCACACTCCAAGGGAGTAGTATGGTAAGATAACAAAGCTTGATGAATATTTTCATTTTTTTAAATCATGTTCTTTGCAACTTTGACCGCAGATTCTATACATCCATTGGATTGTGGAAAAAAAGGACTGCTTGTAATTAATTTAAAATCAAATTCGGACGCAAATTTCAAAAATTCAGACCTAAATTGTGGCCCATTGTCAGATCGCATAACTTCACAAACGCCGTATCTAGAAAATATCTCCTTCATTTTTTCAATAATAACGGCTTCAGTCATTTTGCAAAGTTTAAATATTTCAAAAAATCTTGAGTAGTAATCTGTGACGATAGCATACCAATTATCGTGGCATTTATATAAATCTAATGCAACTTTTTGCCACGGACGATCTGGAAAACTGTCGACTACCATTGGTTCTTTAGGATTAGACCTGTATTCAATCCACTGTGGACAATTTCTTACCAAATTCTCTATCTGAGTGGAAAGTCCTAACCACCACACAGAAGACTTGGCTCTGTTTCTACATTTAACAACTCCGAAATGACCATCATGAATGAATTTTAGGCAGTTTAGTTGTAGCGATGGTGGAATGACAATGCGAGAATTTTTTAGCAAAAGACCTTCCGAAAAGGAAAACTCAAATCTATACTGGTAATATGGTATTAAATCATCTGTTAAATTTCTCTTATCTGGCCACCCATCTTCAGTGTACTGTTTTATTTTACCCAAAGTGTGGTCTTTACTTTGCTCAGATTTAATTTTATCTAGAAAGTAACTCTTTGCTAGAATCGACTGTACTATTAGCTTTACATGCGCCTCGGTTTCAGCAGCTAATTCATTGTCATCAGGTCTTATAGCTGTTTCTGAAAAATTTCGCGATAGAGCATCGGCAATAACTAACTCTTTTCCTGGAGAATAAAAAACTTTATAGTCATAGCGCATTAAGCGAATTCTGAAGCGCTGTAAACGAGGTGTTAATTCATCTATTGGTTTAGTCTGTAAAATTTGTATTAAGGGACGATGATTAGTTTGTAAGACAATAGGTATGCCAGTAACATACTCAGAAAATTTATCTGCGGCCCATGCCAGGGCTAATGCCTCACGCTCGATTTGTGCATACCTTTTTTCAGTATTCGAAAGTAGACGTGATGCGTAAGCGACTACATCTGTCTTACCCTGTGTAGCTTGTAACAAACAAGCACCCAAACCATAAGATGAAGCGTCAGCTTGAACAGAAATCTGTTTTCTAGGGTCAAAATAAGCTAAAATCGGAGAATTTGAAAGTAACTTTTTTGAATTTTTAAAAGCTTCTTTTTGAGATATGTTCCAAGCTAAATTAACATTTTTCTTAAGTAAGGAAGTTAATGGTTCTAGTAAAGTAGATCTGTCAGGAATAAAACGACTAGAGAAGTTCAACATACCTAAATACTGTAAAACCTCTTTTCTATTTTTTGGTTCTGGAAATTCATTAATAGCCCGAACTCTTTCGGGATCTACTGAAATTCCCGTATTAGATATTTTATGACCTAAATATGTCAACGATTGTGTAGCAAAAATACATTTTTCCAAGTTCAATGTAATCCCTTCTTGCTCTATTCTTTTTAGAACTTCATTTAATATTTTATTGTGCTGTTCTAATGTAGTTGCATGTATTAGAATGTCATCTATATGACTAACGACTCCTTCCAGACCTGACAAAATTTTATTAAGTAATATGGAAAAATATTCTGGAGCACATGTAATCCCAAAAGGTAATCGTTTAAAGTAATATCTACCGAATGGGGTAATAAAGGTAGTTAAAAGTTGAGAAGCAGGATTAAGTTTGATTTGATAAAACCCTGAGTTTGTATCTAGTTTTGAATAGTAGTTAGAACCTGAGATTTTTGCCAGAATGGTCTCGACTTTACCACTGGGATAATGTGAACGTAGCACCGCTTTGTTTAGTTGAGTGTAGTCAACGCAGAGACGTATTTTCGAATCTTTTTGAACTACAACTATGGGGCTGATCCACTCGGTAGGAGATTCTATTGGCTGTATTATGTCTAACTCTTGTAGACGGTGCAGCTCTGCTTTTAAGAGTTTTAATAAAGGTATTGGTACTACTCTGGGCACAGATTGTACGAATGGCTTAACGCCTTCTATCATTTTTATCTCCATCTCGGTTTTAAAATTGCCAACATTATTAAAAATTTTTGGAAATTTTGACAAAATTAGAGTTTTGACTGAATCAGAGTTATCTAGTTTTAATTGAGCAATCTGGTTGTTCCGAAATAGATCGAGGACATTTAATTCTAAAATTGCAGTTCTGCCTAAAATAGGTTTGTTTAATTTATCTATTACATAGATGTCTGTATAGAAATTGCGATCCAGAAACGACATAACTACTGGAAGAGTGCCAATTACCAGCAATTTAACTCCAGACGGACCTGTTACAATTTTATTTGTGTTCTTAACCTGACTTAATAAACTAGAATTCACAAGGTTTTTCGGAATACATGTTATATCGGCCCCAGAATCTACCAAAAATCCTACATTTTTATTTAATTTAGAAATAAATAATGAATCTATCCACCCTTTAGAATCTATGTGATTAACCTCATTATTCAAAGTTATCGATCCCAAAAACTGTCTGTTTCTAGCTTCCAAATCAAAGTCATAACTTATATCATTGTACATTTTCTCTAAATCTACTAGACTATTATCTACTTTGACAGATCTCACCTTAGTTTTATTTTTACATACCACTGCCCAGTGGCCTTTCTTTTGACATTTCCTGCAGGTAGAAGCATTTGCAGGACATTGCTCCCTGACATGATTTTGGAGACCACAAAATCCACAAATATTTTGTTTTGGCTTGCTGTCTTCTTTACCCAAGTAAGCGGATGAGGAGGAAGTACTTGCCATAGTGTTCTTAGTATGTACACGACCTATTTGTCGTTGATTACAAAGCTCCTTGTTTTGATCGGCCTGTAATTCAGCTTGCTTCGCCTCCAGAACACAGTCTTTTAAACTAAGGGTTTGCTTCAGCTGTAGTCTTTCTGATGTTTTATTATCCAACATACCAACATCCAACAACGACTATACGGTCACGAATAAGTTTATCTTTGAGGGTTCCGTAATCACAATATTCTGCCAGGCTATGTAGGCTTGTTATGAATGAATCTATGGATTCACCTGGTTTCTGAACTCTAGACTTAAACTTAAATCTTTCGAAAATAATATTCCTACGCGGAATAAAATATTTGTCAAAACAGTCTAAAGCTTAAACGTATGTAGTTGGAACTGTTTCAAACTGGAGAAGAGCTTCTTCAGATTCCTCCCCCAGAATGTACATAAGGATATTTATTTTTTCCTGTTCGGACTTAGTTAGTTGAGTAGATAGGGCGCCATTCTGGCTGACCCCCTGCACTTTTCTACGCATGCGTTAACAGATGACGTCACGACGGCAGGAGCCAGCTGATAGGTTCCAAGTTCCCGCTTGCCGTCATGTGAGCACGCGTTAACAGATGGCGGGTAACGGTAACCTGATAATTAGCCATGTGAGCATGTGTTGACAGATGGCGGGAGTCGGCTGTCGGATCAGCGAGTGCCAGATGGCGGGGGTCAGCTGTCATCTGCCCGCCGACGTCACACGTTCCAAGATATCCGCTACAGAAACCGGCCATCTGGTCACGGATAACCTGTCAGTTCACATGTTACAAGATGGCTGCTGCTGCTGTCAGGTCCCAAGTTGCCGCCATGTGGTTATACACACGTGTTGAGCAGGTACCGGAGGTCCGCTTGCCGAGAATGTAAGGTTAAGCCACGCATGTGTTAATTTGAGGCTAAGTCTGACATATAATCAATCTGCTTCGCGCTATACGAGAATGAAAGGTATACATGTGTTGTGTGTAAGTCCATGCCGGCTGCTGCTACCCGCTAGCCGAATGTGGGGTTAGAACTCCCGATTCCCCATGCTGAATGTTAAGTCTTGTATAGGTTATGTTTTTGTTGACATCAAGCGTGCGTTGTCGCTGTGACGTATAGGACTCCGATTCCCGCTAACCGACTGTTATAGGTTAAGTCTGACATATGTTAGGCTTTGTTTGTTAAGGTTAAATCTTGTATGTTAGGTTAGGTTGGCTGTTGGCAGTTTGCTAGCCGAATGTTGTTATGAGTTTACCACGTGTTGGTTCTCACATGTAGTGCAAACGTGTTTGCTAATACAAATAGATATAAACTAAACACATGTGATTATTAGTCAAATCTTATGTGAAAACAAATACAGTTTACAAAAAAACAGAGGTGGTGTCAACATGTATAAATTGGGATGCGCACACACAAGCTCATTCACAATTGAGTTATCACACACACACACACACAGAGAGAGAGAGAGAGAGGACGTGCTTCAGTTTGCTCTATCTGTTTCAAAATGGCTACATTAAGTGATGTGTGTTATCAGCAAATTAAAGACAACTTCTGGTATGGTCTATTTGGAGACTTTCAATTAGTTATCGATAAGAATACTGGTTATTTCAATGCAACAAAATTGTGCAAGAGTGGGGAGAAAATATTTAGACATTGGTTGGAAAATAAGAAAACTAAAGAGTTGATTGCCTATTACAACAGTCAGCTGAAGGAACATTTGGGTAGCCGGAATACCGGCTACCCAAATGTTCCAACCGAAGGCGCCCGCTTAGTACCGACAACTCCCACATACGTGATAAACATGGGTGGAGCGCAGACTGAAAACGACGCAATATCTGGTACATATGTGTGCAAAGATTTGATAGTAAATTTGGCTTGTTGGATATCCAAGCGAATTTAATCAGAAATACAGGGCAAGCTTAAGGAGATTGAAGCGAAATTAATGGAGATAGACGATGAAGTGCAACGTATGCGAGAAACAAATGCGAAAGTCACAGAACATCTGGAAGATATATCCCCAAAGCCAAGTAACCCAGGAAAAATAAGTGTGTTTGGTTTACTTGCAAGAAACGAGAAAGACGCCACCTACCCATATCATGCTGTAAGAACGCAAAAGAAAAGTTTTCAACGAGCTGTCAGAAACTTTAAAAATAAACATCCTGATGCCAAAGTGGTCCTAAACATGTTGTATGATCCAAATTCAGTAAATCTCTTTAACAGAATAAAGTCCGAAGTGAAATACGTTACGGCGCATAGAAACAGCCTACAAATAGCAGATGTACCACAAGAGAAGTTTATTCAGGATATTCTTGATTTACGATTTAATTTTTAAAAATAATAAATATTTACCAACTGTATGTGCGTTGTTATTCCCTGACTGTGTGACCTCGGTTTTTGTTTGAGCTTGTCTACAGTTGTTATTTCCTATCGGTGACCTACTTTCAGAGTTAAACAGCGACATGTGGGCGCCTGCGTGACCTCGTTTCATACCGGTGACCTACTTTCAAAGTTAAACTGCGCCATGTGAACGTTATTCGTTGCGAGTGACCTCGTTTCGTACCGGTGACCTACTTTCAAAGTTGTTAGACCGTGACAAGTGAAAGGTATCGGTTGCGAGTGACGTCGTTGTTTGAGCTTGTCTACAGTTGATATTTCTTACCGGTGACCTATTTTCAAAGTTGTTAGACCGTGACAAGTGAAAGGTATCACGTTCCATTGCGCAACCTCGTTCATGTTTGAGTTTGTTGAAAAGGCCCCCTCTAAAATCGAGAATCGTTCCTATTTTACATAAGATTACATGTAATTTAGCCAAATATACAGCTTTTGACACTGTTTTCCATAAGAAACAACGTATTTGTAGACACACACACACACACACACACACACACACACACAAGCATTACATTTATTGTGACGGACATACCGTCATCCCGGAATATGACGGATTTGAAGTGGCACAGTACAATTTGTTCCTCTTCGGTTTCTGAGATGGCAGTACCGTGCTGATTCTACAAACACTTCTTCCTTACAGAGAAAATTGAAGATAAAGAGATCCGTCACATTTGTAGTTCTTATTGCAGTGTGTCAAATGTCTGCCAGATATATTGTAATTTGGGTCTGTGTTAAGAAAAACCGCCAGAATAAATGCAGTGTCAACAATGTGTTACATGCCTCTCGGTACAGTGTTGCCACGTGGCTCTTTGAATATCAATTTATTCTAAACTTGCATATTTCTGTTTACATTTTACAGCGTGAATCACATATCACCCGTACATGGTAACAGGCAATAGATAATATCACTTGTAAACTGTATTTGCCTATAAAGCATCTAATTTATTGCGTATTCCATGTGTGGGCCAACAAACTCATTTTTAAACGGGATCAGCTAAAGAGAGAAATAGAGACATAAAGACTTTTACTCTGGATTCGCAATTGCTTATTTTCTTCTCTGTACTCGGTGTGGCCGCTATATATATATATATATATATATATATATATATATATATATATATATATATATATATATATATATATATATATATATATATATACATATATATATATATATATATATATATATATATATATATATATATATATATATATATATATATATATCCGTCTAATAACTCAAAAAATAATCAACGACTTTCAATGAAACTCGGCAGGTGCCTTTATTTTATTAATGGCTTGGATGAGTTCGTTATCCAGGAAAATCGGACGAGGTTTTCCGGGAAAATTTTGAGTTTTCTTTCAAAAAAATTTTTTTCTCTGAAAATAACAAAACTGCTCTAATGAAATTTACTATATATATTTCCTTGGGAGAGGCCTTACTACGTACCAAAATTCAAATTTCTATGTTTTTAGAAAATTAAGTTATTCAAATTTTAAATTTTCTTTCGAAAACAAATTTTTTCTCCGAAAATTATTTTAATGAAATTTGGTGGATATTTTGCCGTAGGAAAGATCTTACTACATATCAAAATTAAACTTTCTAAGTTTATAATAAATTGAGTTATTCAAATTTGAAGCATTTAATAAAAATTCACTACCATAACGCACTTGCTGCGTCCAGAGATTTTTTTTACTTGAGAATTGTGTACTCCCTCCTTTGGGTTGGCTACTATAATGTATAGCATCAGTAAGTACATTCTTTAATGCATTGTCTATATATATATATATATATATATATATATATATATATATATATATATATATATATATATATATATATATATATATATATATATATATATATATATATATATATACGCATTTGCCGCTTTTCGGGGACGTATAAAAGTTTATAAAAGTATACCTTGTACAAATTTATACAGCTTTAATCAGTGAGTGCAGCTTTTTGGAGGCTAAAAATATTTGTCTCTGGGTATAAATTTATATTTAATTGAATTGCTTAAAAAATAATCTTGACAGACTCTTTTAAACAAGGATTTATTACTTCAGGTTTATGATATCGGTAACAAGTGTACTAACTTCTTTGCAAAATAAATCTATAACAAAATAACACGTTGAATCTTCTTCAACCAGCTTTAAAAAAATCTCGGGACGCAGCAAGTGCGTTATGGTAGTGAATTTTCATAGAAATGATCTGGCACAAAATATTTTATTATAACTTTTTTTTCTTGTAACATAGAAATTTAAATTTTGGTGTATAGTTTACTTTTTATATGGTAAACCTACCTATCAAATTTGATTATCATAGATTTTTTATTTTTTAAGATAAAATTTTTTTTCAAATGAAAACTCAAAATTTTTTCAGAAAACCTCGTTCGATTTTTCTGATTAACGAACTTATCAAAGCCATTTACAAAAATAAGGTACATGCCAAATTTTATCAAAATCGGCCAATTATTCTTTGAGATAAAATTTTTTTTCGAATGAAAACTAAAAATTTTCCCGGAAAACCTCGTCCGATTTTCCTGACTTGTCAAAGCCATTTACAAGAGGAAGGTACATGCCAAATTTTATCAAAATCGGCCAATTATTCTTTGAGATAAAAATTTTTTTCGAATGAAAACTAAAAATTTTCCCGGAAAACCTCGTTTGATCTTCCTGACTAACAAACTTGTCAAAGCCATTTACAAAAGGAAGGTACATGCCAAATTTTATTAAAATCGGCTTATTACTTTTTGAGATAAGAATTTTTTTCGAATGAAAATTCAAAATTTTCCCGAAAAACCTCGTCCGATTTTCCTGACTAACGAACTTATCCAAGCCATTTACAAAAAAAAGGTACATGCCAAATTTTATCAAAATCGGCCCATTATTTTTTGAGTTATCGGTGTGATACACATATATATATATATATATATATATATATATATATATATATATATATATATATATATATATATATATATATATATATATATATATATATATATATATATATATATATATATATATATATATATATATATATAAATATATATATATATAAATAAAACTCTGGACGCAGCAAGTGCGTTATGGTAGTGAATTTTCATAAAAATGTTTCTAATAGCAAATATGTTTTTTTAAGAAAGCAGGCACCAAATTTGGTTACCAGTATAATCTATATATTAGAAACAATGTGCCATGTTTCATCCAAATAACTTTATTGTTTGAAAATGTACAAAAATTTCCGAAAGTAAACTTAAATTGTTCCCGAAAAAACTGGTTTTCTGGTCAACCTTATAGGTTAATAGCAAATTGATTCAAAATTTGAAGCATTTAATGAAAATTCGCTACCATAACGCACTTGCTGCGTCCAGAATTTCTTTTCTTACGAAGATGTATTATATTTCGATGGAAAATACAAAAATGCAATAACATAGGGCGTGTTCGATTAAAAAAATTCACTAAAAAAACAGAAAATTTGAATCACCAACGACTTATCGGCCAGCCTGTAATTGTGGAAATATTTTTTAAGATGTAGCTTAAGACACCCTACAATTAATGTATACAACTTTTTTTCCTAACTTGCATAATAACGGATATATTGTGCTTTAATGATTTTTTACGATAATTCGACAAAAATGATATACCATTAAACGATAAACTCTATAGCAAACACTACTGCTAAAGCATCAGAAAAAGGGTCTATTTGAAATGAATTTTCTGGGAATATTTTAGTAAAATGAAGGACAATGACGATTGAAACTAAGAGTTCAGGCTTTGTAAAACATTATTCTTGTGACATTTTCCTGCCATAGCTCATATTAATTTCAGGTTCATTGCCTAAATATTAACAATTTTGACGTTTAAAATCGCGACTTTGACGTTTTGAGGAAAACCCAAATTTATTTTTCTTTAAATGCCTGTAACTTTTTTGTCTTTTGATCTACAGAGCTAAATTTTGGTAGGTAACTTGCCTATAATGATATAAACCCGCGTTGCCCTTACTTTGTTAATTTTGGAGATATAAATTTTTTTCGAAAGAAAACACAAAATTTTCCGGGAAAACCTCGGCGGATTTTCCTGGCTAACGAACTTATCCAAGCCACTTGCAAATGGAAGGGACTCACCAATTTTGACATTTAAAATCGCGATTTTGACGTTTGGAGGAGAACCCAAATTTATTTTTCTTTGAATGCCTGTAACTTTTTTGTCCTTTACCCTACGCAGCTAAATTTTGGTAGGTAACTTGCATATAATGATATAAATCTGCGCATTAAATTTGGTTGCCCTTACTTTGTTAATTCCGGAGATATAATTTTTTTTCGATTTTTTTCGAAAAAAAAAACACAAAATTTTCCGGAAAAACCTCGGCGGATTTTCCTGGCTAACGAACTTATCCAAGCCACTCGCGAAAGGAAGGTATTTGCCAAATTTTATCAAAATCGGTCCATTATTTTTTTAGTTATAGGTGTGACACATAAATATATAAACATATATATATATATATATATATATATATATATATATATATATATATATATATATATATATATATATATATATTTTCCTGGCTAACGAACTTATCCAAGCCACTCGCGAAAGGAAGGTATTTGCCAAATTTTATCAAAATCGGTCCATTATTTTTTTAGTTATAGGTGTGACACATAAATATATAAACATATATATATATATATATATATATATATATATATATATATATATATATATATATATATATATATATATATATAAACATATAAAAATTGAAACTGACACCGGATATGGGTTCTAGGGGTCCTAGTTCGCGCTCATTTGCAAAAATTTTTTTAAAATTCAAAAGTCGGGATCTCCCCATTAGTGAATTTTTTCTACGAAAATTCACTAAAAAGGATGAATTTAATAAGCAGGGTGATTTTTTATTGATCTATTATTGGGCAAACGCGTAGGGTTTTGACGTTATTATGTTCAGATAATCCTGGGGTGGTAACATTAAGTTGTTCCTGTAGTCGGTTTATTGCCTTTTACTAAATAAGGAAAATTAAGATTGAAAAGTCACAATTTTGACCTGACCTGACAGTGGCATTTCCTTACCAAATAGTCATTGGTCATTGTTCAGAGAATGCAACAAGCAAAAATACAAAATCTCGTTCTTAACTGAATCATTTAATTAGACAATGACACTCAATTTTAATATAAAAAAATCCCAAAGAGGTTTTCCTGTTTATACTTAATTGTGCTATTTAGGATATGCAACAAACCAAGATTATTAGAACCTGTGATTTTTTGTGGTTAGAGGACCTAACGTCGGTTTACTCATTTTCAACACAAAATAAATCTCTAATTATCTGTAAATACACCGGTTCATAATTTCATATTACATATTTTCTAGTTAGGGTATAAAATTATATTTGAGGTACAGCTATTGGTATATTTAAAATCAATATTTATAATTATTTCTCGTATAGCGCTTCTTTGAAGACGGTTTAACTTTCTTTAGGGAATCGATAATTTGATACACCTTAAACAACAGGTACATATGGTCAAACGGGCAGATACAGGATATACAATTGCTTTAAAAACATCTGTTTGCATTTACCACATTCCGTGAAGTCAGCCTCCTTTTAAAATGAGTCACTACCGAGAAACAAAATAAATATGAACAGTTCCATTTCCATGGCACCCAGATGACATACGGCAAACAGAAATAAAAATTAACTCTTTCAAATAAAATATTTATTTCATTCCTTACTATATAAACAATAGTGTATCCAAATACTTAAGTTTTGTTGGAATTATCTAATATAATATAGTAATGTAAAGCTGACTTAAGATAATCAGATACCAGTTGTTTTTAAAATGCATGCATTTATTATTAGTGAATTTTTATTTAAAAAAATCACTAATAGAGAGGTATCGTTGGTGAGACTTTGCAAAAATTTTTTCAAATGAGCGCTAACTAGGACCTCTAGAAACCATATCCGGGGCCAGTTTCAATTTTTATATATATATATATATATATATATATATATATATATATATATATATATATATATATATATATATATATATATATATATGTATCCGTCTGATAACTCAAAAAATAATTAACCGATTTCGATGAAACTTGGCAAGTGCCTTTCTTTTATTAATGGCTTGGATGAGTTCGTTATCCAGGAAAATCGGACATGGTTTTCCGGGAAAATATTGAGTTTTCTTTAGAAAAAAAATTTTTCCCCGACAATTACAAAGCTGTTTTAATGAAATTTAACGAATATGTTGCCTTGGGAGAGACCTTACTACGCACCAAAATTCAACTTTCTAAGTTTATAGAAAATTGAGTTATTTAAATTTGGACATCTGTGCAGTTTTCCTGGACACTTAATTTAAAATTTTACAATTATTGTGTTTTCGTAATATATTAAGTTTACGTTCCACCAGACAATACAGTAAATTGTTTACTTTTTTACATTAAATAAAATAATAAACCATATATCCTGTGGTATTTATTTCAACAAAACGGCATATAACTGGCCCAACCCTTAAAGTAAAACTTAAATTAACGCCAATAATAAGACCACTTACCTTAAGGTATCATTATGATAATTTTTTGGTGATAAATATTTATATTGGGCATTAAAGTTTTTGTTCAAATAATTATGCCGATTCATATCAAATGAGAACAATAACTTATTATCGGGTGCATTTTAATTACAAATATTTGACAATATAACAAATACACTTTCCAAAATTCAACCAATTTGTAACAAATAATAATTCGGTCTCATACACGGTTTCGATGAACCTTAGTGTTTTACCCACGATGTAATCCCTAGGGCCACAAGCCTTTAAACTAAAAGGCTAACACACCGACCAAAAAAGTACTCTAGGAAACAGCACTCTAAAATTAACTTGATCATACAGAGTGTATCTTCAATATTATTACATTTTTACTAAGTTTTAGCTAAGTGATTTCACCCGGTAATATTAATGCAATAACTGACATTTTAAGCTTCTAAATTAAACTATAATCTACAAATTACTTTATGCAACACAATTCTTTATTAGATATATTTTCTTCTGAGTGGCCATAAGATTGTCTTAAAAAATCACTCTATTTGCTGAAAATACCATTAAAACTTAAATGACTTAAAAACCGCCAATTGTAATCATTTCTCTGTCCTACAAGTCTCTTAAAATGTTTAGTAAAATCTAGAAATGCATTACCTATATTGTTCTATTTAAAATAATGAATTGGATAGCAAATATCAGCTAGACAGAGAGTTGTATATCAATGGGAGTATTTTTAATGAGTGGGTAATTAGAAATAACGCATAAGAGCTAACTTATGGAAATAATTCAGTTAAGCCTTTTTTCCTGATGAAGGGTCAATGCGCCAATGTAAGACATTGTGTGCCTTCAACATCAGATGTCAAATGTTACGCCTTCCGAGCAATTTAAGTGTGACGAAATATATAGTCTGCTGCAAAAAGTTTTTATTTGTGAGAGAGATAATGACAACTATTTTATGTAATATAAACTTAGCGCTTCGTATAGAAACATCTTCTGATTACTTTTTTTATCAAAATCAATATATTTTAGCTAACTCTGTAAGTTTGATTGTTTCTAAAGTCCTTATTTAGCCAAGATATAGACTGTTTAAAAATTGACTTCGTCTCTTAGAAATTATAAAAAATTTGCTTTTAAAATTGTCAATTTTAGAAATGTCAAATATAAAAGAAGATGAGCTTGAAATCTCAATATGTAAAATGTAAGAAAGCAATAGATAATATTATACAGAATATTCATGTTTATACTTTTAATGAATAATCACCTCCAAAGAAAATTTTTACTTTTTAAATAATTTTTAAGAGATAGATTCACTAGAATTTTTTTGGATACCCAGCATTTATATATAGTTAGTGTCCAGCAAGCCGCGTAAGTTATTAAATGTAATAAGATATTTGCTTGATTAATAAGTACCTTTAGGAGAGCCCAATTTATCACAACATATTTTTCTGACCTGACGATCGTTTTGTTAACAGAGTTAGAGTCATCAGAGTGATGGATAGACAAGTGGTTAGTTTATTAATCACTCTGATGACGCAAACTTAGTTCGAAACGATCTTCAGGTGTGGTCAGATAATAAGATAATAACAGCTTTATTAATAGGTAAGTACACTTTGTGTAACCCAATTCACCACAATATATTTTCTCACCTGAGATCGTTTCGCTAACAAAGTTAGAGAGGGATGAATCAACTAATCGGTTAGTTTATTAATCACTCTGATGACCATAACTTTGTTAATGAAACGATCGTTAGGTCGGAAATATATGTTGTGGTGAATTGGAATCTACAAAGTGAACCTATTAGTGTTCATCACATGTTCCAGTCTTCACCTAGTGCTTGCTGTATTTCCACCTGAACTACAACAATATATAATGTAGCGTTTATATTATTTCACTTTACAAAAAAATAACATTTTGTTACTTTTATTAAATATAATACAGTTTGTAAGTTGCAAATATCTTACAAATAAATTTAAACTCTTCAAAGTATGTGCATTATAGATTTATTTATGACAGGCGTATTTACCAATTACAAAAAAAAGTATATGAGCTAACTTGATTGACTATAAGACATTTTATAGATGATCATAATAATGACACCAGCTGTTAAGATATTTTGATTATACTAAATAAACGAACTTATAAAATGCTAGACAATTTGAGGCATACAAAATAGGCAACAGTGAATTAATAGTTTCGTATATATTTTTATTAAGAATTCAACATGTTAGAGCCTAATAAGTACAATTGGAGAACAAAAATCACCACAACACATCTTTTTAAAGACCAGACGATCGTTTCACTAACAAAAGTTAGCGTCAGCAGAGGATGAAAAGAAGTTTTTCATCCTCTGATGTGCTAACTTCGTTAGTGAAAAGATCGTCAGGTATTTAAAAAGATGTGTTATGGTGATTTGGGTTCTCCAAGTGTACTTATCAGTGTCCATTACAGGTTCCACTCTTAACCGAGTAGAGCCTATAGAACTTAATTCACCACGTGTTTAAGGCCTGTAATTTTTTTGCTAATGTACTTGGGATATTTATTCTGCAATAGACTAATTGCCCTGGATGGAAGCTAACGTGTAAGGGAAATTATAACTATTGAGCTAACAACATAATGTATTAAAGTTAATATGTAAACATATTTGAGTGTAGAAACATTAAAAAGAAAAGACACATTTTATACAAACCGCCAATTGTCCTCATAATACACAAAAGACATAAAAATCTTGTGAGGACTGTCCCCACAACATAAGAAAGGTATATATATATATATATATATATATATATATATATATATATATATATATATATATATATATATATATATATATATATATATATATATATATATATATATTACAGTCTGATGATAAAGTTGGGAACATAATTCATAAATACGTTATTTAATTTTTTCAAGAAAAACAGACGGACAGGTTAATTTTATCTTTTCAATTGCCAACTTATGTCGTAAAAATTACATTTATGACGTCACCTATTTCTGAATGATGACGTCATCATTTTTTTAAAATGACAATCATATTTTTTTGCTCTTTCATAGACCTGCTTAAATGATGATGAAAACAAAATAGTACCTGACATGACAATTTTTTTGAAGAAATTGCGATATTTACTTTAAAAAATGTAAACGTAAATTTAATAAGAAATAAGAAATATTTCTCACCGTTTTTATTTAGGACGAGTTTTCGTTAGAATAATGAGGTTTTAGAAAGTAATGAAAACTTGATTTTGTGATTTTTGATACGTTGTCATGTAACTATTTAACAGGTGGGACAAAAAGTAAAGTCAAAATCATTTTTTAACACACTAGATGCCACATTTCGTGAAAGATGGATGGACCGTCGAGGAGCCATTGTGTGGCCACCGCGATCCCCAGACTTGACTCCCTTGGATTTTTTCTATGGAGTTATTTTAGATCGAAAGTTTATTTCAAGAGACCAAATAATTTGGAGTAGCTACAGCAAAGAATTCGTGCTGAACTGGAGCAAATTAGTCCAGACATTTTTTAGCGCAGTATACAAAGTGTTTGCACTTGTATCGGTCAATGTCAAATAGTAGGTGGAGAACAATTTCAACATTTGCGCTAGATTTTGTTTGTTTTACTTGGTTCAATATTTTTTCCATTAAACTCACGTTTCCTAATTTTAAAGTAAATAACACTATTTTAAAAAATGTGGTCAGGTACCGATGTTTTCATCATCATGAAAGTAGTAAGCAGATCTATGCAAAAACCGCAAAAAATATGCTTGAATTTAAAAAACTTATAATGACGTCACCGTTCAGAAATAGGTGTCGTAAATGTAATTTTTATGTCATAAGTTGAAAATTGAATAGATGAATTTGACCTGTCCGAGCGTTTTTCTTGAAAAAAATTTAATAACGCATTTATAAATCATGTTCCAAACTTTATCATCACACTGTATATACTTATATATATATATATATATATATATATATATATATATATATATATATATATATATATATATATATATATATATATATATATATATATATATATATATATATATATATATATGTATATGCATCACACCGATTACTCTAAAGATTTTGATGAAATTTGGCAGGTACCTTTCTGTGGCTTGGATAAGTTTGTTAGCCAGGGAAATCGGACCAGGTTTTCAGGAAAAAATTGGTTTTTCTTTCGGAATTTTATTTTATTTTATTTTAAAATAACAAATCTATAGCGACAAGATTTGGCACATAGGTTTACGTTATAAAAATAAACTATACACCAAAATTTAGAGCTCTGCGTTACAAGAAAGAAAATTAAACCTAAGCATTGAATTAAAACAAATGTTAGGTGCCAGATTATTTTCATGAAAATTCATTACCATAACGTACATTCTGCGTCCATGGTTTTTTAACTTTCGAGGGTAATTAGTTTTAGTATTTACAGAAGTTTCAATTTCTGGCATCCCCTTCCCGTTACATGGGTAGTTTTGAGAACAGAAAGATCAAACTACTTTCCCCTATGTCTAAGTGTGAAGTACATCTGTCTGTGAACTGTGAACTGTAAAATACTATGTCAATGAATGTGGACACTACAGGTGTAACATTCAGACGGAAGAACCGACGGATGGACAGCCAATGCCTCGTTGAAAAGATTTTGTTTTTTAAATCGACAACTAACAAAAAACCGAGCTTTTAATTGGCATTACTTTGTACAATAAATCAGATTCGTATTTATTTACAATAAAATCAGCAAACATAAACAGCAGGGCTCAAGCCCAAGGCTCCCGCGTTCAACTCACGCCAAATTATTTGTCAGTACATACTGTAAATTAACATTAGTCGAGGTTGTGGCATTGTGTTTGAGCATTCTGAACATCTGCACGGTCAGCGCTTAAGTGCGGGCGTTAAGCTGCCAGTCCTATGTACCATGGGATGTTGGGCACGTTAAAGATTTCAGCACAGAATAACAGCTGTTTGATGAAATTAAAAGTTTTCTAATAAACAAACCCTAAAACGTTATATTATTCGAGTTTTAACGAAAAAATGTCAAGGTTTAGTGAATTTTTATTTTTAAAAAAATCACTAATAGAAAGGTATAGATGGTGAGACTTTGCAAAATTTTTTTCAAAGGAGCGCGAACTAGGACCCCTAGAACCCATATCCGGGGTCAGTTTCAATTTATATATATATATATATATATATATATATATATATATATATATATATATATATATATATATATATATATATAGAGGTATCCATCCGATAACTCAAAACTAAACTTTCTAAGTTTATAAAAAATTGAGTTATTCAAGGTTGAAGCATTTAATAAAAATTCACTACCATAACGCACTTGCTGCACATCTTATAAGTATAAAATATATATTCTTATTATAAAAGACAGATATTGCCTTAAAGGTTTTATTACAAACACAACACTACCCTGAGCAGTATAATATATTCGGTATTATTCCATGATGACAAAAGAAACTACCTGCTTGAACCTTTTAGTCATACATGATTATACTCAAGACACAACAAATGAACTGCTCCCATTACAAAAGAGCCAGTATTCATAGTTTTCTAACTTTGGAGGGACTATTAGTTTCACTATTTACGGAAGTTTCTTTTTCTGGCATTCCCTTCCCGTTACATGGCTAGTTTTGACAACAGGGAGATCAAACTACTTTCCCCTAGGTCTAAGTGTGAAAGTACATCTGTATGTGAACTGTAAAATACTATGTCAATGAATGTGGACACTATAGGTGTAACATTCAGACGGAAGAACCGAAGGATGGACAGCCAATGCCTCGTTGAAAAGATTATGTTTTTTAAATCGAAAACTAACAAAAAACCGAGCTTTTAGTTTGCATTACTTTGTACAATAAATCAGATTCGTATTTCTTTACAATAAAATCAGCAAACATAAACAACATAGCTCAAGCCTAAGCCTCCCGCGTTCAACTCACAATAGAAACGCCAAATTATTTTTCAGTACATACTGTAAATTAACATTAGCCGAGGTTGTGGCATTGTGTTTGAGCAATCTGAACATCTGCACGGTCAGCCCTTAAGTGCGGGCGTTAAGCTGTCAGTCTCATGTACCATGGGATGTTGGGCACGTTAAAGATTTCAGCACAGAATACCAGCTGTTTGATGAAATTAAAAGTTTTCTAATAAACAAACCCTAACACGTTATATTAATATATATATATATATATATATATATATATATATATATATATATATATATATATATATATATATATATATATATATATATATATAGGTATCCATCCGATAACTCAAAAAATAATTAACCGATTCTGATTAAACTCGGCAAGTGCCTCTCTTTTATTGATGGCTTGGATGAGTTCGTTATCCAGGATAATCGGACATGGTTGTCCGGGAAAATTTTGAGTTTTCTTTAGAAAAAAAAATTTTTCTCCGAAAATAACAAATCTGTTATATTATTCGAGTTTTAACGAACAAATGTCAAGTATTTGTGCATTTTTATTTTTAAAAAAACACCAATAGAAAGGTATCGATGGTGAGACTTTGCAAATTTTTTTTCAAAGGAGCGCGAACTAGGACCCCTAGAACCCATATCCGGGGTCAGTTTCAATTTTTATATGTTTATATGTATATATATATATATATATATATATATATATATATATATATATATATATATATATATATATATATATATATATATATATATATATATATATATATATATATATATATATATATATATATATATATATATATATATATAGGTATCCATTCGATAACTCAAAAAATAATTAACCGATTGTGATGAAACTTGGCAAGTGCCTCTTTTATTGATGGCTATTTACTACATATGTTGCCTTGGGAGAGACCTTACCATGTATATTACAAAGTTATTTTAATGAAATTTAGTGGATATCTTTGCCTTAGGAGCAGTATAATATAATCCGTATTATTCCATGATGACAAAAGAAACTACCTGCTTGAACCTTTTAGTCATACAAGATTGTACTCAAGACACAACAAACGAACTGCTCCCATTCCAAAGAGCCAGTATTCAATCGGCAACACTGCAGATACTATTTTTAGAAATCCGCCACAAACTTGTTGTGTCTGTGTTTAAAAAATCTTCCACAAATATGGTAATGCTTATTTTAAAACACTCATGCAGAGGGCGCTGTTGCTAGTTTTATTCAAACTGTCACAAATATGGTTATCTAAGCAAGGTAAGTACTGCTATCCCGTAAGCGAATTATAACGGATCTCATAGTTTTATGTTTTTCGTACAAAACTAACCTTCGTAATTCGGTTTCTTAGCTATAAAAATTGTGGCGGACCAAAAAATCCGTCACAAATTGATGAACCGTCACAAACTGGTACTATACTTGCCAGAGTCTGCCACATATATGTTAATGCGTACACACACACACACACACACACACACACACACACACACACACACACACACACACACACACACACACACACACACACACACACACACACACACACACACACACACACACACACACACACACACACACACACACACACACACACACACACACACACACACACACACACACACACACACACACACACACACACACACACACACACACACACACACACACACACACACACACACACACACACACACACACACACACACACACACACACACACACACACACACACACACACACACACACACACACACACACACACACACACACACACACACACACACATGTTAGCTCGTAAGTATAAATGAGCGGACAAGTTCGGTTGTATTATTAGTTAGTTATTGAACCATGACGTTTAACAGTTTCTTGTGGTATGGACATAAAAATAGATTGATCGAAGAAGACTGCGAATTTACATTAAAAGAGTCAGTGTTACAGATACAAGAAGAAGCGTATACAGACGAACGTGATTCAGAAGGGGAAAATTATGAAAGTGGACATATAGTCGAGTTGTGTGACATATACTTAAGTGGGTTCTGTTCTACACAATTTTTTGCTTTAGGACTCATTCGATACCATCCGGGAGCTCCGTTAAGCAAACCATTTTTCAAATATCTACCCGAAGAAGCAAAAAATCAATACATACGTTATTACGATGAACAAGACAACCACACCGCAGAACTTTAGTTTACACAAGAAAATGTGGTATGCAGATAAAACGAGAATATATAGCGAGAAAGACGACACAAAACTCAGACTGTTAGTGTTAAGGATACAAAAAGAAGCTTATCGAGACGGTCATAAGTTTGAAGCCGAAGAATATGAAAGTAGACATATAGTTGAGTTGTGCGATGTATATTTAGTTAACGGTTGTTATACACAATTTTTTGCATTGGCCCTCATTCAATGCAAGCCGGGAGCAGATGCAACCCAACCATTTTTCAAATATTTTACCCGACAAAGCAAAAACCCAATACAAAAGTTATTATGATGAGGACACACTCGCAATAAGGAACATAGAAATTGAACCACCCACCCAGGCAGAACTTAAACACGAAACACTCGAGACGATGAGAGAAGGATTTAATAAAGAATTCGAGTTTGGAAGCTGCGATGATATCCACTGCTTTGCAGACCATCTAGACGATATATTAAAACATCGTCATACATCTCTTGATGCTGAATATGCTGAACGTACAAAATCCATTGATTTTCTCACACGGAAACTTCACAGAACAGATGTGACGAACATGTTATATACAATTTGCGGAGAATATTTTGCCAGTTTACCAACCAATGCCGATTGGGATAGATATGAGCACAAAGATTGTGTCGCTGTAGAAAAGTTTGTCAAAGTCTGGCAGAAACATCTGGAAGATTATGGAGTATACACGAAATATGATACGGTATTTAGTGATGGCAATAGATTTTTAAAATTTACCAATAAACCAAGCAGAACCATACAACCAAAGGCTGTGGTGGGAGAACAACAAAACCTACTTAACACGCCCATCAAGTGTCAGTTGAAACGTCAACGAGTTTGTGTAAACATGTCCACTTGTGATTGTATTAACATGAAGATGTCGGAGAGTGACAACAATGACAGCGACGACTATGCCGCCGTTGATGAAAACGACGGTCCCGATTTCACAGAACACCAAAAGAAAAGAGTATTATTTAACAAGTATCAAGCTGACGACAGGCTGTTGATGGAAACAACTTTTACTGTTAGACGATCCTTGAAATTGATTACAGGCATCAGTGCAAGAAACGACTTTACAAATGTTGTGAAATTTGTCAACCCGTTGTCGCTGGATGAAGAAAACCAATATTTGGCTTTGGAAGAGTGGGATTTTTACAATTTCCTAGACAACATACGTGAGTTGTGTAGGAAATATCTTAAAGGTGAAGACGAACCAACTAACAGATTTATAGTGCATCATCTTAATTACTGTCGCATAACCTATTCAAACGTACTAAGTGAAAAAGCCCTGTGCATCGATAACGGTTTCACATCTATGCATCTATTTTTGAACGAAGAGTGTGTGGAACAGCTGCTTGGACTTGAGGTGTTGGTTAAAACCAGACTGGACTATCTGAAAGAATCACACTTTGCATGGACTTACACGTGTTTTATGGAAAACATAGTGGAAATATTAAACGATCTGGGTAAGTGGGACATCAATGTACGGCAGACCATCCAAACTATAAAAACTTTACTCGACACCGTAACACCAGCATTTAAATATTACATGTTGGAGTGTTTGCACTACGCTCAAGAGCAAGTATTCACAGACATCCGTAACATTCGCGATGGTTCCTTTTAAAGCAGGTTTCATCATCTTAACAGCACTGTGTCAGAATGTGTTGTATATTCATAAACCACCCAATGTAGCAGAAGTACGAATTTGTTTCGACACCGATGATTGCATGATATGGTCAGCTCTTACAACAACAACATATCTACACAACGATGACCTCATACCGCTTGCAACGTACAACATGTCATCCAAAAGCATGTCATCTGATGTGGTGCGTTACAAAGTTATGTTTCTGTTTGATAATGGCAGCCGTGGTGAGACGTCTGATTGGAGAACACTTGTGTTGACTGATGCCCAGCTGTTCACTTCAAAGTATATTTTTGTGTTTATAGCCACTGGCTTTCTTACATGTCTAACCATATTCATGTTGATGTACTTTTGTTTTAAATATAGCACTTCTCTGCACATGTATCGCAGACGTGTTTGCTAATATAAATATATAAAATGAACACATGTGTTTTATTTACTAGCTTTAAGGATTGTGAGGGTACTAGCACAAAAAAAAGCAATATATAATTTACAACTTTATTAAGGCATTAGGCTTACAATATAACGAAATAGCAACATACAATTATTTATGCTACATATACAGCTTCTAGTGTATCCTGGTGAGTGATGCATACACATAGGAATTCTGGCACCAGCTTCGGACAATCCACGTTTGTTTCCAAATTGATCACGTCCACACGGTAGCCACAAGTGAGGAGCATCTGTGTCAGAAATCTCTGTTTATTCTCACCTTTCACATAGATTCTGTCCACCTGTTGTTCGACGAAATGCTTCACCAAGATATTTGGCAATTCTTCTAAATAAACAGTACCATAATTATAGTCGATACAATGGTGACGGGTCTGCAGAAACTTGACTTGTTTGGTTACATCAGCAGACAGAAAACGCATAGGCTGTGGCGGCTCAAACACATGATGCACCGTTTGATACCCATTATATATCACCAGTTCTTTTGGTGTGAACTCGGGCAGACAGAAACCTTGAGTCTCGACAACGACGAACTTCATCTTGACACTGCCCAACTATACTTCCATCTTGGTTTATATAACCCCCGCAGAGAGAGAGTGGTGGGGGCAGGTGTCTTGTACTCAGATGATATAGCGTACAACGTTAGAGAGTGGAGAGTATTCGATGATGCAATCATGTATAATTATGCAGAAACATTTGGTGTGATCTGGGAAGTTCTGATTACTTTCCATCTCCAATTTTATATCGACAGTGGACGGTTTGATGGAATCCGTATACTTTGAACAATCAAACACAAACATGGGATAGTTTTCAAAATCTTTGTAATCCAGCGTAGGCTGCGGTTCTCTGCCGAGATATGCTCGTTGAAATTCAATCATGTTCCTATATGCTTCCAGATAATTTGCTTGTTCAAAGTTCAGATTCATACCTTCGGTGGGTATTTGTTTCGAATTCAGGTGCAGTCTTACATCTCGAACGTTCACATGATCAAACTGATTGATATCTTTTCTAGGATTGTGGTGGCGTTCTGTTTGCAAGACGACAATAACAAAGCGAGGTCGTTCGGTGTTTGAGGAGGTCTTCACGGACCACAAGTCCTTGTTTGAATGACTCACATTCGGTAATTCGTACATCTCCCATTTTCTAAACGGTATGAGAATCTTTTTATCTTGGTCGATCGATGTCAACAGCTGCTGTTGTATCACATCACTGGGATGGATGTGTTTGACTTGCAATGCCATATGTTCAATGTTAAACTTTATAGCTTTGTCGGCCCCTTGTGCACCGCTCAGAATATAGCAATTTTTATCGTTTTGACCGCGAGTGATACGTACCAGCAAACGGCTAAACAGCACCCTTCGGTAATCTTTGAAAATATTGCACAGGTAACTGAGCGGTAGACAATAGCAAAATCTGTTGTTTTTCACCATGGTGTTCCTTTCGCTCGGATGCCAGCCAGCTGAGATGAGAGCTCGTGCTTCATCGCTGTTTGCTTGTAATAAGGTGCGGACTGCTGTAACGATGCCAGGATTTCTAACATGTTCGATAATCTGATTGCACATCTCAACGGCCACAGAGGAGAACAAATTAGCTGCCGCATTCGCGGTTACTGCCACATCGCCTGTTGTGCCCGTTGTCTCAGTGGTACCGCTAATCAGGAGAGCTGCCGAAGACCAATCGTAAAACACATCTTGCTGGTTGATGGCAAACTCACATGTGTCGTTGTAATCAAATGATCTGGTTTGCGGAGCGTACGTGTGTACTTCTTCTCCTCTGATGGACTCGTCGTGCACGGGGTCTGCGAAGATATGTAGTTTGCTCAACATTATAACCCAATGATTTTAGAAACTGTACGTTCTCCAAGGATAGAAACGTCTGTGATGCAGGTAACGAAGATACTGACTGCTGTTGCTCGCCGTCGTTACTGTTATTTATAACTAACATACCGCCGGTGTCTTGCTCAATTGCAATATCACGATGATCTCTTCACCTTGAAAGTTCACAGGCACTGCATTCTGATCGAGGATGTTTACATTTATATGGGAAATGATGCGTGTGTTGACAGGCATAAACAGTTTACTGTGAGGATTTATGTCAATTGCATACCCCGGATCAACCATCGGAGCAAACTCGTATAGCGTGTGTGTCGGTTTGCCATCGTGGTAAGATCCGCTCACTATGTTACACTCCAAACGGATCGTTTTTACTTTAACAATCTCCACGGGTAAATCTGATTCGTGCACCTCATCCTTAATGAGAGATCTGTGTAAGGAAAAACCCAAGAGAGGAGCTATTGAGGCATCCTTTGTCAAATCAATGTCGTACTTGCACTGTATCTCACACTTCAAAGTGTTGTTGTTGGCTTTCAAACTAAACAGTTTACTTGCATCTGCGACACCAGCACTCGCAGGCAACTTATTCAACTTGAGATAGATACGAGCCATTTCGTTTTGGATACATCGTTCCAGATCGCTAATTTCATAAGCTCCATTGGGAATTATTATTTCTTGTAGCACACCGTTTTTCTTCGGTTTGGCTTCGAGTGTAAAATAAAAATGCAACTTATTACAGCCGGCCTCTATGTTTGGTATGGTGTTGTAGGTGTGAAAATTCGAGAGTGCCAACGAATAATCAAACCGTGGGTCCAACACTATCGGAGGAAATATTTCCAATGACAGGGAGGATGTAGAGCCTTTCAACTCAAACGTTAGCGACATGACTGATACACACAGGCTACTGTTTGAGTCTTTTATTGCAAAAATTTTAAACACAAGTGACCACAATTAAAAGTATTATATGTTTGATACACATCATGATTATACAAGATGGAATAGTCTTTAAGGTAACGTTGCAGCTCCACAGGAGGCTTCGAGTTCCCATACGAGTCAAAGTACTCGACGATGCCGCCACGTTTCCTCACAGCAACCCAATGACTGCCTGGCTCCTTGTGTGTTTGTAAATTCATGATGAACGATTCATTTTTACGTGGTCCATTGCTAGGTAGCTCATCTCGCATGTATACACCTCTAAAATATGGGATTTTCATTTTACCAGCAAACTTGACAAGATCTACATTTGTTAGAGGTCTTGCTGGTAAAGGTGTCACACGTTTTTTGGCTTGTGTAAATACAAACCATAGCCGCTACGTTGTTTCTTCATGAACAGACCGTCACCCACACCACTGCCTCTCTTAGCCACAGCAATGGCCTCCATTGTTTGATTGTGACGTTTTGCCTCTTCCAATTTTTGTTTGGCTGCTTTAGCATCGTTCACGGCTTTGGCAATGCCTGCGGCACCACCACCCAGAGCTCCAAGAGCAGATAGTCCACCAAATATCAGATGTAACAGTGGCAGGAAGCCTCCGCTTTTAGGTATAGGAATAACGCGAGGTACCTTAACTTTCTTGCGACCACCAGCATTTTTGATGACTTTTCTCGCTACATGTAGCAGATTTTTCAGAGATGGCACTTGCTCACCCACATTGATAGCGCCTCGCATTAAACCCAGTATGTTTTTAAACGGCACCTTGCCACCAACTTTTCTCTTACCAGCACCAGCATTCTTAGCTTTTCTGCATTTGTTCACACCCATACCAAGTTTTCGTTTAACTTTCATTGTTTTTGCTACACTCCAAGCGGCAACCTTTTCACCAAAACTTGCATCCCTCGACTTGATTCGTTCCTTGGCTCGGTGTTCCAACACCTCGTCTGCTCGATGCCTGTCACTCAACTGTTTTGATTGAGAGTAGGCGATGTCGTGGTCGCGACAGGCACGATCTAAAGGATTGATACCTTGATCACCTCTGGCAAGACGTTCTTTAAGTTTAGTGCCCGGCCCACAAAACTGATAACCTGGTATGTGTAACTCAACAGGCAGTTTGTTGATGAGTGTGTTGACGAGACCTTCACCCATAAATACCAACATTGATACTAAAGCGTTGGTGTATTAATCACCAGTATTTATACTTACAGCAAACAGGTTGGTGTTAGTCTAGTTAACGATGCGTATCTCGTAAAACACACAACAGCAACCTTACCAGTTACAAACTTGGACGATGTTGTTCGTGTGGAAACAGCTACACAAGACAGACACGGTCTTCTATTACCCGATACGGTGCGCTGTTTGATATGTGGTCCAAGTGGATGCGGCAAAATAAATGTCATGCTGAGTTTATTATTTGAAGCAAACGGTTTAAAGTTTGCAAACGTGTATGTGTATTCAAAGTCGCTGTATCAACCGAAATACAAGATGTTAGAGGAGGTGTTAGCTGGTACAAAAGGTGTTGGTTACTATCCGTATAGTGAAAACGATGAAATCTTAGATCCAGCAGATGCCTTAGGCAACTCAATCTTTATCTTTGACGATGTGGCGTGTGACAAGCAAGATAAAATAAAATCGTATTTTTGCATGGGTCGGCATAAAAACATTGATTTCTTCTATCTTTATCAGACATATAGCAAAGTACCAAAACAACTGGTGCGTGACAACGCAAACGTTGTGGTGTTATTCAAACAGGACGAAACAAATCTTAAACATGTGTACGACGATCATGTGACCACTGATATGACTTTTGAAAAGTTCAAGACACTGTGTGGTGAATGTTGGCAGACCAAGCATGATGTGATGGTGATTGTTAAAGATTGTGATTTAGCAAAAGGACGGTATCGCAAAGGCTTCGGTCACTTTATATATATTTAAACTGACGCGTGTGTGTTAGTCTTCATGTGTTCAACATACTGTGAGCATGGCGAAAAAATCAAAAAGTCGTCCTTGCCCGCCTAAACTATCAACACAGCCACCAAATATCAAACGTAAAATAGCCGATTTATCAAAGGTAATTCGAAACAAATATTTAGCTTTGAAACTGGACAAAACAGAGACGGATGAAACGTTACAGCGTTTATATAAGCTTGTGTTAAAACCGTTGAGTGATATATCGCAAAGCACAGCAGTCACCGCGTTGGCCTCTGCTCAAACAGCTCAGCAGCAGCAGCAGCCGATTAAATCTGAGGTTGATGTGAAACCACCACCAGCAGCAACAGCACCATCAGCAGCAGCAAAGGAGGAAGTTCCATTCCTTAGCGATGATGAAACGTTTGAGTTGGAAGCAGAGGCACCTGAACCTGAATTATGGGCGACGAAAGCTTATAGAGAATAAGATGCTGCAGAAAATACACCGGAAGCCATTTACGAACAAGCGTTAAGTTCGTATCCTATAGTTGTTAGATATTATATTGATAAATATTTCACAGATAATCATTCATGTGATTCAATATATGGTGTTACTTATGATAAAGCCACCAACACTTGGATGCTCGGCAACAAACCTATTAAATTCCTCATCGTCAACATAGATACTAACAACAGACAAAGCTTTCAGATTATGGTGGGCGATAGAAGATATAACGACACTAATCATCTGTTGGAATTGATATTTTTGAGACAACCTGTTTTTGCTGCCATGCAAAATTTGCAAGCTTTACGTGACTATGCAGACATTATGGAAGTTACTAGTTTGCACAGAAAAGAGAACGATCCTAAAGAAGACGTTATAAGAAACAGTTCTATCAAATATCAGCAGGTGATAAAACCAATTTTGGAAAAACAAGCAGGTGCTAGGGCGCGTTCTTCCTCGTTAACTTTAGGTCGTGGCATGCCATAGATGCTGCATACTAAGAAACAGAAATAATATGTGAACTGGGATGATGTGAACGAACTGGTTGACAGACTTCGACTCCTGATGGCTTCCAAAGTTGCAGGCAATAATGCTCATAACAATGAGATACAGTCAATACTGGAAGAACTTTCAACACATGTTTTTGAAGATAAAAGGCTCAAATTTAGAATTTTGTAACTTGTGGGAGGGAGCTTTCATATTATGTGCTTTAAGTTTACCTGTGTCATACAGAGTGTTTTAAATTTAGTTACTCACTTAGACATATTCAACGTGGCAAAAGTATTTTTTTTTTCAAGTATAACACCCTATATATTATTAAAAATTCGAGTTCTAAATTTAATTCTACACCGGTTTGATATAAGTTTTTCTATACCTATCTTCAATATGTTGCTATGTTTTTAGGTAACAACCTCCCCTTCTAAAGAGTACATGTTAGACTACACAACAAATGCAGCTGTGATTGTCAGTCAGATAACAAACGTGATATGATTTCATAAAAATATTTAATGTAATTATGAAGAAAAAAAATTAAAACAAATATTAACAATAAACAAAAAACTGAACAAAGACAAATAAAGAAAAGTTAAATTCAAATTTAAATGCGACGATCACTATAAATGTTCTATGTGACCACCATCTTGGTCAAGGCACTGCAAAATTCTACGGTTCATCTCATTCGCAGTAGCTCTTTTGATTTCATTTAGATCCAAATCTCTAAAAGCTCTAATTACACGATTTAAAAGATCATCTCTACTGTGCACTGTTGTGTCATAGACTTGACTTTTTATACGCCCCCAGAGATAAAAATCGGCAGGCGTTAAATCAGGAGAGCGGGGAGGCCATGTTCAAGGACCGTTGGGCCAATCCAGTTGTCTTCAAATAATTGCGTTGTAACGGTTTATTTTCAACCACCGTCACAAATTTGCACTTCTGATTAAACACATGAATTCTGAGCAGATTTGTTCGCTTGCATTCTCGCCAGTAGAACTCACTTATATGCAACCATAAATACTCCTAGCGGGTATAGCAGGTTTTCTACCTACGCCGATTCAGCGCTTCTCTGAAAATGTGTGGCTTGATTTCAGCTATTTTCCTCTGATTGACAATGGCGTACTGTGTCTGCGGGTCTTGTTTTACGATTAAAAGAGCGTGTGATTTACGTTGGTAAATGCAACCTCTTAATCGGCGCGCCCATGGCGAATTTAATTTTTCATCGATAATTTATTTGGTAAATTAAACTTGAGCGAAATTTTGCCTGTTGCTATGCAAATTATCTATTTATGGGTCGTCTCTGAGGAATCGAATCACTATAAAAATTAGGGGGAAAAAGGGTTTTCTTTTTTATTATTATTTGATAGGAGGAAAAATTCAGAATAAATGGGAGAGAAATGAACGAACTTTCGGCCAGTAAGCATCTTGTTTTTAGAAATTTTATGTACGAAAATTTAATTAGCAGCTCCTCAAGCACACAAATATTGTATGGGTAATTGTTTATTTGAGAAGATATTTAAGAAGATTCTATTAGAAAGGTTTTGTCGATGCTAGTTTACAGCTGTATAGAAAAGTTGTACATATTATTTGGTAAATTTTAATAGTAACCTTGTTGGAAAACTTCTATGAATTTAGGGAAGTCGTTGTCGAGCTGGTCATTGATTTTATTGGTGTGTTGCATTCCTAGTCTATTCTACAGACCTTTTTTTATGGAATTATGTAAAGTTGGGATGGATTTGGAATTTTAGTCGTCTGTAATACCCGTAGAAGCCTTCATACTGTTGTCATAGAAGATCATCAAGCCGTTTTAACAGGGCGAATGTTGAATTAGGTTCACTGAGACACATAGGTGTCCCGAATGATGGTAGTTTGAATGGAAATTGGTCACTACTAAATTGATGGGATTTTAACACTGTTATATGGTATGCAGATGTATACGAATATTTATTTGCATATGGCAGTAAGGTATTTGTGATCTATATCTATCATATATAAACATATGCCTTATGGGAAGATCTAATGATTTTGTTCCAAGCATAATCCACTTCCAAAAGTGAAGGTGAGAATTTTTCTTTTAACATCTAGTCAGCCTTTGTTGTATCATGCAACATTTTGAATTATTTATTCCTCCATTTGATTGGGATTAAGTGTGTGTCTGCAACTAACTGGTGTTCGACACATTTTGGTGTTGCTGTGTAGCAGTTTGGTCCGTGTCGAACCCCGAATCTACATCAGTAGGAGTTGTATAGCTGTACTACCGTAATAAATTGGACCAAATCGCTAAATTAAATTTGTATTTTCCACTGTAAAGCTTACGAGATCTCGAATAGCATAATAAACCTTGTAAGTTAATAATATCTTAGTTAATGATATTTGAGACCTTAGAAAATATTTTGGTGCGGTTTCTCATTTATTTTATATAGCTATATTTGTGTACATATGATTTTATTGTTGTGTTTAATTAGATAACTAACGTGTTATATCCCACTGACGCCCACAGCGTTTTTCATATGTTGTGTGTATATATATATATATATATATGTATAAATATATGGGTGTACATATTTTCAACTATATAATTAGAGCGTTTGTAATATATCTATTAGCGACCATCTGGTCTGCGATTTATATTGTACAGATTTTGGTTGTTGATAATAAAGGTACCAATTGTTGTTTTCACTAGTATTGACTTTTGCTCATTTGGTTATTGCTTGATAATTTTTAGGTCCCCAAGCGTGCTACCTTTAGGTAAAGGTGATTTGTTAAGATCTAGGTTGATTTGTAGTGTTGTGCTCCAGCATTGCGGTTGTGTCTGCGTGTGTGCCTCCGTACCACCTGGAACCTTCTGGCCAGGGTGCTTTGGTCAGTGGCGCCCCTCGGAAATCAATTGAGATTGGTGGTTGGCCACTAGGCCATTATTATTATTTTATTTTATTTGATCCTTAGACCCACCCCATCTCCACTAGAGCTGCTTGGCATGCAACGTCACACATAGCGGTCGCACGTTGACACCACTCCAAGCGCGCGGACCTTGAGGGAATTGTATGTATAGAGCCTTGAGGGTTATTTACCTTACAGCCGGCGTTGCATCACAATTATTTGTTGCAAAAAAAGTGTGGCAAATAATTGTTTGGCGCCCGTGTGTAGGGCCTCGGGGAATAATTCGCCCTCGATTTTGTTGGGACGTCTGGTTAGGCCTGAGTTTGCTAGGTCGTTTTGGTGAACGCGTTTTAGTGCTCCAATTTTCTTGGTCAATTTTGGTTGCTTGTCCGCTGGCTTGGTTTGTGTTTAGTAGGTTTGAAGAAATAAATATTAACTAGTCATTCGTTTGGGAATTCGTTGTTGTTGATTTTTTTGTAAATATGGAGGGAAAATTGGACGTGAACCGACTTGACCGTTCAGAATTGGAATACGAATTAAAGTGTAGGGACTGTGTGGACGATCTTACTGTGCAGGAGATGAGTAGGTTGAGGTCCTTTTTCAGGTTGGAGCGAGCGTCCGATATGAAGTATCCGAAGCATCCTTTTTCCTTTGCCGACGATAGTGACGTTTTGATGGCTAAGATGGAAGAAATCAAGACTATGGTTGGCGCGTTCTCTGACTCTGATACATCACCATCTTATTTACAAATTTCCACCAAACTTTTGCATTATTTTGGTAGGGCAGGAAGGTCCGTAGCAACTACGGACGAGGAACAGAACCAACGTACTAATTTTCAGGCCTCTCTTTTGGAGTTGCGTTCACGGTTGAGATCTAAGGCTGGGCGGCACTCTAGGTCCTTGCGGCCTGAGGGTACTAGCGTTCTTGAGGCGAGTCTGCTTCGTGGTGAGGAAAATTCAGTTGCTTCTGCAACTGAAGACTCTTCAGATGAGGATGCAGCAGAACCCCTTTTTGCGAATAACGCTTCTATTCGAGAAACCCCAGTGGCTGTTCAGCCTAGAGGTGTGCCCGTGTCCAAGTGGAACTTTACTAAATTCACTGGTGATACATTTCGAATGTCATTAAATGCTTTTCTAGAGGAGATAGAAGAGCTGCGAATTTCCAGGAATGTATCCAGGGAGCAATTACTTCACTCTGCTTCTGATTTGTTTGTCGGGATAGCCTTAATTTGGTATCGGTCCATTAGGTGGAGGGTGTCAACTTGGTCAGGCTTAGTGTCCGAACTTCGTCTGCAATTCCAGCCTGCAGATTATAACGATAAACTCTTCGATGAGATCAGAAGAAGGACTCAGGGTCCGAGCGAAAATATGGGTATGTACCTGGCTGTCATGGACAACATGTTCAACAGGTTGACGATATCGGTTGGTGAAAAGACACGTCTCAATATCTTGTTGAAGAATATTTCTCCCTTTTATCAGAGTCAGTTGGGTCTTGTCAGTGTGGAGTCGGTCAATCATCTGTTAGAGTTGGGTAGGAAGCTGGAGGCTAGAAAGGAGAGTATAGAAACATTTACTTCTCCGACTCGTGGTAGGTTAGGGATTATGGAGCCGGACTTGGCTTACATTAGTAATGACCCAGTTTCGGTTTCCTCGGCTCAGTTGGACATTGTGTGTTGGAATTGTCAGGGCTCAGGCCATAGAGCTGTTGACTGCGATAGACCACGCAGAAAACATTGCTACAGGTGCGGCACCCCCAATCATACTTTGAGATCTTGTCCTAAGTGTACTCGTTCTTCTTCGGGAAACGGGGTAAGGCGTTAGTGGGCGACCGGCTTTCGTCTTCATCGCGGGCGGCCGCATCTGAGTCTAGGATCAGACATGTTTTAGACTATGTCTTGTCTCAAGTCCCCAACGATCAGCGACCTTATGTTGAAATTTCTATTTTGGGTACGAATATTTTGGGTCTTTTAGATTCTGGTGCTAGTAATACTATATTGGGCGGCAAGGGTTGGAATCTTCTGCGCAACTTAGGAGTTTCCAAACTGGATTCGTCTGCTAGTAGGAGTGTCATAGTCGCAAACGGTGAGTGTTGTCAGGTACTTGGTTCACTCAGGTCCCTATTAGGTTACGTGACCGCGAGAAGGTCATCAGTGTTCTCGTCATTCCAGAGTTGGCTCATACTCTCATATTGGGAATTGATTTTTGGATCAGGATGGGCATTGTCCCAGACTTTCGTGACTGGACTTTTTCCTTGTGTGAACCGGTGCAGCTCGTGGAGGCGTTGAAACCACGTAGTTCTTTGACTCCGGAACAGGAAAAACTTTTGAACGACTTTGTTGATAATAATGGGATGGGTTCTGGTCTCGGTTGTACTGGTCTTGTCGAGCATGTCATCGTAACAGATTCACCCCCTATTAAGCAGAGATACTATCCTGTGTCACCAACAGTTCAGGCGTATATCGACGCCGAAATTAAGGAGATGCTGGAGAAGGACATAATTGAACCTCCAGACAGTTCATGGTCCAGTCCTGTTGTCATGGTCAGGAAACGTGATGGTACGTTTAGATTTTGCATTAACTAACGCAAGCTTAATAGAGTCACCCGTCGTGATGCATACCCCCTTTCTCCGATTAACTCTATTTTGGATAGGTTGCGGGACGCTAGGTTTCTGTCGACATTGGACGTAAAATCCGCCTTTTTCCAGATCAAGGTTGCTGAGGAATCTAGGCCTCTTACAGCATTTTCAGTGTTCAAAGGTCACTACCAGGTAAAGAGAATGCCCTTTGGGTTGTCAAATTCACCAGATACGTGGCAGCGCCTGATCGACAGAGTTTTAGGTTGTGATTTGGAACCCCACGTATTTTGTTATCTTGATGACATAGTTGTAGTAACCCAGACTTTCGAGGAGCATACGCGCATTCTTTCTGAGGTGTTCTCTCGTCTCACTGAAACTGGAATTACTTTGAGTAGAGACAAGTGTAATTTTTGTAGGCAGGAGCTTAGGTACTTGGGCTATATTGTCAATGAGAGTGGCCTGCATGTCGACCCGGAAAAGATAAACGCCATTCTTCAGATTCCAACGCCGACTAAAGTTCAGGAGGTTCGTAGGATAATCGGTACAGCAAGTTGGTATCGTAGGTTTGTTCCAAGCTTTTCTAGCTTAATAGCTCCTTTAACGGACCTTCTTAAGAAGAACGCCAAGTTTGTTTGGACGCCTAAGCATGCTGAAGCGTTTAACTCAATCAAGGAATGTCTTGTTTCCGCCCCAATTTTGTCCTGCCCCAATTTCGAACTACCTTTCTTTGTCCAGACAGATGCATCAGCTTACGGCTTGGGTGCAGTTTTGTCACAAAAACATCCTGATGGATCTGAGAGGGTTATCGCTTATCTGAGCCGCTCGTTGTCTAGACTTGAGCGCAAATATTCCACCACTGAGCGAGAATGTCTTGCAGTGATTTGGGCGATAGAGAAACTTCGTCCATATATTGAGGGTTCACATTTTACTGTTGTGACTGATCATTGGTCTCTGATTTGGTTGAACAATTTGCAGGAACCTTCGGGCAGATTGGCCCGTTGGGCTTTGAAGTTACAGGAATACGACTTTGACATAGTTCAAAGGAAGGGGAAAGAACACGTTGTGCCCGATATCTTGTCTCGTTCTGTACCGGTTGTCGATTCTTTAAGTGCTTTCGACCGCCAACCTGGTGGCACTGGCTCAGGTGATCGGTGGATTGATGGGATGTTGGACAGGATCGCCAAGAGTCCTCGCAGATTTCCACAGTGGCGCGTAGATGGACATAGACTGTTCAAGAGAGTCATTCCCAAGTATCCTGAGTTGGCTTGCGACTCGGACTGTTGGAGGGAAGTTGTTCCTAAACATGCTAGGCGGAAGCTTATTTCCGACACGCATGAGTCTAACTTGCATGTTGGAGTATTTAAGACCTTCAGTAAGTTGGCAGGAAGTTATTATTGGTCCAAGATGCGGTTTGATGTGGCCTCAGTCGTTCGACGTTGTCCGGTATGTCAGGCCATAAAACCTGTGCAGCAGAAACCTGCCAGTTTAATGGCTAGCACTCAGCCTTTTGTGTCTCGTCCCTTCCAACTTATGTGTGCGGACATAATGGGTCCTTTGCCGAGGTCCAGCTCTGGAAACCAGTATATCCTTGTCGTCGCAGATACCTTTAGCAAATTTTCACTTTTGTTTCCTCTGCGATCCGCTACATCTTCCAACATATGTAAGTTGCTTGCTTTTCATGTCTTACCTGTGTTCGGCGCATGTGACGCTATTATTGTGGATAATGGACCGCTGTTTAAATCTTCCGAGTTTGTTTCCCTGATGAAGTCTTACAACATTTCGATCAAATACACCGCCTATTACCACGCACAGGCGAATCCTTGCGAAAGGGTGAATAGGGTCATTAAGACTATGCTTAGGTCCTACGTATCTGACAATCATAAGACATGGGATAAAAATTTGTCGAGATTTGGCTATGTTATTCGTTCGACCAGACATGAGGTCACTGGGTTCACTCCAAACTTTATTGTGTTTGCGCGCGAAATCCCCGATAAGCGCTCACGCTTTAGAGAGGGGGAAATTAAGTTTGATCGGCGAAATGTTGATGGCAGACAGTCTTCCTTGGTCAGGGTATGTGAGGATGTTAAGAGGCGTTTAGTAAAGGCTTATGAAAGGAATAAGAGGGTCTACGATTTAAGACGCCGTGACGGACATTATGGTAAGGATCAATTAGTTTGGCGTAGGAACTACGTTTTGTCGGATGCTGCCAAGCATTTTTCAGCTAAGTTGGCCCCTAGCTATGTAGGTCCCTTTGTGGTTTCCAAACGTGTGTCACCCTGGACCTATGAGTTGAAAGATCGTAATGGTGAGTTCAGGGGTGTCTGGCACGCAAAGGATCTTAAGGCTCATCCTCCTGAGGACGAGAGTTAGTTTTTTTTTTGGCAGAGAGAATTTTTTTTTTCTTTTTTTAGTGGGGGGAGACTTGTAACGGTTTATTTTCAACCACCGTCACAAATTTGCACTTCTGATTAAACACATGAATTCTGAGCAGATTTGTTCGCTTGCATTATCGCCAGTAGAACTCACTTATATGCAACCATAAACACTCCTAGCGGGTATAGCAGGTTTTCTACCTACGCCGATTCAGTGTTTCTCTGAAAATGTGTGGCTTGATTTCAGCTATTTGCCTCTGATTGACAATGGCGTACTGTGTCTGCGGGTCTTGTTTTACGATTAAAAGAGCGTGTGATTTACGTTGGTAAATGCACCCTCTTAATCGGCGCGCCCATGGCGAATTTAATTTTTCATCGATAATTGATTTGGTAAATTAAACTTGAGCGAAATTTTGCCTGTTGCTATGCAAATTATCTATTTATGGATCGTCTCTGAGGAATCGAATCACTATAAAAATTAGGGGGAAAAAGGGTTTTCTTTTTTATTATTATTTGATAGGAGGAAAAATTCAGAATAAATGGGAGAGAAATGAACGAACTTTCGGCCAGTAAACATCTTGTTTTTAGAAATTTTATGTACGAAAATTTAATTAGCAGCTCCTCAAGCACACAAATATTGTATGGGTAATTGTTTATTTGAGAAGATATTTGAGAAGATTTTATTAGAAAGGTTTTGTCGATGCTAGTTTACAGCTGTATAGAAAAGTTGTACATATTATTTGGTAAATTTTAATGGTAACCTTGTTGGAAACTTCTATGAATTTAGGGAAGTCGTTGTCGAGCTGGTCATTGATTTTATTGGTGTGTTGCATTCCTAGTCTATTCTACAGACCTTTTTTTATGGAATTATGTAAAGTTGGGATGGACTTGGAATTTTAGTCGTCTGTAATACCCGTAGAAGCCTTCATACTGTTGTCATAGAAGATCATCAAGCCGTTTTAACAGGGCGAATGTTGAATTAGGTTCACTGAAACACATAGGTGTCCCGAATGATGGTAGTTTGAATGGAAATTGGTCACTAGTAAATTGATGGGATTTTAACACTGTTATATGGTATGCAGATGTATACGAATATTTAGTTGCATATGGCAGTAAGGTATTTGTGATCTATATCTATCATATATAAACATATGCCTTATGGGAAGATCTAATGATTTTGTTCCAAGCATAATCCACTTCGAAAAGTGAAGGTGAGAATTTTTCTTTTAAGATCTAGTCAGCCTTTGTTGTAGCATGCAACATTTTGAATTATTTATTCCTACATTTGATTGGGATTAAGTGTGTGTCTGCAACTAACTGGTGTTCGACACATTTTGGTGTTGCTGTGTAGCAGTTTGGTCCGTGTCGAACCCCGAATCTACATCAGTAGGAGTTGTATAGCTGTACTACCGTAATAAATTGGACCAAATCGCTAAATTACTTCCTGTCTAAACCAATAGTTTTTATAACATCAGCCGAAGGGAATCAGCAATCACAGGTTTGCCTTACCATTTTAATTTATGTGCGTCCCCTAAGAACTAACGTAATACTTGATGCACCAATAACGGCTTGTAAATTTGTATACAAATTTTCAAATTCAGTTATTTATAATTAGAGTCATGCCTTCAAGCAATATTTTGATCTGATACATTAAATTCCCTTCAGGGCAGGTAAATTAGTTAGTTGGTCATTTTTGGCTTGTTATCTAACAGTGAATTAGATCTTTTAGAAATTGAAGTAATTTTAGAACATTTTTGTTGAGACTTATTGTAATCACTTAATTGTTTTTTTTAGTACAAGATTAGTGGACATTTAAATTTGTATCTTCCACTGTAAAGCTTACGAGATCTCGAATGACATAATAAACCTGGTAAGTTAATAATATCTTAGTTAATGATATTTGAGACCTTAGAAAATATTTTGGTGCGGTTTCTCATTTATTTTATATAGCTATATTTGTGTACATATGATTTTATTGTTGTGTTTAATAGATAACTAACGTGTTATATCCCACTGACGCCCACAGCGTTTTTCATATGTTGTGTATATATATGTATAAATATATGGGTGTACATATTTTCAACTATATAGTTAGAGCGTTTGTAATATATCTATTAGCGACCATCTGGTCTGCGATTTATATTGTACAGATTTTGGTTGTTGATAATAAAGGTACCAATTGTTGTTTTCACTAGTATTGACTCTTGCTCATTTGGTTATTGCTTGATAATTTTTAGGTCCCCAAGCGTGCTACCTTTAGGTAAAGGTGATTTGTTAAGATCTAGGTTGATTTGCAGTGTTGTGCTCCAGCATTGCGGTTGTGTCTGCGTGTGTGCCTCCGTACCACCTGGAACCTTCTGGCCAGGGTGCTTTGGTCAGTGGCGCCCCTCGGAAATCAATTGAGATTGGTGGTTGGCCACTAGGCCATTATTATTATTTTATTTTATTTGATCCTTAGACCCACCCCATCTCCACTAGAGCTGCTTGGCATGCAACGTCACACATAGCGGTCGCACGTTGACACCACTCCAAGCGCGCGGACCTTGAGGGGATTGTATGTATAGAGCCTTGAGTGTTATTTACCTTACAGCCGGCGTTGCATCACAATTATTTGTTGCAAAAAAAAACGTGTGGCAGCGTTAAGTGCCAGTAAACTTCACCAGTGGAGTGGGTAGGCGCGCCGTCTTGCTGATATCAGCAGCTTTGTCTTGTATCTAGTGGTAGCCTTGCCAGAAAATTACGGACAGAACCCCTTAATAGTTCCAAATACTTTTCACCGTTTAAATTGTCTTCGTAAATTTCATAAGAGACCTTATTGTCCATAATAATGCAAAGCACATTAAAACTAAAATTTGTTTGAAATCGTCCTCTAAATATATTAAAGTTTTCACTTGCCCAAAAATAACTATTTCTCCTATTCACAATTCCTTCCCTTCTAAATTTCGATTCGTCGGTCCAGATAATTTTAGAGAGAAAATTCTCATCTTGTTGAATATTCTGAAACATGTGTTCGCAGAATTCTACTCTTTTTAAATGGTCACCAGTATCACTTGTAGTACTACTTCTGAATATGGGTGCATCTTATGAGATTTCAATATTCTATGCACAGATGAACTTGATATTTCCAAAGCTCGAGTAGCTGCAGGAATAGAGCTACGCGGGTAAACTTGAAAATAAGCCAAAACGTTTATCTCATTATCTTCATTTTCATTACTGGCTTTGGATCATGTCGTGTAGTTTTGACACTTCCAGTCAATTTAAATCATTCCTCTATCCTTGCGATTTTTCCTCTAGTCATTGCCGATAGCGTGGGATACCTCTCGTTAAACATCCTGCATGTTCTGCTTACAATCCGATTGCATTTCCCATGGATATAAAATAAATGTAAAATATCCATATTAGAGTACCCTTCACTATTCTGCATTTTTATTGGCTTATTATTTCTATAACGTAAGTAATACAAACACACTCAGATTAACTTTCAAATATAAATGGCGCTCTAGAATTCATGTGTTGTCAAAATTCTGTTTTCTGACAGCCACAGCTGCCTTTATTGTTCAGCGTGATGTATATTCTCTAGAAAAGGAGTTTGTTACCTAAAAACTCTATTAGCAAGTTACTCGTAAGAGATAAGTATAGGAAAACGTATGTGAAACCGGTGTAGAATTAAATTTAGAACTCGAATTTTTAATAATATACAGGGTGCACCATTTGAAAAAAATGACTTTTGCAACATTGAATATCTGTAGGTTGGTCTTTAAATTTAAAACACTCTGTATGATACAGGCAAACTTTAGGTAGATAATATAAAGGCTTCATCCTAGAAGTTATAGTATTCTAAATTCCAGCCTTTTATATTTAAAAACATGTGAAATACAAAGTGTTATAAATGAGGATAGAAGTTACGCAAAATGTAAAAAATCTAAATATCTATGAAATAGTTAAAGATAGGGATAGAAAAGCCTAATATAAATCTTCACAAAATGTTATGGAGAATTCCAATATGCAATAAAAAATAGGGCATTCTATTTAAATTAGCAAAGTTGATGACTACTTCCGGTTTAACCGGAAGTGATGTAGGTAACCTTGAAAATATTTTAGAATAAAAGAAAATTACGAATTGTGAAAGCTGCCAAAATTTCAAAATTTATGATATCAAGGAACTTCATAAACTTCTAATGCACGGCTATCGTTGAAAACCCTGTATATATATATATATATATATATATATATATATATATATATATATATATATATATATATATTACGACTGTAATCCCCCTCTTTTTTTGGTAGAATAGATTTTCACATGGCTTTACAAGACAAATAAAAATATACAAACCTTAATTTCAATTTTAGAAAAAGAAGACATATCTATAATGCCAACTCCTTCGCGACAAGCTAAGAATTCTTCTTTCATGAAATCAAAAAATTTTGGTTTAAAAAAGCTACCTGGTGGCATTGTTGGTACTGGATCACCCCCTAAAATAAATGAAATAGGTAATACTCATGATACACACTCATTTATGTATTTAAAACAGTATTTTATCACAGGATACATTTTTATTCACCACGTGCCATCTATAAGAGAGATAAACTTCTGAAGTTTAGAAAGCTGTCAATTTTTAAGCTTTGGAATATTTAAATAGAAGAATCACAAAATGAATAATATAGAATTAGACAAAAAAGTCACAGCATAAAAGATGCGACTTATAATAAATAAATGCCTCAAAAATGCAGTAAATATTTGTTAGTTTGAATTAAATATTGCAACCAATTTTTCCTTCCACTATCATCCAAACATTTAATTCAATTTTCACGTTGTGTCAATAATAATTAATAATAGGGAAGCAATATTCTATAGATGATACTTTAAATCGTTTTTAAAATGGTTGTGTCAAGATTTTGGTTGACAATGCACCGGCACCTATTAGTATTCAAATCGAAATCTGGGGTTTTTCTGGGTCCCGGACTCAAAGTACCGTCAAAGCTACTAATTTCGGACATAAGCATTATTTTGGACATGTCATGGTTGACTTAGTAAAAGTGACAGTGACATCTATCGGTATGACTTTGTAGTGTCAACAGCGCCAACTTTGCTTAGCTAACGTGTATATTTCTATAATGTCATGTCTACTAACATTATCCACTTAGTTCTACATGAACACGCATGTGTAACAAATGGTCACAAGTGTCGGGATTTTGAAGGTCTGTAAACTTTAAGGTAAGTAATAAAGTATAACTTATTTTATTAAAAAAGTTGAGGAAAAGTTTGTGAGTTTGATTAATAAGTTATTTTGTAAATACAATGAAGTGTTAATTTGATCTTAATAATTTTACGAAAAAGTTACATTTTATACCTAATTTCGGACAGATGTCTGGTTTTTCATATTTTAATAGTGAATTCTCTTTTCTTCCACGACAGATAACCATGCCACCAAAAAAGAATGCGAAACAACGTCGACGCCTACTTAAACATGTCAACTATCGCTCTGACTCATTGGAAAAAGCCTTATTAGATGTAGCTGAAGGCCGATTGTCAATGAGACAAGCTGCGGAGAGATACGGCGTTCCTAAGTCTACAATTAGTGACAAATATAAAGGAAAACATATTAGTCCACGTGGTCTGCGGACTGTTTTTACAAAAAAAGACACAAATTATATAGTCCAAGGCCTTATAATTGCTGCTAATTGGGCATACTCTCTTACGAATGTTGATGTAAACATATTGTTAAAATGTTTTTAGATAGAAAAGGCATAACTGAAAAAAGATTTAAAAACAGCCCAGGACCTAGATGGTTGAAAGGTTTTTTAAAAAGAAATAAATAAACACTTTCTACAAGACTATGCCAAAATATCAAAAGGCAACGTGCTGCTATTTCGAGATCCATACTAATCGACTATTTTGACAATTTAAAAATTACACTTGAAGATGTGTATCCAGATAATATCGTCAATTATGACGAAACAAAAATAACAGATGATCCAGGTAGTCAAAAGGTTATTGTCTGTCGCGATGCTAAGCATGCAGAGAGAATATTGGACTCATCAAAAAGTATATGTGTTATTTTTGCAGTCTCCGCTTCTGGAGAAAGACTACCGGTATACATTGTGTATAAGGCCAAGAATCTCCACGGCACATGGACCAGTAATGGCCCAAATAATGCTTTTTACAACAGGAGCTCGAGTGGCTGGTTTGAAGACTGGTTCGAAAAGGTTGCTCTGCCATATTTTAAAAAGGACGGTAAAAAATATTACTTGGTGACAACTTGGCTAGTCACACGTCTATTAACGTAATAAATAAATGTTCGCAGTATAATATTCAGTTCGACCTACTCCCTCCGAAGTCAACGCATCTATGTCAACCCTTAGATGTCGCCTATTTCAGGCCATTGAAGCTGGCATGGAAAATACACTGCTGGAGTGGAAAAAACGTCATAAGGGTGCGATTTCTGAAGAATATTTTCCCAACTTCTTAAACAAAACATTAAAATCAACTGCTGCGAATGAACAAAAAATATCGTATCAGGATTTAGAGCATGTGGATTAGCACCATTATATCCTGATCAAGTGCTTAAAAGACTTCCCGGTGGTCAACACATAACCGCCGACACTGTTACTGGCCCAGAATGGTGCAAAGTTGTTGGCAAGCATTTAGAAGAGGCGAGGGCTTCTGACACGACACCTAAGCATCAGCGGCGCAAAAAGATCTATGTCCAAGAAGGAAAAGCTATCACCGCCAAAGATATCGAAACAGACAGACACGCTTCACAAAGACAAAATGAAGTGGAGACAAATATTTTTTTTGAAAATACGCCATTAAATGAAAGAAGTGCATCAGAAGAAGTTGTCGAGAATGAAGCTGCTGAAGGCGATTTAGATGTAGAGAGATCTAACTTAAATATTCCAGGTAATTTCATTGTCGGCAAATTGATTGATAAAAAAGGGATGAAAAATGAATCCGAGAAAAAACGACCGTAATCAGTCTACATGACCATGGCTATGAAGTGAGTTGCCTTATAATGAAAAACGATCATTTTGTTTTCCCTAACACAGATGATATCAACATAATTCAATCAACCCAGGTTTGTTCTGTGCTAGAAAATCCAGAGGTCAGAAGAGGGAAATATAGTTTTAGTGTGAAACCTTTTTAAATTTTAATTAGGTAGGTATTAATTTGAACACCTACAAATGTACTACATATTCTATATAGGTTATATTGTAATATTTTCCGTTCTTGTAATTAAAAATGTTGTTGCCTTTCAAAAAATAATAAATCTTATGTTAATTTAAGTTCTGCACCTAATTTTTCCCCACAAAAAACGTCATTTTACTCTTTGGGTTCGTAGATATATTGTCCGAAATAAAGGTCTATATTCATAAGTGTCCGACTCCTGAAAATATATTAAAATCCCATTAAAAATATCATGTCCGAAATTACAGCATTTAGACTCTAATATCGAACTTCAACATTTTTTTCGATAAATAGAGTTCTGTATATAAAAGCTCGGTTCTCATTTTGAGAAACTAACGTTGGTTACCTATGAGCACAGCTGATTGAGGATAACAATCCACTTTTTCCTTAACTTATTTGTATCCATAAAAATAACGTAATATTGTTCGAAAGTAGGGAGAATGACGGTATCAAAACAGATTTTTAACAAGGTAAAACAGAAGTCAACTGTTTTCAAAAAAAAAACGGTTGAATTCCATATTATCTCTATCTTCTGAATTATTCTCCTATCCAAGTCAATGTAGTAATCACTATGGCACTATCATGACTGTAAATAATATCTTATCAGAATAAAACCCCCTCAGTGCACATCTTGTTGCATAAGACCTTTGCAACCACCCCCCCCCCCCACCCCCTCCCCATGCGGCATTCTGGACTGTTGTGTAAGTCACATTGCAAATAACTTCATAGCAATGTACAAAGCTTAGCTCAAGCTACCAGAACACATGTTACATGGTAAGATCCAAAACAGTAGGTAAGGGTTGTGGGATTAATTTTAGGCTTTAACGATTTCCTTTTCTTATTTAAAGTGACATAAAGGCATTAGCCATGGATATTGTGACACAAGAAAATTTATTTTTACTTTTTCATGCACTGTTGCTAAAGATATGTAGTATAATTTTAGTTTAAAAAAATTAATATAAACTTTATCTACGTTGCTGAATTTAAATAAGTGAAACAATGTTAGGTCAATAATTCAATTAGGTGATGTTAAATTATTACATACTCTTGCAAGTGGAGTCAAAATAGAGAGCTCTTTCGTATGCCATTTTTATTCCAAAAACTGCGCCCCTTGTCTCCAAAACACTATAAAGTGGGGAACACCGTAACTTTCTAGCATATTTGTATTCACATTGGTGTGGATATAGAATAGCATAATGCCTGAAAATAAATTAATAAATATATTAGTTATGTTATTGTGTTTTTGGTTTTTTCTTCTTACTGAGACAAAACAAATTACCATGATTTATTTAGTACACAAGTTCAGAACATAAGGAAAAAAGTCTGGATGCAGCAAGTGCGTTATGTAAGTCAATTTTCATTAAAATGTTTTTAATAGCAAATATGTCTGTTTGATACAAGCAGGCATCAATTTGGTTGCCGGTATAACCTATATAGTAGAAAAAATTTGCCATATTCTACCAAAATAACTTACTGTCTGAAAATGTACAAAAATGTTCTGAACATAAACTTAAAATGTTTCCGAGAAAACTGGTTTCCCAGCCAACGAACCTTAGGTTAATAGCAAATTGAGTTATTGGAATTTGAAGCATTTAATGAAAATTCGCTACCAAAACGCTTTTTCTGCGTCTCTATTTTTTCTTACAAACGTGCATCATATTTCGATAAAAAAAAACTATAACTAATAATATAAGGGATGTTCGGAAAAAAGATTTGTGGGTCAGCCTGTAATTGTCAAAATATTTTTATAATATGCAGCTCAAGACACCCTATAATTTGCTACAAGTTATAGATCATTAAACTATAAACCTAACTAAAACTACTGCCAAAGCATCAGAGAAAGGGTCTATTTGAAATTGATTTTCTGGAAACATTTTAGTAAAATAAAGGACAATGACGGTTGAACCTAAAACTTACGGGTTTGCAGAACACTCTTCTTGCGACATTTTCTTTACATAACCCGTATTTGTTTCAGGTTCTTTGCCTAAATGTTGTCAATTTTGACGTTTCAAATCGCGACTTTGACGTTTTGAGGAAAACCTAAAAATGTTTTTTTTCTTAAAATGCATATAACTTTTTGTTTTTAAACTTACAGACCTAAAATTCGGTACATGATTCACTTTGTATAATACAAACGAGCGTACCAAATTTGGTTGCCCTTGCTTTGTTATTTCCGGAGATATAAATTTTTCCCAATTGAAAACACAAAATATTCCGGGAAAACCTGACTTGAGTTATATATATATATATATATATATATATATATATATATATATATATATATATATATATATAACCGATAACTCAAAAAATAATAGTCCGATTTTCATCAAATTTGGTACGCCCCTTCCTTTTGCAAGTGGCTTGGATAAGTGCCAGTGGTTCGGTAAGTGTTTACGTATGTGATGATTACGATGGAACATGAGAGATAGACCAAAAAAAATTGGATTGGCGACAACGAGTATTAAGAAAAACGGGGGCATTAAGTTGGGGACAGTTACCAGAGTAGCAAAGGTCCTTTTTCGGGTAAAATTCTGTGTTTTGTGTTGGAATATGTGCCAAATATAGAAAAAAAGAGACTGCTGAACGATAGAAAAATATAAGGAGACTGGGTGAGATTTACCCTTTTTATTAACATTTATTCGATTCTCTGGATGTGGTAAAGAGCCCAAGGTTTTAAGTGGTCGATAAGAACAACTTTAAAAAAATGAAAATTCAAATAGGCACACGCCACCCTAACCAATCAAAAGAAAATAATAATAATTGTATTTTTCTGATACTTGGAGAGAACGGTAATGTAAATTATTAATGTTTACTTAGAGTAAGAAAATAGGGTAGAGAAGAAATTGTGCTCACTATAGAGATTGTTTGTAAAAGATTTATCCTGGTAGTTCTTCTTTTTTCGTAAGGAATAGATTAATTATTTATTAAAGGGTTTTTTATAATTATATTCTGACTCTAACCTTTTGAAAGTAGAGATACTAGCTATTTTGTTAAATAAATAGTAACGAGCTTTTGACTCTATAAGGACTGACGAAAAGCCGTCGATTACACTCTAAAACTAAATCATTCCGACGCATAAACAATATGAAGTGCTTCGGGGTGCAAATGAGGCTAGAAAATAAAAGTGAAGGAAATATATATTCATTATATATATATAAAACCAAGACTTAATTTAAAGTAAGCTCTTTTCAGTTAAAAGTCTAAATAAGCACTCCTTAGGTGAGGGTAACTTTAATATTAACAGTTTGGCTTGGGGCAGTAGTCATAGTGACGCAAGTGGCAAAAATCCTTTAAGATCTATTGAAAATTGTCATTTGATATTTCACATGTTAAAATATGTTAGGTTGATATCATACGCATATTGTGTCATGTTGATACCTCTTAAGAAAAATAACGTGAATAATAATCTACTGTAAAAATGTCGGTCATGATGTTAAATAGAATAAAAATAAAATGCTGTATTAGTGGTATGTAATTTACAATAAAAAAATGACGTGTTGGATTATTTAATCCCTAAATATTAAAGTAACTTTATAGGAAAGCACATGAAAATATAAACATAAAAACACCATAAACATAAGTACAATTTGAAGAACCCAATTCATCACGATACAGTTTTTTGACCCGACGATCGTTTCGCTAACAAAGTTAGCGCCATCAAGAGGATGACTAAACTATTACCGAAACGATCGTCGGGTCAAAAAACTGTATTGTGATGAATTGGGTTCTCGAAATTGTACTTATCAGTGCTCATCACAGGTTACAATCTTCACTCATTGAACCATAAATATAAAAATATTGACAGGTTATGGATGCAGAGCTCGCTGAAGTAACCCATACAGCACAATATATTATCAGAATGTTCTCACAATGTGATATCCTTATAATATTATATAACTATAAATTTAATGAAGAAGATAGATGATGATTACGGTATAAATATAGTGGTTAGAATTATAAGAGAAACTATTTTGCATGTTTGATTCTGTTACCTGTTCTGTGGTAAACAAATCCGATAATTGTATATTATTTAATATATAGGCATAGAGTGCATGTCCATACCGAAGGGAAGATGGCCGATGCCGATAGTCGTAAATGTAAATTAATGTCAGCTTGAATATTGAATGGTGTTAGGTTATATTATAACATAATTAATTAACGATAATAATGTGACGTGAATACCGAGAACAATGTGTATTTACAAACAACACAGAGTACAGAATCAACTAAAACATGCTGTCAGGTTATCAAGAACTAAGAGCCACCCAGTCCCAGTCAAGAAACAAGCTTTAAAGCATTTCTTACAGTTGACACCGACGAAGGGTCCGCCAATTTTGCCTGAGACGATCATCTTACGATTTAGATACACTACATTGTATAATATATAATTAAAAAATTGTCTTCTTCAATAGTAATAGTAAATTATGCCATATAAACCACCACTTAACACTTTTCCAGTAGAGAAGACAAATAAGCTGGAAGATGTTCTCGGTTGTTTTGATGAAGCCAAAAACAAATATTACTATGGAAACGTTAAAATTTTATAACTTCTATCAAAAACCAGACCATTAACTCTTTTGTAACGGAACTTAAGAAGCAACCCGCTAGTTATGGATGCACCTGTATAATTATAAAAATCCATACACAGCTTGAACGATCAAATATACCTTAATTCTGGGTCTCTACAACAAGCAAGTACAACAAAGGATTATTAGGGAAACTGATATTACGCTATCATAAGTGCAAGAATACTCTGCAAATCTATAGAATTGTGCACGCAACATCTGAGGCTTTTTACTGAGGTAGAAGTGAATGCTGTAAGAAGTATGAGAAGAGCAGAAAATCTGGACCTGAACATATGGTAGGTAGATGAGTTGTGTACAATAAAACTTGCAATTTATCAGATACACAATCACTTTGCCAAAATATGCTTTCACAACCAGAATATCCAAGCTGTTGGTGACAAACATCGGACATCGGGATATGGAAATAGCTTTAAAAGTCAAAATCAAGTCCGTGGAAGCAGAGCAGAGAGCAACCATACAAGGGAAGGGTCAAAAGGTCTGATGAATGACTTTCAGTTGTAGTTTTCTGTAAGTGCAAGTGAGTGTGAATTTGTGCCATATTCTGTCCAATTTAGTTGTGTTCTATATATGTATTAAGTACTATTATTATGTAATGCAATTCCTTTAATACCACACTGAAAGCCTGTAGGATCAATAGTCTAGCCAAATTTCAAGTTACTTCAGTGGGGTAACCTTGAATATTCATTTTGGAAACTTTGTGTTTGGCTAATAAATTTTCTGGCAACTCGAAGAACTGTATATTTATTTTATTTTTATGTTATTGAAATTTTAATTGTGTTATTATTGTTTTATTCACAAACATTTCTTGGCATTTGTGGTATTAATTAATCTGAATAAATGTGCAATACTCGAATTGTTGACTTATTAAGTGTCTGAATGTGAGTTTACAGGTGTGTGTAGCCACTAGAATAATGGTAACCTACACAAGGGTGAGCGATAGAAGTTCAAATTCCAACATATACGGCGATTTGGGCTTGCTTATATGAAAATATACACAAGGCCAGTTAAATGGAGGAAAGTTAGTAAATTTTGAAGATAAATCAATTATTTCATAGCGTTGCATTAAAAAAATGCACACAGGGCGTTTCGCATAAGAACCGACACAGAGCAGGGGCATGTAGGTAAACCTAAAATATGGTGATTTAATGCAACTTACCCCTATACTAAGTTGCACCATTGAGTAGTTATAGGCCTTCAAAGTGGGGTTTTCAATTTCAAAAAAAATTTAATATCTGCGTAATACTTTCACTTCACAAATTCAAATTTGATACACGTATACCAAGAGCATTAATCGACGGTAAGTAGAGTTTAATTCAGGCATTTGAAAGGGGTGATGCACCCTTAAAATGTCACAATTTTTTAACATATTGGTGGATTTAATAAATTATTATTTTATTTTATGAGGAATTTAACTTTAAAACTTTTGTTACTCCTGTTATTTTCAAAAAGCTTTGTTGGTTTCAAGAAAAACACGAATAACTAAAGAAACATATTTTATCAGCGTTACTAAAAATTATAGAAAATTCAATATTTGCCAATAAAATTGTGTATACGTCAAATTTGCTAATCAGGGAAAAAGTGTGAATAAGTATAATTTATTAGAAAACAAACAATATAAATAAAAAAATTGCTACCAATAAGTTATAGAAATTCTTCAAAATGATAATTTTACAGGCGTCTATTGAATTTTTGCTGGTTTTAAATAACATTGATAAAATGTCTTCAGTTCTTCGGGTTTTTCTTGAAAACGTCAAATATTTTTTCAATAATAAGCGGAAAAAGTTTTAGAATTTACTTCCCCATAAAATCAAATAATGATTTTTTAAATCCGCCAATAGGTTGAAAAATTATGTTATATTTTATGGGTTCATCCTATTGAACCCTTTGAAATGCTTCAATTGAAATCTATTCACCATCGATTAATGCTCTTCGTACACCCAAAACGTGTACCAAATTTGGTTTTTCTAAGTTGAAGTGTTACTGAGGTATTGATTTTTTTCGAAATTTAAACCCCATTTTGGAGGCCTATAACGTCTCAGGGGTGCAACTTAGTATGGGGGTATGTTGCATTAAATAACCATATTTTAGGTTCCCCTATATGCCCCTGCTCTGTATAGGTTTTTATGAGAAATACCCTGTATATATTTTTTTTAAACGCAATGTTCCCATGAGTATATGTATGAACATTTTGAGAAGATTCATTGAATATGCGTGGGACATTTTCAGAACATACTGGGAGCTCCTAAGAATATTCTAAATAACATTCTGAGAACCTTATTAGTATGACAGAATCTGTCCAATTGTCATGTTCGTAGAATATTCTAGAAATATATATTGTACTTTGTGAGAATGTTCTGGAGATATTTGAATATTCTTTCTAAACATTCCTTGTATATTCTCAAAATGTGTCTGTGCTGTCTGGGTAATAGTTTTGAGAAGAAAAGGCTAAAAAAAGTGATAGTGAGTAATAGAGACTATGCAACGAGATACAACCTGCTGCATAATATCGACGTTAAACAAAGAAGAAACAGAATCTGTGTCTAAACTGAGTGTTGCACAATTATTTGCTTGGTGGGAATTCGAGATCAACATTCTCTTAGAAGCTAAAAACCTCAAGACAATCGTCGATGGTCTACAAAAACAGGAAGATTATCAGGATGAGGAAGCCAAGAACTAATGGAAAATAATGGATGCTCTGGCAAACCATATAATTCTACTGGCTTCAAAAACAGCTCATGAAATGTACAAGGCCCTATGCAAAATATATAAGAGGAACACAGATCAGACGAAAAATCAACTGCAAACAGTTCTTCAATTATCATTACAAGAGCTCAGATGTTCTTAAAAATATTGCTAAAGTTCAAACTTTGAGTTTTAAAAATGAATAATTTGGGCCTTGTAATAGATAAGCAACTGGTAATAACTAAAATACTACTGATTTTGCCAGAACAGTATAAGCACTTTAGTGCTGCCTGGGATTCGACTCCAGCTAGTGAAATAAATATCGACCATCTTCGAGTCAGACTACCGAATGAAGAAGAAAATATCAATGCGAGAAATGAAGAAACAAAAGTTGCCTTTAACAAATGGCCGCCGGAAAATAATGACCTGTCATACATGTGTCAAGAAAGGTCATCTCAAGAAAGACTGCTACAAAAACAAACCGTCTTAAACGCCTCAAAATAACTTCAAGAAATGTGTAAAATGTTAGAAGAATGGTCATGTTAAAGGGGAATGCTATGCTGGAAAAACATTTCCTTCATGTAAATTTTGCAAGATGACAAATCATCTGCAAGACAAGTGTCGCTGGAAAATCAACATAACAACAATCAAGAAGTGAGAGGATAAATAATACGAGAGTGTCATATCTGGCAGAAGCACTCTTCTCAAGTAAAGAGAATGACATACACTGAATCTGTCTATGACAGTAGGGCCACAACAGATCTAGCACATGATAAAGAAATAATGACATCTATAAAAAACCGATGTGGTCCGATTTGGAAGTGCAAAGCAACAAGCTATTTGACATCAAATATCACTGAAAAAGTGGAGTCAGATGTAATTGTTCTCAATGAAGTGTCTTATGTTCCTGATCTCTCAAGAAACTTAAGGATAGTGAATGCTGTTACAAAAGGAGGATCTAATGTAGTGTTTGGTGCAAGTGACATAAAAATCATTCATGTTGAATTGTTTACAGAGACGAAGATGTTGTGGTGACTGGAATAAAAACTGATAATGGTTTGTACATCAGTGATCTTGAACAATAACAAAACAAAAGTGGAGTGTTGTTAATACTGAAGAAGGCCATGGAATAGCACAACAAGTTTGGTCATCTGAACTTCAGTGATCTAAAGAAAATAACAGGGGTATGTGAAGGTATAAATTCCTTTGAAAATTGCAAAAAAGAAATCTGCGAATCCTGTACTTTTGGCAAGCTTGTAAGAAACCCGTTTGGTGAACAAAGGAAACGTGCTGAAATACTGATTTGTGTGGGAAGGTCACTTATGTCACTTATGACGACGAAGAATATTTTTGACATGTATCGACGATTACACGCATTTTGTAAAGGTGTATATCCTGCATAGTAAAGATGATACAGAAGAATTTGTACTTGAAGCAGGGCCCATTTTAATCTAAAAGCATAAAAAATACGTTGTGACAACAGGGGTGAGTACAGAAGCAATAAGTTCAAAGAATGGTGCAGAGAGAAAGGTATTGTCCTTGATCATACTGTACCACATACCCCTCAATTAAATGGTACTGCTGAAAGGCTTAATCTGACCCTCATGAATAAAGTCAGAGCTTTGCTTCATCGAGCAAACATAGATATCAGAATGTAGGGTTTTGCTGTGTTGACAGCTGCATACTTGCCGAATCGCAGTCCAACAACGGCTGTGGAAATTACTCCAGCAGAAAAATGGTATGGACACAAACCTAATCTAAAACATCTTCAAGAATTCAGGTTAGTAGTGTATACAAAGAATTTAGGAAGACTTCTAAAATTGTATGACAGAGGTCAAAGAAGAGTATTTGTAGGAGAGGGGCCATATGGTGTGAGAGATTGAAATCCAAAAACAAGAAGAGTCTACATAGCAAGATATGTCAAGTGTACTGATAATTCTGACATTCAAAATGAAAATGAATACGATGCCGCTGATATTACCATAGAAAGTCTGATGAAGTTTGAAGCAGAAGAAATATCAGAAGAAGATGAAGAAAGAAGAGAATATGAACTATAAATACCACAAGGTAGACCTCAACGCCAAAAGAGAATGCCAGAAAGGTTTAAGGATTCTGTCTTGCTATAACTGAGGAAGAAATTCCAAACCCTTATAAAAACTGCATGAAATCTGAACAAAAAGAATACTGGATGAAAGCCATTAACGAAGAAAAACAATATAAAGAAAAATAATGCTTGAGTGCTGGTTGATAAAGAACATGCCAGAAGTAAATAAATAATCACTTAAAAATGGATTTTTAAAGAAAAGTCTTAAGGAACTAAAATGGCAAGACTGGTAACATGGGGCTATCAGCAGAGAAAAGAAAATCTAGAGGTTCATATCTACAGTTGAGTTGTGCAAACTACATCACTTTGTGTACTGTTAGCGCTTACAGCCCAAGAAAATCAGATCATGAAAATCTTTGATGTAAAAACTGCATTCCCTAATGGAAATTTAGAAGGAGAATATACATGAAAGATCCAGAAGGGTACAATACACCTGGTAAAGTGGCTTCTTAAGAGAGCACTATATGGATTAGTGCAAGCTCCTCATCAATGTATTCGAAGATTAACTGATTTTTTAAAAGGAAGAAAATCTCATCCAACTAAATTCTGACCAATGTGTGTTCAAACTGCGTGGATCTGAGAAGAAAATGTACTTAGCCATCCATGTTGATGATGGATTACTGATAGGGGATGATGTCAAACAAATGGATCGGCTGTTGAAAACAAAATGTTGAAATTAGAATAACAGAAAATGCAACATCCTATTTGGGTTTGAAAATTAGAAGCAATAACGAAGGAATACATGTCAGCTAACCTGGCTATGCTGAAAAAGTTGTCAAGAAACTCATGAATGAAAAGTGTAAACCTGAAGCAACTCCAACGACTAAAAAAGTTCGAGACGCAGCAAGTACGTTATGGTAGTAAATTTTCCTAAGATTAAGATTTTTGATTTAGTAAAACAAAAGTAGGTACTACAGAAAGGACAAATAAAATACAAGATCTCTACATAAATCTTTACTAATGATTTACACAGTCTGCTGTATAAATAAGTCAAACAAAACAAGTGATAAATAGGAAATGTAATTAACAAAAATGCACTGAAAATTAATATCCACATATAACACAATTTTAAACAACTGAGCTGTATAAAATTTTATCAATTTAAAGTACTACACCTAATTTAATCTATCATTAAAATCACACACACTGTGCTTGAAATAGTTACATATATAATTAAGACGCTTACTCTGAAATTAGTTTAACTTAAACTATACACACGACCAGGCTCAGCTGGTTTTGTCATGTGTTTAATTCCGGGGCCTTTTTATTGCAGTAAACAGCTTTAATATAAAATACTCTGTACGCAGCAAGTGCGTTATGGTAGTGAATTTTCATAAAAATGTTTTTATTGCAAATATGTGTGTTTTCTTTTTAAGAAAGCAGGCATCAATTTTGGTTACCAGTATAACCTATATAGTAAAAACAATGTGCCATGTTTTATAAACATAACTTTATTGTGTGAAAATGTACAAAAATTACCAGAAGTAAACTTAAAGTTTCTTGGTCAACCTTATAGGTTAACAGCAAATTGGACTATTCAAATATGAAGCATTTGATCAAAATTCGCTACCATAACGCAAAAAAAAAGAAAATTTGTATCACGAACGACTTATGGGCCACTCTGTGATTCTAGAAATATTATTTAAGATGTAGCTCAAGACACCCTATAATTATTATATACAAATTTTTTTCATATCTTGTATAATAACAGATATCTTGAGTTTTATTGATTTTTTACGAAAATTCGACAAAAATTATATACCATTAAACGATAAATTTTATAGCTGACTGCTGCCAAGCATCAGAGAAAGGGTCTATTTGAAATGAATTTTCTGGAAACATTTTAGTAAAATGAAGGACAATGGCGGTTGAAACTAAGACTTCAGGGTTTGTAAAACATCATTCTTGAAACATTTGATTTCCATAGCCGTTTTAGATTCAAGTTATTTGCCTAAATTTTGCCGATTTTGACGTTTTAAAACGCAACTTTGACGTTTTGAGGAAAACCCCAATTTATTTTTCTTTAAATGCCTATAACTTTTTTGTCTTATAACCTGCATTGCTAAATTTTTGTAGGTAACTTACCTATAAGGACATAAACCCGCGTACCAAATTTGGTTGCCCTTACTTTGTTAATTCCGGAGATATAATTTTTTATCGAAAGAAAACACAAAATTTTCCGGGTAAACCTGGGCAGATTTTCCTGTCCAAGCCATTTGCAAAAGAAATTTATTCGCCAAATTTAATCAAAATCGGCCTATTATTTTTTGAGTTATCGGTGTAATATATATATATATATATATATATATATATATATATATATATATATATATATATATATATATATATATATATATATATATATATATATATATATATATATATATATACATAAAAATATAAAAATTGAAACTGACCCCGGATATGTGTTCTGGGGGGCCTAATTAGCGCTCATTTGAAGAAATTTTTTTTAATTCAAAAGTCGGGATCTCCTCATTAGTCAATTTTTTTAAAGAAAATTCACTAAAAACTGAATTATTTCATGATACTAATCTTTATCAAATAAAAATTTAATGAAAATACAGCCATATGTTCGATTTCATAGATATTAATTATGTGGTTTATACATAATTTAATAATTGCATTAAAACTGTTTTGTAGTCGGTTCATAAAAAACCCAAATTATTTTTCTATTAACTGTTTATGTAGAATTTAAGAGAATTCTAACTGTAATACCCCACTTTCTCCATAAAGTTACAAAAAGGCCTAACTTAACAATCATTTATTCAGTTAGAATGTACCATGGAACTTAACTGGTTGCTACAGATTACTGGCAAAGAAAAATAATTAGGAATGACCCCATGATTCTGTGGTATTATGTTTGCTATACATTTTAGCACATTAATTTTAAATCACAACTCATTAACATTTGTAAAGAGGTTGTGATTAAAGCTGACTACTGTTATTCAAAATAGGGCTATGGTTTCTACTTTTTAAAAACCACTTCGCATTATACTTTCCGTGATACACAATTGTTAATATGTGGTCAAAAAAGTATTGGATAGTGCCTTGGATACAGTAAACAGAATTTTACATAGGAGGTTGCCAAAAGATAAAAACAAATCAGAACATTATTCTACTATGATTAAAGAGAAATTGGAATTAAATGATTTTTTCTACCAGACAATTCTTTTTTAATCATGTCAAACCCAGACAGGTTGACGTTCAAAAATATTTTTTATACATGCTTATTTTGAAGTAAACTGTGGCGGTGGTTCCGACCGCAGTGTTGCCGTCAACACTACTCTATGTTTCTTCATTTGACAGCTAAACGTTGCGTTACGTTATGCGACAGCCAGCTGTCAAGAACTACCGCATATAAGATACACCAGGCGATCTCTCTCTCTCTCTCTCTCTCTCTCTCTCTCTCTCTCTCTCTCTCCTCGCTACCAACCCCGACAGTGAACGGGGTCACGCTCGGTCAGTTATCTGTTATGTACTCATGTACTGTTGTGATTGTTTTATAGTTAAATGTATCATATAGTTTATTAAGTTAGTGAAGTAATAACTTTATATTAAATGTTTACGTATGGATTTAATATCAACAAGTGCAATTAACATCCATATTGGTGACCCCGTGCCGCAAGCAGAAGATGCCGAACCTGATGTTCCAGCCGACGTCGCCTAACTTCCACGCACGTGCTCATGCCTGCAGAAAACGAATATCTAAACAGGTCAGTCCTTTCTAATTTGAAAATTATCTGATTTTTTTCACAATGGCCGAAGATTCTTCAAGCAGCAATATCATGGCAAGGGTTGCAATAAAATTACCTCCTATATGGAGACGTAACGTGAAAATCTGGCAAATGCAGGTTGACGCCCAGTTCGATATATCGCAGATCAGTTCTGAAAAGACAACATTCAGTCATGTACTCGCTATACTCGATCCTGATGTCGCAGAGTCAATTTCAGATTTTTTAACCCAACCGTTATCATCAACCCTCTATTCAGATCTAATGAAACGTCTTTTATTAGAGTTTGAAGAGTCCGAAAGTCGCAAAATAAATAAACTTTTAACAGAATTAAAATAAGACGACAGAAAACCATCGCAACTTTTACGCGAAATGAAGCATCACTCAACGAATTGCGAACGCGTTCCCGATCTACCTCCCGAGAAAGACCCAAGCTTTCTCGAAATTCCATAACCGCAAATTCCTCAACCTCCACGTGTTGGTATCATAAACGATTTGGCAACAAGGCCAAACGTTGCATCCAACCTTGCAATTTTAAAGCAAAACATGTATCGGAAAACTAATAAGGCACTCCCTCCACGCGGCAGGAGACGAGAGCCACCTAACACGCCGCCTTTTTATTTTTGATAGACGCTCCAATATGAAATTTCTAATCGACTCTGGTTTCAGTTATTCCACCCACTCACGACCAACGGAAATTTCAATCGAAACGTACCTTGTATGCTGCAAACGGGACCCCTATTCATACCTATGGCGAACAACTATTAGATTTGGATCTAGGTTTACGCCGTAGGTTCTGCTGGCCCTTCACACTTGCCGATATCAAGCAACCAATTATAGGCGCTGATTTTCTAGCATAGTTTGCTTTACTTGTGGATATGAAACATAGACGTTTAATCGATACAAAGACAAACCTCTCTAAGACCGGTGCTAACCCACCATCAGGAATTAATTCTAAAATTCATCTCGTAGACCCGACACACCAGTACTTCAAATTGCTACAACAATTTCCTGACCTTTTTAAGGAAACTTCTTCTAGCAACCTTCCAGAGGTTGAGTTCTTCCATACTATAAGTACGGAAGGACCACCTGTCACTGCAAAAGCTAGAAGATTGCCCCCGGAAAAGCTAGTTCAAGCAAAGCTAGAATTCCAGCACATGATAAACTTGGGAATTTGTAGACCCTCCAAAAGTCCATGGTCAAGCCCCCTCCACATGGTGCAAAAAAAGGATGGCTCATGGAGACCATGTGGGGATTACCGAGCACTAAACGCTAAAACAATCCCAGACAAATATCCCATTCCAAATTTGCAGGATTTTAATGCCCAGTTAGAAGGCAAACGTATTTTTTCAAAATTAGATATCATTCGCGCTTTCCCTCACATCCCAGTAGCACCTCAAGATATTCCCAAAACAGCAGTCATAACTCCATTTGGGTTATTCGAATTTGTTAAAACCCCATTTGGCCTTCGTAATTCAGCACAAATATTTCAAAGATATTTACATTCAATTTTAAGACATCTTGACTTTGCCTACTCCTATCTTGACGATATTCTCGTTGCATCCGCCTCTGAAAAAGAACATCAAGAGCATCTAGCAAAACTTTTTCAGACACTTCAAGACAACGGCATCCGTATCAATTCATCTAAATGTGAATTCGGAGTGGCCGAAATTTCATGTTTAGGTTTTCGAGTTAATAAATCTGGATTATTTCCACTTCCTGAACGCATCAAAGCTATTACCGACCTACCTCTTCCCGATACCATTGAAAAACTCAGAAGATTTCTAGGTCTCATAAATTTCTACCGTCGTTCTCTTCCACGTGCTGCGGAAATTCAGCAACCACTATTCGACCTCTGCCAGAATCCCAAAAAATGCGACAAACGTAAAATCGAGTGGATTCCTCAGACTCGAGAAGCATTCGAACGTTTGAAAGAGGCACTACTTATTCGGTGATTGACCGTTGCAGAGTGAAGACGTGTGTTCGTGTGCTCCGCTGGTTAAAACCTATTAAAGGTGGTAAGCTAAGTTATTATATTACCAAATTATAGTGGCTTGTATCAGTTACATTGGTAAGTAATAAATTTAATTTAACCTTGGTGAATTAACATAATTATGCTAGGAATTCCTAGCATATAGGTAATATGTCGAGTGGATCATATGGGGAAGGGGGAGGGAGACCCCCAGACCCCGAAAAACATAAAGTAAGTACAAATATTACGACAAATATTACAGATAATGACGAACATATAATAGTAAACAGTGATTCTAATAGAGTAAATAAAGACGAAAATATTTTATTAAACCCATTAAACAGTAATAATAAATATGAAAGAAAGATAAATTTTGATAACAGATTTAACATTCATGATAAGGGACCATTTTACATATTTGTGGAACACGAATCTGAACATTTACATGTAGGTAAAATACATCCAATGAGAGTGGGGCGAATGTTAAACGATACGGGTGAACTCCAGTCGGAAATAATTGAAGTAGCGCCGGTAGGCATAAACAGAATTAAAATAATAACAAAGTCAGCTGCTAGTGCAAATTTGCTGGTCCGTCACAACGTTTTTAAACAAAATCAGCTTAATGCGTATATTCCAATGCATTTAACGTATAAAAAAGCAATAGTTAGAAACGTTGATACTGCAATTTCTGAAGAAACGTTATTAAAAACAATTAAGTCTGCTATACCTGTAGCAAGCGTTAAACGGATGAAAAGGAGTATAACGAATGAATCCGGTGAAAAACAACAAATACCACGACAAATGGTTCAAATTTCATTTCGAGGTTCTGTAATCCCTGATTATGTTTTTATTGATAGAGTTAGGTGTCCAGTCGAGGTATACATTCCACCCGTTATGCAGTGTTACAAATGCTTGCGGTACGGCCATTCGTCCATATTATGCAAAAGTAAAACTTCTAGATGTAAAAATTGTGCAGAAACGCATTTAGGTTCATGTAACGCTGAAAAATTTTGCATTTACTGCAAAAATTCAGATCATCAAACTACATATAGAGGGTGTCCCATATTTGCAAAACAAAAAAGAATTAAAGAGATTATGACGCGCCACAATGTTTCATTTAAAGAAGCTGAAAAAGCTGTTGATAACCCGACATTATTTTCAAACAAAGTCAAATCAAACACAAATTTGTTTACACCTTTAATTAGTTGTTCTGAAGAATTCCCCATTTTATCTCAAAAAAAGCAACAGCCTATAAATCGTGAACCTCAAAGTCATCATTTTAAGAGTAAACAAATTATAGTGGAACAAAATAAGAAGCGGAGAAAAGTTGACAATAGTCCATCGCCTACTAGTTTCCCAACTGAAACAACTTGGCGATTTTCTGGAAACCCAATATTAAATAACCCTCATAATTCCCAACAAAAAACTTTAGAGGAAATTAAATTAATGCTGAAAAATAATATACAAACCTTAGTAAACTATTTGAATAATATATGTAGTGGTGACGGCGGTAATATGGGAGATATAGACATCACAGAATATATAAATAAGATCATTGACGATACGCTATTAGATCATTCAGTCACACAACCTGATGGTAAATTTACGGATAGTACAATGGAATTCTAGGTCAGCGATTAGTAATGCTTTGTTCCTTAAGAAACTAATTAAAGAAACCAAATGTGATGTTGCTCTTATTAGCGAAACGTGGTATAAAGCGCATCATCTGGTACGCATTCCAGGTTATAATATAGTTAGAAGAGACCGCACACACGGAGCGGGTGGTGTAGCAATAATAATATCAGATAAAATTTCATTTAGCAATATAAATCTTAATTTTAATTTTAATCAAAATTTAGAATGCTGTGCTATCTCTATCAGTAAAGATGGTAAAAATATATCATTGGCTTCGGTGTACAGACCACCTAATATTTCTCTTTGTAGTAGTGATTATGTGAATCTAATGAAACAACTTGGACCAGTTGCCATTATAGGCGGCGACCTTAATGCCCATCATACTAGTTTGGGATCTGGTAAGGTGGAAAGACAGGGTGAAATTTTATTGGAAGCACTTGAAGAAGTACCTAATTTTATTATACGTAACGATGGGTCTATTACACGTATCACTAGACCTCATGAAATTAAATCTGCAGTAGACATTTCAATAATGACAACAAACCTAATTAAAGATTCTAGCTGGGAAACTATTCAGGACACCTATGGGTCTGATCATTTGCCAATACTACTAACGTTAGGCGTAGATTCATCTCAGATGTGCCCCTCGCCCGTTCCGGTCCCATGCGTTGCTTGGCAGACAAACAAAGCTAACTGGGATTTATATCAGCTTGCTATAAATAAAATATTTTTAACAAAACCCCGTTTAGAAACAACTAACGATAAACTTGCTTTCATTATATCGGCAATTTACAAAGCTGCTGATTCCAGTATTCCTAAAAGCACTCATAGCACGAATAAAAAATATAAACAAGCACCTTGGTGGGACCAGGAATGCAGCGAACTTAACAATCGTAGAAAAATAATTTTTAAAAAATTTCGGCAAAATCAGATCATGAATAATTTTCTTGAATACCAACAAATTAATGCCCGATGTAAACAAGTTTTTAAGTTAAAAGCCAAGCAATCTTGGGAAAAGTACTGCAATTCGTTAAATTCGCATTCAAATCCTTCAGAAATATGGAGAAGGGCCAATGGTATTAAAAGTAAGCGAACTTCAAAAGACATAAATATTTCGGCGGATGTCCTGGATAGTGTCTCAGAAAAAATTGCGCCTCCGAGTGTAAGTATGAATTTTGATGTTTACCATGACCAGACAAATAGTTATTTAAATAAACATATCACAATAGAGGAAATTGAGATCAATTGTAAAAACACTGTAAACTCGGCACCTGGAAAAGATGGTATAAACTATACCATGATTTATCATTTACCCCTTATTGCAAAAATACTTCTTTGTGATATATATAGCAGTATTTTAAGAGATGGCTGTGACTGCACTGCTATCAAGGAGGCTGTGGTGGTTCTCTTGCCTAAACCCGGCGGGGATCTTAGCGACTCTTATAGGCCTATTACATTACTACCATGTATGCTAAAAACATTTGAAAAAATTATAAAACAACGACTTCAATGGTACCTTGAGCAAAATTGCTTATTACCAGCTCAACAGTTTGGCTTTAGAAAAAATAAAAGTACCACTCAATGTATTGCCACCTTAGTAAATGATATTCACATAAGCCTTTCTGAAAATAAATATATGGCAGCTATGTTTTTGGATCTGCAGGCGGCCTACGATAACGTAGATTTACACGTGCTTATAAAAAAAATGAGCCAGGTTGGCATACCTGAAAACATGGCAGCTAATATCGTTAAGATCTTTGCTGGCAGAATAGTGTATATAAAAGCGAATGGGGCATATACTGAACCACGAACGTGTTATTCGGGTCTACCGCAAGGATCTGTTTTAAGCCCCTTGTTATTTAATATATATACACATGACTTCCACAGCCTTTTTGATGGCGCTGCAGAGATAATCCAATACGCAGATGACTTCTGCATATATACTAAACAAAACTCTTATAGTCTATGTATTAAACAGTTAAATTACATCATGTATAAAATCAAGGCATACTTGTTCCAAAACAACTTTACTATGTCTGTCAATAAATCTTCAGTCGTTTTTTATACAAGACATAGAATACCGTATACCCCTCAACTTACGATTGCCGAAGAAAATATGCCATGTCACAAAAGCTACAAATACTTAGGTGTAATAATCGATCAAAAACTTTTGTGGAAGGAACATGTTGATTATTGTATAAGCAAGGGTGAAAAAAGTCTGAATATTTTGAAATATACATGTAAAAAGAAATATGGTGCAGATCCCAGAACAGCGATGAAATTTTATAGGTCATACACTAGGTCGATCATAGACTACGGCTCAATTTTCTATGGGTCTGCTGCGGAAACACACTTAAGAAAAATTGACAGAATACAATATAAAGCTTTAAGATTAGTCCACGGGCTAATAAAATCAACCCCCACAGAATCAATCTTGGCCTTGGCCAATGAGCCAACTCTCAAATTAAGACGGGAATATCTTTCTAGCAAATTCCTGATAAAGCAACCATTGCAAGGAAAAATCAGCATCCAAACTAACACCATCTTGTCGCATAACCAAAATAACACATACTGGCGGCATAAAAACTCACCACCATTGACAAAAGCTTTATCTTACACATCCACAATAGTAACACCAACCATATTGTACGAGTCAGAAGTGTTTACGTTGTCATATGATATTTTACTATGGAATCCAATTGTTGTTTTACCAGATTGCCATAGTGAAGACATAGATGTTCAAAGCTATTACCGTGAAAATATCCAGAAATTTCCAGGATCTGCCCTAATATTTACCGATGGATCCAAAACATCAGATTCCGTAGGGTGTAGTATATACTGCGAATCGACGACATCCAGTTTCGTTTTTAAGCTACACAAAGAAACCAGCATATATACGGCAGAAACAGTAGCAGTTATCAAAGCTCTTGAAATGGCCATGGGAATAGAATCCCATTCCAAATTTATAATAATAACCGACAGCAAGTCGTTACTATTGGCTCTGAAGAAGCCCTCTAAGGTATTCAAGGACCCACTTATAGGCATTATTAGATCCAATTACCTGAACTTAGTGAGGGCTGGAAAAACAGCTATATTTATGTGGATAAAAGCACATGCACATATCAAGGGCAATGAAGAAGCAGATAAACTGGCAAAAAATGCAACAATAATAGGAGAGAGTTGCAATATACTCTTAACGAGAGATCTTCTCCCTACCTGTAAACGACACATGAGGAAAGAATGGTCAGACCAATGGAGCAAGCAACAAGCCATAGTAAAAAGTAAATTTCACCAAATATTTCCCACCTTGCCTTCTAAATCGATCTCAGAAATAGCCCCTACTAACAGAGTAATATACATAACACTTGCTAGAATCATCGTAGGGCATGGTGCTACCAAAAAGCAACTATTTAAAATGGGGTTGGCAGACAATCCACTGTGTAGTTGTGATGGAACAAGTGTGTGTGATATTAATCATATCTTTTTTAATTGTAAGAAACACATCCATGCATGTAACAATCTAATTAAAAAATGTCTTGATCAAGGAATTCCACTACCATTAAATATATCATATTTGTTGCATGTAGCGTTCTATGTTGAAAGAGAGATGATGCATATACTTTTGAACTTCATTAAATGTAATAAATTACATGAGGTAATTTAGCTCAACGTAAAAAGAGATAAAATTTTGTTCTGTTTTTTATAGTAATTTTGTGGAAGAAATTGACATTATAGTTAATAGGCATATAATTATAGATTCCTTTTGTCTGTCCCTGTGTCTAACCCATGTTTACCGTGGTCCAGTCTAGTTTGTCTCAAATAAAGTCGCCTTGGTGGACCCCTAGGCGTGAAGTTTGTGATCCCATGTCTTTTTTCCTTATTTTTAATCCTAGTTTATAAGACTTAAATACATACACCTTACCCACAAAAACAAAATGTAAAGTATGATGGGCATAGTCTCTCTTCGTAAATTATTATTGGTTTACATGAAGTAAGGGAAATTTAGGTGTTTGTTTGCTGAGCTTGGTAGACGTTAGCATAGAGAATCCTTTTTGTTTTTTATTATAATGTAAAACATCATATTATAATAGGGCGCTGTAGCACTAGTTGTTGACCTGGAGTGACCGTGGCTAAAAGAGCTTTGCTCGAGGCCAAAACAAGTTAAAAAAAAAAAAAAAAAAAAAGAGGCACTAAAAAACGCTACACTAATAGCTCATCCGTCTTCTTCGCTACCACTGATTCTCCATGTCGATGCTTCTGATTATGCCGTAGGCGCTTCCCTCCAACAACTACGTGATCAAACACTAGAACCCCTAGGTTTCTACTCTAAAAAGCTTACTTCAGCCCAAAAATCTTACAGCACCTACGATCGCGAACTTCTAGCTGCTTATCAGGCAGTTAAATACTTTAGATATACCCTAGAAGGTCGCCATTTCACCATTTATACGGACCAGAAACCTTTGACATACGCTTTTGAACAACGCGTCGATAAAGCATCTCCAAGGCAACTACGACATTTAGACTTCCTAGGTCAATTTACCACAGACATTCGCTACATACCAGGTCCTACAAACATTCCCGCAGACTATTGTCCTCGCATTGAAACAATTTCACTTTCTTCCACTGTGTCACTCCAAGAAATAGCACAAGCTCAGTCATCTTGTGAGGAACTCAAACACCTTCTGCAATCTAAATCTTCCTCATACAAATTTCAAAACATGCCTCTTGACAACGGATTGAATATTATTTGCGATTCTTCTTCAAAGAAACTTCGCCCATTCATTCCGCTCAAATTTCGCCGAAAGATTTTCGATTCTATCCACAATTTATCTCACCCAGGCATATCAGCTTCAGTCGATCTGGTCCAGGATAGATTTTGTTGGCCCAAATTGAAACGCGATGTATCTCTTTGGTCTAAAACTTGCATTTCCTCCAGAAAGTCAAGATATGGAGACACACTTCCAGTGCCATTGGACAATACACCCCAGCCATGAGAAGATTCTCGCATATAAATGTTGACATTGTGGGACCATTACCACCATCACAAGGTCAACGCTATCTGTTAACAATAATAGAGAGATGGCCGGAAGCAATTCCATTGTCAGATATTACAGCAGAAACAGTAGCGAACACTATTTTATCATGCTGGATCTCTCGTTTCGGTGTTCCGCAATACATCACCACAGACAAAGGTGAACAATTCGATTGCCACCTTTTCACACAACTCACTAAAACACTAGGTGCAGACCACATCAAGACCACAGCTTACCACCCAGCAGCAAATGGTGTAATCGAGAGATGGCATAGAGTTCTGAAACAGGCCTTGAAAACTCATATGGACGAAAACTGGGTCGCTAAATTGCCAATTGTGTTACTAGGACTCAGATCGTACATAATTCCAGAATATCGCTCAACACCCGCTGAAATAGTCTACGGAGAATCAATCAAACTTCCCACCGACTTTTTCAACAGCACACAAGCTCATGATGTTCCACCACTTATATCTCAGCTGAAAGAAGACATCTACCAGTACCTTTTAAACATCATACTGCAAAAAAGGTATTTGTCCATCCTAAGCTTATGGAAGCTCCTTTTGTTTTTGTTCGCATTGATATTCCGCGAAAAACCCCCGAACCAGTTTATGACGGCCCCTTTGAAGTGTTATCCCGAATTGACAAAGTCTTCAAAATCAAGAATTCACACGGAGAAGAGACAATTTCTGTTGACCGTCTTAAACCCGCATTCATTCTTTGTGATAACGAACAGACAACTTTCCAGCCCCAGAGACATCCTAGTGAAACTGAAAGTGACAGTGAAAGTCCAACACCTAGTGAAACTGAAAGTGACAGTGAAGTTCCCGTTCCCGTTCAAACTACACGCCATGGACGTAGAGTTCGATTTCCACGAAGATACTTGAACTAATAGCGTTGCCACTGAGAGGGGAGTATGTGGCGGTGGTTCCGACCGCAGTGTTTTCGTCAACACTACTCTATGTTTCTTCATTTGACAGCTAAACGTTGCGTTACGTTATGCGACAGCCAGCTGTCAAGAACTACCGCATATAAGATACACCAGGCGATCTCTCTCTCTCTCTCTTTCCTCGCTACCAACCCCGACAGTGAACACACGTCCTTCACGCTCGGTCAGTTATCTGTTATGTACTCATGTACTGTTGTGATTGTTTTATAGTTAAATGTATCATATAGTTTATTCAGTTAGTGAAGTAATAAAGTTATATTAAATGTTTACGTATGGATTTAGCATCAACAAATGCAATTGACATCCATATAAACAAAATATATAACTGGAAGTGCGGCTGACCTAGTAGAAAGTAATAAAGACAACGTACTATATGGTGGAATAATCCATCCTTGTCTAGCTAGGCGTATGTTACTAATGTAAGATTTTATATTAAAAATAGGCAAATTAAAAGTATATAAATTCAATATATAATCAGAAGGTGAATAAATCAAATTTTAAACGAAATGATATAAATACATGCTATGTTCGATGTAAAATGTTGTTTTAGTTTATTTCAATGTTAAATATTTTTCATCCTTGTTTATTTTTATGTTAGTTATTGTGTTAAGGTGCCATGACACATTTTTCTCAAATAGTGAAAGAATAGTATTTTAACCATTTATGCACAGCAAAACTTCAATGAGCAATTTAATACCCTAATTGTAGGCAACCACATTACCTTTCTTTTGTAGAAATTTTTCAAGATTAAGAGAAACAGGTACTACTCATCGTAGTAAGTTGTTTATTTCCTGTTTATCGATTTTGCTGCTATTTTCTTAGTTGTGTTTTTTATTATTAGACATTACAAAAACAGTCTCTTTGAATCATTTTGTATTTATTCAAATGGAATAGACCAAATCAGCCCATCTATCTAACCACTTCTTTTTAGAGAAAAAAAAACACAAGTTATATAGTGTGAGGTATGTGACAAATTCTATTGAAAATTTCATAATAACTGTAAAACTATGAACACTATGTACATGATATGTCAAGAACAATATACAAAGTAAACACACATATAAATACTATTATACAAAATAACGCATGCATATATATATATATATATATATATATATATATATATATATATATATACATACATATATATTATTTAATACGACTTTGTTTATATGTTTGTCCCACGTTTTGGGCGCTAATTATAGAATACGAAGCGTTTGTAAATATTGTATATAGGTTGTTTTATAGTTTTTTATTGTATATTTAGGTGTATATATTGTATAATTTAAATTGGATATGTAATTATGTATTTTATAGTAAGTAAATGTGTTTATAATGTAATTCTGATTTATTTAAGTGTTAATAAATGTTTGTTTTAGTATTTAATTTGTAAATAAGTGACTGTTTTTGTATTTAATTAAGTTGGGCGCCTTTTGTTTTACTCAAAATAAATTAATTTTTAATTTACCAACAGTGTCTATTTATTTTAGGACACTCGTTATATATATATATATATATATATATATATATATATATATATATATATATATATATATATATATATATATATATATATATATATATATATATCTTTACAGCACAACTAATACTTCTTTTAAATGTCAAATTATTGTTATTGTTATAACTCTTAGTCTATGGAATTTCTTTTGTGATAATATTCAATGTATAAATTTGAAATATATATATATATATATATATATATATATATATATATATATATATATATATATATATATATATATATATATATATATATATATATATATATATAATCCAAATATATTCTGATAAAATAAATATTTACCTGATTCTTTTTTTTTAACTTATTTACCACGGCTACCTTTTGAGTCTCTCCTTCTTTACAGGGAATATGTCATTGTTGAATTCCTAAGATGAAAATTCTTACACTGGCAGCATCTATGGTGCTGTTGTTCAACCTATTTTATTTTACTTTATGCTTTCTTGGTCAGTGGAAGATGACAGTAAATTATTAAAGAAATTTTTTAAATAAAAACATTAAACATATGTTTTGAATTACTGATTATTAATGAAATTAACTACAAAATTTATGTCTTTTATAAGTATTGGCCTTATTTGGATCCGTTATATTTATTATTAATTATATCTCACAGTTTTTTATGACGATTACACGTTTACTTATTATTATTTAAATGCGATGTTTAAAACTGACCCTGTTTTGTTTGACTTTTCAGTTATTTTTAATATGTGATTTCTGTTACCATGGGACCCCGGCTTTTCTAGGTTTGGTAACTAAATAGATGAGATCTTAAAATGGTTGTTATAAATTTTATAAGCGTACTTGAAACTTCAGCGTAGCGCCCTTTTTTAGTATCTTTTTGTTCTTCTTATGTGAACTCGGATTTGACTACTATAATTTAAAAAAATTTTTGATCAACTTTCTCCAGTGTTTATGAACTCCTTTTAAAAACAGGGCATACGAACTCCTGTCCGTATATTGATCATTCAGACTACAGCGATATCAGCTCCTTATTGTATATATTTCCCAATCTACAGAGGATAAGGCGTCATACGTCATTGCCACTTTATATACCTATATATCCCTACTAAATACCTACATTAACAGGATAAAAGAGCTAAGTTTAAAAGAGGAAACCAAGCATCTAGATATCTTAGTTTAGGTATCAGAATCGCTATTAATTAAAATCGGGGTAATTATTTTATTGTCGAACCAATTAGGTCATTATATTTCATTGCTCTTACTAATACATTTGAGAATGTTTTAGTCACATCTTTATTTGAGTTTTGGGGAAATTATTTTATTAAATTTTAATTAAAAGAGTTTTTTAAATTTCTCTTTGCATTGCCACAGTTGTTACAAGTTGCTTTAACATGAGCATAGAGTTATAAGAAAAGAGTCGACTATATTATTCTTACTGACCGCAGGACCGAAGCATCAGTTATGGCAATTATTTATTTAGTTTTTTTTTACTCAACACAGTTAATCTAATTATGTTAAAATGGAAAATACTGTTCTATCAAATTAGCTATCGCGACCTGTGGAAGTATCGCTTCGGTGACAAAATTTTCAATTTTTTTTCGCTTAAACGTCGTAAAAAGTATCAAAACATGTATAAAACATGATTTAGGAACGAATTTTTTTGTCTGTATGTCTGTTTGTAGCCACGATAACTTTAGAACGAATTGAGATATCGTCTTCAAATTTGGTATACGGTTAGCAATCGACAAACGAACGGTTCAGATTATTTTTGGGTGAAATCGCTTTAGGGGGTAGGGGAAGAATAGGGGGGAATAACATTTTTCTGTTAAAACTCGCATGATATAACGTTTTAGGGTTTATTTATTACAAAACTTTGAATTTAATTAAATTAGGGGTTGAATCTGTGGGGGTGGAATATTGTTGAGAAAAATTTCGAATTTTTTTTCCTAAAACAGCGTAAAAAGTCTCAAAACATATAGAAAACTTGATTCTGGAAATAATTTTTTTTTGTCTGTCGATCGGTCGGTCTGTCGGCATGTACGTCTGTCTGTTAATAGGCGCAATAACTTTCGAACGAATTGAGATATCATCTCCAAATTTGGTATCCGGTTAGCACCCGACAAAGGAACGCTTCGAATTGTTTTTGGGTAAGATCGCTTCAGGGGGTAGGGGATAAATAAGGAATGATTTGGTGAAAATTGAAATTTTTACTCGAGTAATATAACCGGATATAACGTTTCAAAAGTTTATAGGTACAGGAATACAAATATTTTCTATGTGGTTAAGTCATGTGCCCTAAACTCATTCCATGAGAATGTCTTTCTGAAGGGAATAAATTATCACAGCTATGTGGAAGTTATGATTCAATTTGCAGCACTATTTTTTAAGGTTATACGTGCTCCTGAAATCCAAGTCCTGAAAACGTTTTCCCAAACGACACTTATTAAATATTATCTGTTTTTCATGCGTAACCTAAAACCTCTCATTATAAACTCGGGCTATTTAGTAGTTCTAATTCGGTAGAGGAGTGACTAAGAATTCGGGTCCGTGTATTTTAACATCCAATGATATGCCTTAGAAAGTAAAATGCTTTTATGCTCCCACTTCAGAGGAGGTAAAGCCGTTTGTGAATTATCATTTACTTATTACTTACTCTTTCAAAAAAAAAGACTTCTGTTAGTGATCACTGAATATAGTAGTGGAAACAGCATTATATCAAATGAAGCAGGATGTATATGTGTTTCATTAAATAAGATTGAAAATTAAGTCTATTAGTGATAAATTAAAACTTATATATATTTACATATATATGTATATATCGAGATAATAATCCCACAGAATGCGTCAACTCCACTACAAAAATTATTTTATTATGCATAGAAACCTATATTCCTCATTCATCAAAACATGTAGATTCGAAATCAATAAAAAGCTTGCCGAAAAGCAGTAGTTACTGAAAATTCTGCCTGCAAACTTTGGCGCAAAAACCCTAGCAGCAAAACTCACGCCACCTTTGCATCAGCAAGGAACCAAACAGACAATCAATCAAGCCAAAAATGATTTCCACCAATCAATAAGTGACAATGCCATCTCTTGTCCAAACAACACCCGACGTTTCTGGCTTATGACAAAAATTATAGGTAGAAATTTCACCAGCAGCTCCTTTCCTCCCTTGGCATCAAATTATGAAGTATTCGCCGTATATTCAGAAGAAAGACCGATCTATTCGCCTGTGATTCGCTTATAATTCCACGCTTGTTTTGTAGTAAAAGAGCCCACCAACTATTCCAGCTGTAAAGTCTAAAATGGGAGAAATATTATTTAGGCATCGTAGTGTTAAGCACATATTTGAAAATTTAGACATCAAAAAGGCATCAGGATCCGATGGAGTCTCAGCAATAGTTCTTAAAATGTGTGCTCCTGAACTGACTCCAATTTTATATCTCCTCCTTTCAAAGTCATATAAAATGGAGGAGTTTCATCTTCCTGGTAACAAGCTGGAGTTCAGCCTGTCTCTAAAGATGGGGACAAATCCTATGTACAGAGCTGTCGCTCAATTTCTATTCATCAGTTTTGTGATCGTCAATACAGCTTTACCGATCTACTGGCAATATTCTGACATACATCACTCTTTGGTGTTCTGCTTTACAAAAAATTGAAGCTGGTCATGCAATTTCGTTGTACATTTCTAAAGCATTCGATCAGGTCTGGTATGCGCCACCCTTCAATAAACTTTCATCATGCTGATTGCTTTTAAAACTATGCCTATGGTTATCTAGTTTTCTGAAGGGGCGCTTCTTCCATATTGTTGTCGATGGTGCTTTATCAGATGAATTAAACATTTAATTCGGGTGTTCCACAGAGGTCCATTTTTGCTACCACACTTTTTCCTTTGCATATAAATCACCTTCTGTCAACAACCAACAATCCAATCAACAGCTTCGCTGATGATAGTGCCTTTCGCAGCACGTTCTCATCGACGCGCCCAATATCTGCTTCTAGCTCCTTATCATTGAGAGTTAAAGTAACTAAATGATGATCCGTCTAAGATTCTCAGCCGGGGGTCTGCAAATTTATGTTTAATGCCGGATAAACACAGAATTGCCTCTTCTCTAGGAAGGGTGACATGCAGGGCCCAGACGTTCAGATGGCTGGCAAAATACTGTCCAAAAATCCACAATCTCTACATTAGGTATAACTTCTGCAGAGGATCTTTGCTGGCACCTACAAGCTTTGGCAGCAAAAAAGCTTAGGTGCCTGTTTTAGGTGAAAAGTTTGCTTTCATCACAGCAGCTTTTGATCCTGTATAAAGCACAGATACATCCACAGTTGGAATACTGATTACATGTCTGGAGTGCTGCCCCCAAAACAAACTTGTCCCTCCTATATTCTATTCAGAAACGAGCTGTTCGCTTTATAGGAGATTCATTATATCACAGGCAATCTCACTTCTCTCGACCACAAAAGAAAGGTTTGACATCTCTGCCCCTTTAGCGATATTACTACCGACGTTGCTCCTTAGAAATTGCTTCGTTGGTACCTCCGCTTGTAACCTTTAATCGGCCAACTCGTTTTAGTCAAAATACACATGCTTCTAGTGTCAAATGATCTACTTGTCGAACGGTTCGTTAAGAATCTTTGTTCTTTCCTAGACCATCTAAGCTTTGGAATTCCTTCCCAGCAGACATATTTCCGAAGACATATAACCTAACTATTTAAGAAGCGAGTAAACACCCATCTTGTGGCAGAACAATCAAGTTCATGATGTCTTGGGGACACATAACTAGCTTTACCTTCCATGAACTCTATCATAAAAAGAGAAAACCTTTAAATAAAACTTCATATAGTGGGAAGTGAAGTTATTTTTGAGATTATGCTGATCATGAATAGATACAGCTGGAAAACACTTAAACAGCCCAATCTAAGTATTATTACTAAAATTATTGGGACTGAAATAAAATAAATTCCATCGCTTTTAATATGTTCTTTGTTAAATTAGTTATGAAGTGTTGTATAGTTCAAATAAACTGGATTTATCTTCAAGCTGATACTCATTCTAAATATATTCAGTAGGAAGTTGTTCTATGATGTATAACTATATTGTTTATGTGTTACTTTGATAATACATTATTAATTTTTATACTTTACCTCTAAGCAAAAAAAATGGTTTGCCAATTAACACAATACCAAATTTTGCCAGAATTCGGTATAAATGAATTAAGTTTTCAGGTTACTTAATTTCGATTAAATAAAACTTTTACAGAATTAAAAAAATAACTCACAATAAACAAGAGTTCTTTTAAAACGAACCTAAAATATTTTTTACAATTTTTTTAACCAACTGAAAAATAGGTAAGACAACCTAGCGGTATCAAAGCCTAGACAAATATATTATTGGAATTAAAAAAAAAATCGCCAACTGATCGGATTCACAAGCACATTTTTGATTATACAGGTAATCGTATTACTCATTATTGTTTTGGATTATATCTGGCCTGTTTTAAAGAGCATACCATGTAAACATACAGTAGGCATTTTGCTGCAATATTTCTAATATCCCATTTTACATTATTTTAACATCCAACATAATTTTTACCTTGGTTGGGTGTTATAGACTTTCCTGAAAAGGAGGTATGCATTTTCTACTGCATATTTATGAGAAATTATAGCAAGTGCCAATAGATACATGCCAGAAAAACAAACAAAAAAACCCATTCGACGTTGCTGAATGTTGAATACATATTTGACGTGTTTGAACGATGTTATTTTAACTAATAAGATATTTTTTATGAATGACTGCTATTTTGTTATAAATATTTTTTTTCTTTAAATTTTATTAAATAGTGACAGTAAAATTTTGTTAAGAAATACTTGCCGCCGTTTTGAAATTGGCCGGTTCAGTAAAACATTAAAAGAGATATTTTATTTCAGTTGTTAAAGACCATTTCAAAACACATTTTAACGATTTTCTAAATTATTAACTTAGCAACGTTTTCTATTATAAAGACAAAACAAAAAATAATAATTAATAACTCAATTTTCTATCAACTTAGAGAGTTTAATTTTAATACGTAGTAAGGTCTTTCCTAAGGCAAGATATCCACAAAATTTCATTAAAATAACGTTGTAATTTTCGGAGAAAAAAATTTTTTTCGAAAGAAAATTTAAAATTTGAATAACTCAATTTTCTCTAAACTTATAAAGTTAAATTTTGGTACGTAGTAAGATATCTCCTGAGGCAACTTATAGTAAATTTCATTAGAACAGCTTCGTTACTTTCGAAGACAAAATTTTTTTTCTAAAGAAAACTCAAAATTTCCCTGGAAAACCCCGTCCGATTTTTCTGGCTAACGAACTCATCCAAGCCATTTATAAAAGAAAGGCACTTGCCAAGTTTCATCTAAATCGGTTAATTATTTTTTGAGTTATCAGACGGATATATATATATATATATATATATATATATATATATATATATATATATATATATATAAACATATAAAAATTGAAACTGGCCCCGGATATGGGTTCTAGGGGTCCTAGTTCGCACTCATTTGAAAGAATTTTTGCAAAGTCTCACCATCGATACCTCTCTATTAGTGAATTTTTTTAAATAAAAATTCACTAATTATGCATATTGTGCTTTCTCAATATTCTGTGTATTGCCCAGATAGATAAACCCAAATCTTGAGACCTACTTCTTAACGAACTTTGTAGGCATGCTTCAAAATATGCAAGAACTATAATTTCATTCATTTCATTGTCTTCAATTTTGAAACGTTTAACAACGCGTGGTGTCAGTATTATTCCATGACTTGACGGCTTACTTTTAATTCTGCTGAATTTTGTTCCGTTCATTGAAGCCAAATAAAGGAATCTGTTGGTAAATGTTTAAACTGTTGTCTCAACTATTTTGTTGCATTCACCATATATTGAAAACATCATCTGCAGAATAACAAACTAGCATGTACAACATTAGTTTTAAACATGCCACTGTCTATCCTCTCATGTGATCCTGATACTAGAGACGTGAAAATCGTCTCGTCGTTTCTACGATTTCTGTGGTAAAAACTTCATATTAAATGCTTCAAATTTGAATAACTCAATTTTCTATAAACTTAAAGAGTTTAATTTTGGTGTAGTAAGGTCTCTCCCAACGCAAGATATCTACCAAATTTCATTATAATAACTTTGAAATGTTCGGAGAAAAAAAAATTTTCAAAAGAAAATTTATAATTCGAATAACTCAATTTTTTATAAACTTAGAAAGTTAAATTTCAGTACGTAGTAAGACCTCTCCCAAGGCAACATATAAAGTTAATTTCATAAAAACAGCTTTGTTACTTTCGGAGAAAAAATTTTTTTTCGAAAGAAAACTCAAAATTTTCTCAGAAAACCCCGTCCGATTTTTCTGGCTAACGAACTCATCCAAGCCATTAATAAAAGAAAGCCACTTGCCAAGTTTCATCGAAATCGGTTAATTATTGTTTGAGTTATCAGACGAATATATATATATATATATATATATATATATATATATATATATATATATATATATATATATATATATATATATATATATATATATATATATATAAACATATAAAAATTGAAACTGACCCCGGATATGGGTTCTAGGGGTCCTAGTTCGCGCTCATTTGCAAAAATTTGTGCAAAGTCTCACCATCGATACCTCTCTATTAGTGATTTTTTTAAAATAAAAATTCACTAAAACGTAAAGGCTATTACGATAGGGCAGGTTTTTTAATAACTTTATTTTACGCTTCCAAGAATTTCATATACCAAAAATGAAGTTATAAATAACCTTCATGCTTTTCAATGTTATCTTGTATACAAAATTGTGCTACACACGCACATACAACCACGAACGCACACAGACACACACACGCCCTCGCACGCAGGCACACAGATACGCTCGCACTTTTTACGCAAGGCTTCTCAAAAAGTTTACGTATTTTATACTTATATTTTCATTTGCTCAAGAACCTATATGAGTTTGTACCAGAACTTTGCATGAAAGACTTGGGTGATATCAGAGGTTTTAGAAAAGTAGTGTTGATAAACTATGTTAGTGTATTAAATTCGACAAAATTCAAAGTTTTGAACGAAACATTACTTTTCTACCTTACTGCATTTATTAAAATAACTGAGTTCAACACAATCAAACTTCCACCTACTTTCATATTCTCACTCTATTTTTTACATCTTATTTGCCTAAACAATCGTTAAATGTACAGTACTTAATAAAACTAAATTAAAACAATAAAAAATTAAAATTATTTTGTTTACTTATTACTTGCGATTTTCTTATTAGGGCTGTTCTCTAAAATCAGTTTAAAAAATTTTTCCATGTAAATATTCTTGAAAAACATCAGTTAAATATAGAATGTCACACATTTAAACAAACCCTCCAAGAGACCCATAACATATAAAAAGGCGGGAGTCCTTATTATGCTAGTAACATAGAGTTAACTATATACTTTAAAATATTAAGCAGAACAAACGATAAGCCACGTCGCCAATACTTGGACGCCGTATCCACTGTAACCTAAACATTGACTGTTCAAATATATACGTTGCGTATATTGATTCTTGATAGCGCCGCTATTAACAAGCGGTAAAAGCTTGGAACTAAATACCTAATGCATGGACGCCATATCCACCGCAGAATGTAAAGATATATATATATATATATATATATATATATATATATATATATATATATATATATATATATATATATATATATATATATATATATATATATATATATATATATATATATATATATATATATATATATTGTCACGAAGTGACTAATCCTGGATAGATTACCCGGCCTAATTTACCATCATAACCACTGCATTATGTTACACCATAAAGGTTGGAATATTTTCCAACATTTTCCGTGGAGGAAAATACGAAATCCGGCATGTCGAACGGAATAATTAGTAGAGGGGACAATTAGGCGGCGGCGATTTCGGAAAAGAAGTGTGACCGGACGGAACGCCGACGGAGAGTGGGCAGTTGGATAGTGACCGCGAACAAACTAGTGCGTCCGTCGCAAAGAAGTAAAAAAGTCCGTGAGGTTTAAGAGAAGACCAGTAAGCTGAGTGAGCCCGCCGATTCCCGGGGCCACCGCCGCAGCGTGAACATCGTCACCAGAGAATACCCCCAGGTAGGTGAAAGCCTGATTATATTACCTGTGGTCGAAATGTGGAAGGCCCCGCAATAACACTGGGAACCTTAGAGGGGACCGTTTCTTCCCTGTCTCCGTTGGCGGGCTGCTCTGGGGGTTGGGAGCTGCATTGGCTGGAGTAGATTCGGATAGAACAGTGACTGCGCTGGTCCGGATTGAAATAGCTAGGCTGCGCCTGGCGTACCGGGCCGTCCACGGCCCCGTTCAGGAGGGGCGTAAATCCGGAAACGGGGGTGGTATTCTTCCGCACCGAACAAGGTTCCTCGAGCGTGCGAGTGAGAACGTGTGAATGATGGGCCGTAGATAATACTTGTTGGTGCCATACAAAGCGTGATGTGGTGTTCGACGCACCCTGTAAGTTGCATGCCCGCCTGGGAACACCCGCTATTAATCACTATCCTGCCACCACCCTGCACCGCTTAAATGTTGCCGCTTTAACGTCCCCGTACAATCCGCGCGTAACCTGAATTTAAAGCCCAATAATCACCTCTGCCTCTGGCCGCTCATAATTGCTAGGCTTCCTGGTAACAGGGCCCCGTTATTTCCTTGTGTATATAATTAGTGAATAGAATTTTATTTTGATTTACTCGATATTTCATTTATTCTCCCAGATTATCCACCCAAATACAATTTGACTCCAGTTCTTTAATAAAGACCATAACCAGAAGTCCCGGGGGACTTTGTCTTGACTTAGGAGGACCCTGTCTCCACTAGAAACTACCCTGGGCTAGTGTATCCGTTGACAGTGACTTGGGAGAAGAGGAGCATCCAGAGGGAGCGCGTCTACTCCCTGACCAACTCCATAGACGCTGGCGTCCGAGCATGATCCCGTAGGAAAGCCGTGTCCCGGAAGTCATCCCGAAATTCCCCAGGTTAGGGAAAACTAGTATTAACCCTCCGGCCGCCCCAAATGGCAGCCCCGAGCAGGGACCTAAGTTATTTTAAATTAAAGCAAGGTGGATTTATGGAGAAGTAAATATTTCAAAACTTGAAAATTTTAATGTATATGATTTGGTATTAAATACGAGAGAAAATTTCAGGTATTTTAGATAAGATATGATAGCCTAATCAACCCGTTATATTTAAGTTAAATTAGAGAAAAGTTAATTCATCGAGGAGCCGTAAATATTTTAGAATTTATCAATTTTAATGCCTATAATTTAATATGAAATGCGATAAGTAATTTTTAAAAACAAGTGATAAGATATAATATCTTAAATAATCCGTTTTATTTTATTTAAAACAGAGGCAGAGTGTACACATTCGTTAATATTATTATCTACGACAGCCATCGCCGTATCCTCATTACTTTGTAGAACCTCGATAATTAAACTGCTTTGTTTATGCACTGGTATAATTCCTTGTGGCAACTTTTGTACCTTATAAGTGTTTTTTTAACTAATGGCTAACACTGTTCTAGATAACGCTTGGTGAAGTTTTTGCCGCCATGTAGCAAATTTAATTCCAGGTTTAGATCTTTGCTTTGTTTGCTTTAGTTTAGAACAGTAGATATATTTTTTATTTTACCGTATTTACCGAAGTTTTTCCGTTGTGTTTGTATTTTTTTAATTTACTAGTACTGTTGAGCTATTGCCGATGGAGGGAAGCTACCGTGACGGACCCGAATAACGACGACCTGATACTCTTTTGACGCCCTCGACAGCGTCACAACATTATTTTTTCCGCTTTACAGTTTTGGTTATATAAGCGAGAAAATGCCAGACCCGAAAGCTGATAGTGCCGTCGAGACTGACCAACCAGAGAAACCCGACCAAGACATGTTTGATGGCCGGATAGGATGGGTATACAGGCTTAAGAAGCCTAAATTGGAAATGGTGCTGCAGACGTTTAGTGTGCGACCGCAGGCTACCGTTGAGGAAATGAGGAAACTGATTAGCTTTTTACGAGAAGGAAGACCGCTACACACCGAGGCAGCCTCACTGCCTGACAATGCCGTGTCACCGCCACCGCCAATGAGAAACTTATTAGAACACTTAACGCCGCCTGCACAAGTGCCGGTCCCACCACTGCATGTGGGTGAATGGAACTTGCATTTCCACGTCAAGTCCGACCCTGTGGCATTTCTGGAACGATTAGAGGAAATGCGCTTATATTTTAACATCTCCTCAGACCGCCTCCTACTGGCACTACCCCAGGTTCTAGAAGACCAAGCTTTGCTGTGGTACCGAAATCATAAGGCTGACTGGACGTCGTGGCAAGACTTTATCGACGAATCCAAGCGCTTCTATCACCCCGTGAATTACTTTGGGGACCTTGAAGCTGAAATAAGTCACCGGTTGCACAGACCCGGCGAGTCCGTAGCTTCCTACATCACAGACCTACAGACGCTTATTCGCAGACGTGGAAACATTACTAGGCAGCAAGAATTGACCTGGTTATAGAGAAATCTGCGTCCTGAACTTCGTCAAATGCTCTGGAACTGCGACGTGCCGGACATCACGGTGTTCATAGAAAATACTAACGCAATTGAGTCAATGTTAGAAGAGCTGAAGGGGACAAAGGAGAACACGCTAAGGCCTCCCTCAGGGCGACAGGAAAATTGCCATGCCACTTCCTCCGTGAAGAGTCGCCCCCCACCTTCAGCCGCGCCTATGACCGAGCTCTCAGAGGTCTCGGCTATTGACAGGCGAACTAGAATTGACAACCGACCCGTAATAAAGGCAAGAATCGGCCAGAAGTATTTCAATACCCTGTTAGATACAGGGGCAACCCGTTCCTTTTTAAGCAAGACCGCACTGGACGAAATCGATGCACAATATATGCAGGCCATTCCCTTACCAGAGGCAAATACCCGCATCGGAGATGGAAGACTGGTTTCCGTACAACAAATGTATACGACGCAATTGGAGTCAGGTGGTAAGAGGATGCAGGGTGATCTATTATATCTGCCACACCTCCCGGTAGACATCGTACTGGGAATGGACACCCTAGGCAAGTACGACTTTCGCATAGATTTGCAGACCACTCAGAGCTACCTAGAAAGCGAGTTACTGACTACAGCAGCTCCACCCCCACCAGCGGTCCCGACCTGACCTGACAGGAAGGACCACGCCAAGGTGAATCCAGCTGCAACAGGCGGCCGCTCTACATACAGTGAGTGCAGTGTCAAGCGCGAGTGTGTGAGACACTCCCAGAGAGCGCCACCCCGATGGTGCAGAGACAGCCGGACAATAGGTGAGGACAGTATAATTTGAGCCAGTTGGCAAATTGTGTTTTGTTTCAGTTTAGTGTGTAAGGACCTGAAGTCTTGTTTAATTATTCTCTTCCCGCCAGTTGGAATTTTGTTGTTGTGCATACGTAAGTTTAGTTCAAGATTAATTAGGAATTATGGTATTTTATTTTGTTTTTGTAGATAGATTATGTTTTGGCTAGATGTAAGTATTCAGGATACAGGAAGTACTTTTATTTGAGTCCTGTTGCCAGACGGAGTGACAAGAGAGGTCCCATTGGCTCTGTTATCCGCTCCTGCTCGATGTAAATAGTTGCCGTTTTGTACGAAGGTAGCCAGGGGCCGTCGAGGTTCACGCGCTAAGAAAAAACTGCGTTTTTTCTTCCGTGAGTAGGGGGAAGGTGTCACGAAGTGACTAATCCTGGATAGATTACCCGGCCTAATTTACCATCATAACCACTGCATTATGTTACACCATAAAGGTTGGAATATTTTCCAACATTTTCCGTGGAGTAATATACGAAAGATTTGCGAAGGTTGGAATATTTTCCGTGGAGGAAAATACGAAATCCGGCATGTCGAACGGAATAATTAGTAGAGGGGACAATTAGGCGGCGGCGATTTCGGAAAAAAAGTGTGACCGGACGGAACGCCGACGGAGAGTTGGATAGTGACCGCGAACAAGCTAGTGCGTCCGTCGCAAAGAAGTAAAAAAGTCCGTGAGGTTTAAGAGAAGACCAGTAAGCTGAGTGAGACCGCCGATTCCCGGGGCCACCGCCGCAGCGGTTGCCTAGTGAACATCGTCACCAGAGAATACCCCCAGGTAGGTGAAAGCCTGATTCTATTACCTGTGGTCGAAATGTGGAACGCCCCGCAATAACACTGGGAACCTTAGAGGGGACCGTTTCTTTCCTGTCTCCGTTGGCGGGCTGCTCTGGGGGTTGGGAGGTGCATTGGCTGGAGTAGATTCGGATAGAGCAGCGACTGCGCTGGTCCGGATTGAAATAGCTAGGCGGCGCCTAGCGTCCCGGGCCGTCCGCGGCCTTGTTCAGGAAGGGCGTAAATCCGCGAACGGGGGTGGTCTTCTTCCGCACCGAACAAGGTTCCCCGAGCGTGCGAGTCCCGGTAGACATCCCGAAATACCCCAGGTTAGGGAAAACTAGTATTAACCCTCAAGTGATCGTCACAATATATATATATATATATATATATATATATATATATATATATATATATATATATATATATATATATATATATATATATATATATATATATATATATATATATATATATATATATATATATATATACAGTGTGGAACAGCCAAATGGAATAAATTCGATAACGGATAAATGAGGGCGTGTTGGGAAAAACGCTTGGACACGTCGATTTGTATTTTTAACTGCGCATCTTTTTCAAGAAAAAAAATTATATAGGGTGCGTCATGTGACAGTGGCCAATACCAACTTTCTTATTTTAAATACAAGCCCCTGTATATTATTAATTTTTTGGATTCTTCAGAAAATTCTAGACATAATTCATGTACAATGTCCTATACCTATCTTCAACTGTTTCGGAAATATTAAGTATTTTCAGATTTATTACAAAAATTAACATTAAAAATAGAAAATTATTTTATTTCACAAATTCGCTACATTGAATTCAATACTTATTTCCCATTCAGCTCTTGATAATGAGAAAGTAAACAAAAACCATTCCTGCGTTTCTTTTTACTGATATGAAATGAAACAAAAACAAAAACAGTTTTCTTTCTGTTCGTATAAAACTCGTAGCCTTAGCAACTTGTTGTCTGCCTGCATGACAGTAGTGATTAGTGTCAGTGCTATTGTCGTTTGAATTTCGTTAACTGTACGTAATAATATCAGAAAAATGGTTCATTTAACAGAAATGCACAAAATAACCATTCTACAAATGATTGGTTATGGAGATAACACACGGACACAGATGGAAGTGTCTCGCTTATTTCACGAAAAATTTCCAAATTTGCCGCCTGTATCCCAAGGAACAATTAGCAAAATAGAAAAGCAGTTTCGCGAGCTTGGTCATGTGAGACAGATAAAAAAAGTAGCTGCCAATGCAGTAAGTGATGATACGAAATTGGATATTACGCTTGAGTTTCAAGAAAACCCACATACTTCTGGTCGACAAGCAGCCCAACTATTCAACGTTAGCCACACAGCAATTTTTCGAACATTAAAGGAAAGTAAAATGCATCCCTATAAAATGATACCAACTCAGGAGCTCATGGAGGACGATTTCGATAGGAGAACGTATTTTTGTGAACAAATGATGGCAATGTTAGATAACAATGTGATCCAATTAGAAGATGTTTTGTTTTCTGATGAGAGCACATTTACACTTCACGGTCATGTTAATCGTCAAAATTGCCGCTATTGGTCTAATGAGAATCCTCATTGGATGAGAGAGGAACATACGCAATATCCTGAAAAAGTTAATGTTTGGGCAGGAATTGTTGGAAATCATATCGTAGGTCCCTTTTTCATTGATGGCAACTTGAATGGGGATAAATATTTAGAACTGCTCCAAAATAATGTCGTGCCAACTTTGACAAACTTATATCCAGATCCAGCAAACCCACAAGTTCCTGCCAATAAAATATGGTTTCAGCAAGATGGAGCACCGCCCCATTACCAAATCAATGTCCGGCAGTACCTGAACCAAATTTTTCCAAATCGGTGGATAGGGAGGCGCGGATCGATAGAATGGCCAGCACGATCTCCTGATCTGTCGCTATTAGACTACTTTTTGTGGGGATATGTCAAAAGTATTGTATACAAAACTAAGCCCCTCAACTTAGATGACTTAAAAAGACGAATCACGCTTGCGATTAGATCAGTCACGCCTGAGATGTTGAGTAATGTTAGAAGACATTTCTATACCAGATTAGCATGTTGCCAAGATGTTCGTGGCGAGCATTTTGAACATTTACTACATTGACATTAATTTTTTTTTGTTTTTTTAAATTATTAAGAAATAATCAGTATTTCTTATTAGAATTTGTGAAATAAAATAATTTTCTATTTTTAATGTTAATTTTTGTAATAAATCTGAAAATACTTAATATTTCCGAAACAGTTGAAGATAGGTATAGGACATTGTACATGAATTATGTCTAGAATTTTCTGAAGAATCCAAAAAATTAATAATATACAGGGGCTTGTATTTAAAATAAGAAAGTTGGTATTGGCCACTGTCACATGTAGCACCCTATATAATTTTTTTTTCTTGAAAAAGATGCGCAGTTAAAAATACAAATCGACGTGTCCAAGCGTTTTTCCCAACACGTCCTCATTTATCCGTTATCGAATTTATTCCATTTGGCTGTTCCACACTGTATATACATGTGGCACCCACGGGGTGGGGTGATTGGTGATCTCAAAATAATCAAAAAGGATCCTATAAATATATGTCCAAAACCCTGTTGTTGATACAGGGTGTTGAAGGTTTGAAAAAAAGGTTATTTTTATATTTTGTGATAAAATTGAGATAGACAAACCAAATTTGATACACAACGTCCATTCATAGGTTACCATATTAAATGAAAATTTCAAGCCTCTCGAGCAACCAGTGGTGTTCTCGGAGTTCTTTATAATTCAAATGCATAAAAAATGTTAGTACGGCCCTGCAGAAATCTTTTAGAAATTTTGAACAGAGCATTTAATTTTCTAGAAAAAGTATGTCTTGACTTATTTCCATATTTGTCTTGGTTTGACAGTAAAACACGTTAGAAACAAGTTGAAAAAAATGTTAGTATGGCCCTGTAGAAAATTTTCAAAATATGTCGAAGATACGCCACAAGGTGATTGCGACCTCAGAATTATCACAAAAGGTTCTATAAACATAAGTCCAAAATCCTGTTGTTTTCAGGATACAGTGTGTTGAAAAAACACAATATTACGAATTATATGATTATTTTCAACACATCGGATTTTGGATTTATGATTATAGAACCTTTTGTGGTTATTCTAAGGTCCCCAATCACCTTGTGGCATATGTTCCACATATTTTGAAAATTTTCTACCGGGCTGTGCTAACATTTTTTTCAACTTGTTTCTAACCCTTTTTACTGGAAACCAAAGACAAATATGAAACTAAGTCAAGGCATACTTTTTCTAGAAAATTAAATGCTCTATTCAAAATTTCTAAGAAAAGATATCTGCGGGGCCGTACTAACATTTTTTATGGAGCTTAATTATAAAGCACTTATATAACTCCGCCACTGATTGCTTGAGACGCTTGAAATTTTCATCTAATATGTCACCCTATGAATGGACGTTGTGTATCAAATTTGGTTTGTCTATTTCAATTTTATCACAAAATATGAAAAATAATCTTTTTTTTTTCAAACCTTCAACACCTGTATCTCGGATGCACCAGGGTTTCGGACATATATTTATAAGACCTTTTTTGATTATTTTTAGATTTGCAATCACCTCGCGGCGTGGTTCCCACATGTTATGAAACACCCTGTGTGTGTCTATATATATATATATATATATATATATATATATATATATATATATATATATATATATATATATATATATATATATATATATATACCTTGAAACAACTAAAAAGCTATTACATTGAAGCTGATGCAAACACTATAATATGGTTTGCAGTATTAATGTTAATTTTTCATTGCCTAATAAGTTTGTAAGTTCTTGTGATAGGTATATCATGTTTGTAACTAATTGAGGAATTTTACAACTGTGAGCACTTACCAAGTTGAAAATGTGGAGTAAAGAGACAATTCAAATGCGTGATTCTCTGATTTGGAGTGTCCTTTGCAAGAAGTTTAAGTTTTAATATACTGGTGAATTTTGAAAAAAAGTTGTAGGTACAGCATTAACCAGTGAGTTGTGGATATACTAGAAGTAATGTATTTATACTGCCATTCAGTTGCTTATAATCTTGGTCCCTTATTATATACTTTCTCCAAGAAATGACAGGCGTACACAGCTTACAACTTTAAGGGGCTCCAATCTCTTCTGAGAATTACATGAAGCATCTCCTTTAAGACCCTTGTCTTTTAGAAAACGAAATGTTGTACAACAGCGCCTGAGCATCTTAAACAATTAGTAATTTTTTATTTCTGCTAGAAATACATTTGGGTGGGTTCAGAAAGAAAACTGATTTCAAGCAACAAGGTAAGAGTAGGGCTCCCACCCGTCTGAGTTTCACAGGATTTGTCCTACTTTGAGGCGAGTCCGGGGGGCGGATTTTGATACACAATCCGGTTTTAAAACTTTGTAAATAGGTCTTACATATTGACCCCCATCACACCCCCCCCCCACTCCTCATAATGCTGTCGACTGGACTCACTCAGCTCAGTCGGCTTAGTACAGTAGCTAAATAATACACTAAGTGAAGATTGGAACCTGTGATGCGCACTGAGAAGTATACTTGGAGAACTCAAATCACCACAACACATCTTTTTAAAGACCAGACGATCGTTTCACTAACAAAGTTAGCGTCATCAAAGAATGAAAAGTTCTAACTACTTACTACCAACATCAGCTTCTATCCCGACTCTTAGGTAAACAACGATACCGAGAGGGAGACTAAATCGCAGGCAAATTTTTCAGTGTATCGTATTTTACTTTTAAAAGTTAAATAATAAGTAGTCATTACAATAGAAGCCCTGTTTTGAGTGTGTCCAATAAGTAAGATCTTGATACTGATGTACATCTTCTAATTCAAGTAAGTAAAATAATTGGAAAGGGCCATTTACAACCAGTTATTGTAATGTCAAATGCGAAACATAACCTCTTTTTGACAATGAAACTACCTTGATTTGACACTGAACTAAACGACTCTCTGATCATTCTGAACAAAGCACTCCTTATACTAGAGATTCGTAAGTATGCACTTTTCAATTATTGTCCCTCTAATTTTCAGATCTCAAAATGCTTGTTTAATAAGGATTTGCAAAATAAATTTCCCATGTTGAAAAAATTAAAATATTACTCAGAGGCTTTCTGTACAATTTGTTCATTTTAACACACAAAAACACAAAACAAAATTAGAAAATCAGGCAAGTATGTCAAACATTCCCCCATTTTTTATTGGGTCTAGTGCTGAAGGTCACCTTATTTACGCAGCTACAGGTGCAATGAATTACCATAAAATATACCATCATATGTTTTTTAATTCTTTGGATTGTACCAATGCCCTGAACCAGGAGTTATTTTCATCATCAGATACAGCAATAAAAATTACATTCAATCACATGAAAGCTACAGTTTTTGTAAACTACATACTAAGCTCTTTATCAGTTGCTGAACTAAAAAATGTTTTACAACATATATATGGGTCTTTACTGATGTTAGTACTCGTATGGAAACACAAAATTATTTCCCATTATTATTCAATATTTTGATCACCAAAAGAATAGAATCACATCAGAGTTAATTGAAATAGAGTGACTTCCGGCGCAATTAATAAGATTATTCTAAAACCACTTGGGCGGCATGAGCCTTTGTCAAAATGTGTTGTGTCTTCTGGAGCCAATTGTTGGTGTTGGTTGCTCTGTGCACGTTATCAACACTGCAATGCATCATGAATGCCATTTGCTACCATTGAATGTGGTGATTTGCTGCCATTGGATGTGGAGTCTACATATTAAAAATTTAGAATTTTTTGCTATTTACATGGTCCGAACTGAATCTCTTAAAGAATTATGTGCTGCAGCTGATACCGAATACAAACAGCTTCTTTATCACTTAAAAGCTTGTTGGCTAAGCCTTTTTCCAGCTATAGGGTGACTTTTGAAGCTGTACCAGCCAATTAAAAACTATTTTGTAAGCATGGAACGACCAACAGGAGCATATTTGTTTCTAATCTACTCAATAATGCATATTGTTCACTGAAAATAGAAAAATTAGACAAAAGTGATAATTCGCTGTTATTGAAACAAGAAACATACTTCCAGTCATCAGAAAAACATTAGATGACAAAATTAAAGAGAAATTTTTGCCATTGCAGGTTTAGAGGAATTTAAATAAGCACGACGCAAATACTAAAACTGACTTGAAGAAACGCTCTGTGGATTTCTAGATGTAAACTAACATTAAAAATTGCACAATATAACCACTGAATGAAAGGTTTTATTTTTAGAAGACAAGCTTTTGCAAATCAACTTTAGGTTAGTTTTTTTAAACGCTAAATGCTCATTTATATACTGAATGATTAAAGATTGCACAGCATTTCTTTTGTAAAGCAGCTCATACTGCCAATGTAGAGAGTGTTTTAACTAATGACTCAACAGTGAAGGAAAAAAAGAAACTCGCTTACCTTTTTAATTATCTGCAAATTCCACTGGTGTAGGTGAATATCTGTTGTCAAAAAAAAAGAAAACACTCAAACTTTCACAAAAACAACAGACCACTGAGTACTCATTTATTAGCAATGCCAGAAGAGAGCATGATATAATGACTACATTAATATCATGTCATATCATGCCAGTGCCGCGTTACCATTACCACATGTATTTTAATGAACCGAACACCTAACCTAGATTTACAACTTGGAATCTTAAAACCACAGTGTTTCTTACTTAAAACATAAGATAATAGCACATGGTTGTTTTATATTGCAAGATTTCTTATGCCGTGTTCATAGCTCATATTATAATCCTCACGATTGATACTCCAAGGATTAAGGATCCGCGAATATTTTCGAGCATTCCAACATTCCAAAGCATCGTTGATCGTTGGGCTGTGGCTGTGGCCGTTTTAATTTCATACAGCATTGCTACTTCCAATTCCAGAATCAATAATAATTATATTAAATCAGTTAAAATAATTAAATCAAATAAATATTTCAGTTAATATATAGAAATTAAACTCATTGAATAATAAAGTGAACGAATGCAATAAATAGTGAAATAATACTGGACTTTGAAGCATAAATAATAAGCCCTAATAATTAAGATAGAATATAGGTATAAGATAATCTGGACTGAGAAATTAGGAGATCGAATATATATATATATATATATATATATATATATATATATATATATATATATATATATATATATATATATATATATATATATATATATATACAGTTCAAATTGGTAGCTCACCATTAGGACCTTGTAAACAATAAGAGCTACGAGGATGGTTAAATTGGGGTAAAGTTGAGCGTTTCTATGGTGATCAATTATCTGAAAGAAAATTTGACGTGTCAGTTTTAGGTTTTTAATTATTCGAAAAAAAAAACGGAAAAATTCAATTTTCGTTTTTTGTTTTAAAGCGAATACCAAAAGAACTAGACTTATTTAACTATGACATGGGACACTTTTTTATGGGCAATCTAAATCTGTCATCATATTTTGCAAGGCGTTCTTGAAGCAAGAGTCACAATACGCAAGTATGATTTTTCTTATGGGCGCCATATTGGATTTTTACATTTATAAAAAATATTTTTTCTGATTACAATGATATATCACACGTTACGAACACATCTTACCTGCTATTAAAATTTGGAAAGAATCGTTTCTGTGCAGAGTGCTTTGGAAGGGACGCCAATAAATTTGCTTAACGATCTAAATATTAACTAAAAATGATACCTTAAATTTATCACCTTAGAAACGCGCAGCTTTGCCCCAATTTAACCATCCTCGTATCTCTTATGGTTTACAGGACCCCAATGATGAGCCTTGAATTTGTACTACGTTTATATATATATATATATATATATATATATATATATATATATATATATATATATATATATATATATATATATATATATATATATGTATATATATATATATATATATATATATATATATATATATATATATATATATATATATATATATATATATATATATATATATATATGATATTCCAAAATTATTGGAATCTTTTAAAAAAGGTTTTATTTAAGATACAAACAGACAGGCAAACTATATTGAATAAAACTAATTACTTATAATAATATAAATGCTTTGAAATTTACAGGAGCGGTGAAATTACAGTGAAGACAACTAATGTTTTCGTAATAATGATCATAACGCCTCTGGAAAAGTCACACTGTCCGTGCTTCCTACACTATCACATGAGGAGTAACTTGAGAAGTTGACTAAGCTGTTCATTGGTCTCTTTCCATGTGACCACTGCTTTCAGTAGCTGTAATCGACTAGGACAAAGGGTTTCGTTCTAACTTAATTCCTCCATCCTCAGATTCAAGAATGTCCTCGTTCTTTCGATTATGCTTGATTTTCGGCAAACTGCTTCTTCTTCTGTAACCTATTATTGGTATTATCACAAAAAAACAAAATAATAAAGATAGTTATTCCCACATGGGTGCCGTGTATCAGTGGGTGTATACTGGTAAAGTGAATCTTCTGAAGATGTTGTTTTAGCTTAACATTGTCCTTGAAATCTATTGGCTTATATCGGATCGTCACTATTGATTTAGCGAGGGGAATCAATGCTTCTTGTTCCAGGTTATATTTTGATGGGTGTCGTCATAGGCATTTCCATTAATTATTATTCTGCATTCGGCTACGGCAGTCAGAACGCTGGTTTCTTCTAAACGATGTCTTTTCAAACTTTGGGGACACTGTTCTGTGAACTCTTGAGGTTGATTGGTTATTGCTAGGACGTTGCCATTGTAGAGCTGCACTGAGTAGGAAAATGGGTTAATTATTTCGGCAACGGTGCAGTTCTTGAGCTGGTTCAGGAAACAGTCTTCTTTAAAGAATTCAGCTTTGCATATTATAGTTTCTTCAATTCTAGGGCAGTGTTCTTTGGTCCACAAGTATTATCGGGAGTCTCTAAATAATAAGATCTCGGAGGTACAAAAGGGTATTTTGGTAAGGGACAGGTATAATGTGGTAATAGGAGCCAGAGGTCGGATGTAAAATCGGGATTTTTATTTGGCATACAATAGTGTCCCTAAATGCAATTAAATATGTGATTGCAGTCAAAGCTTATCAGTTCACATAGATTAATTTTAAATGGTCACTAATTTTAAATGGTCACTAATTTGGATTAAATCGCGAGAAGTGAAAATCTCTATATTAGTAATGCCATTAAAAGCAAGACTAATTGTTCTCTGAAGCATTTTTATGTGCTCTAAAAGATTATCATTTAGAGATTTTTGGAAGCTGAATAAACCTATCTGATGTTGGAGCTCATTAAGCTCTTTAAAAGATTGTTTAATGAGATCGAGGTTTTTATTGATCACGTCCTGTTCATGTTCAAATATATCAGTTATTAAAGAAGCAAAAGATACCAAGTCGGAAACTTGTGACATAAATCAATTTTGATTTGAAAATAACAAATCTAAATTTTTGTTAATTTCTTTGACCTCGTCCTGATCGAGATTACCTGTTATTGTTTTGATCACGGATCCTAGACCGTTAATTAGACCTCTTTTGTTACGAGAGTGAGTTAATTCAGAAAGTTCATTTTCGATATCGTTTATTTGCTTATTGATTATTTGGTGATAGGGGTAAGAATGTTTACTAAGCATTTCTCTATTTCTGAAACAAGTTTGATAATTTTCCTCCAATAAAGTAAGGTTGAAATAAAAATAGATTCGCTGCAAATGATTAACTATTTTAGTGACACCTATCGGGTCTTTAAAATATCCATTTGTTTTATCGGGATGAATTTGAAGGGCCGGGATCGGACGTACCAGGAGCGCTAGTACCTATCGTTCTAAAACACAATTTGTTTCCTTACTCGTGTTACATAACTAACATGGGCTTGTTTCTTTCTGCTAAGGGGTAGACTAATTTTTATACCATTTTGTTTGAGATTTTTGTGAATTTTGTAAGGAGAACACAGTTCATTAGTGTATGCTGTGCTGAGTGGTAGTGTGTGAACGACGTGCGAGTCATTGTTAAAAGCCTACAAATCTATAATATAGTTTTAAAATATTTATATAAATATATTATATTTACTTTTAAGTTGGAAAGACAAGTAAGTAAAATATTTAGTATTTAATTAACTATGGATACCGATACGGGCGATCCAGGTGGATGGCCCACAAAAACAGGACCTGATCAAGAACATATTCTAACACAGGTACTGTTCAATACAATAATTATATAGACTTTAATAAGTATAAATACAGTGACTCGGGACCTTTTTTCGTATATGTCGAACATAAAGAAAATAATTTTGAGCGTTTATTTCCTGTGAGGGTCGGATACTATTTACGTGTAGATCCCTACTTTAAAAAAAACTATATTAGATATTAAAATAATAGGGATAAGCCGTGTAAAAGTTATTTTAGATACATACCAGGCTGCAAATAGGTTAATAAATAATTAAATGCTTAATAAAGAGAATTTGATAGCGTACGTCCCAAAAGTTTTTACACAACGCAAGGGAATAATCAAAATCGTTGATATTTATTTTGACGAAAATTACTTAAAGGAAGCAATACAAAATAACTCTTAGGTTTTGAAAGTAAAACGTATGACTAAGAAAGCTATAGATAATGAGGGAAATATCTCAAACGTAAAAAGACAAATAATTATAGTTACTTTTTCGGGAACATCTTTGCCTCAAAATGTTATAATAAATAGTGTCAATTTCATAGTTAAACCATACATATACCCTAAGGTAGTGTTATAAATGATTTAGGTATGGACATACATCTAAACAATGTAAAAGGACCAGTCAGTCCTGTAGGATATGCGGGAGTGAACATAACGAAACAGAATGCGACAGTGATAATAGCCCTTATTGTATTTACTGTAAAAACAATGAACACTCGTTTGTTAGTAAAGAGTCGCGTTTATAAAACAAAACAAAAATCATAATGTCACAAAAAAATATATCTTTTAAGGAAGCGGAGATACTCGAAAAAATCCGGCTTATAATAAAATAACAACAAATAACAGAATTGACATTCTAATGAACGAAAATAATTTCCCAGAGTTATCGCAGGCAACAACATCACAAAACTTGTTTTCAAACATAGTTAAAAGGCCATCACGAATACAGTCAACCTCTTTTATTGAAAAAAAAAACGCAGACAAAGTCAATCACCCGTAGACAGACAAGCAATACATAAAAGAAGTAATGTTTTACAACCAGTTACCCCAAATCCTTACAGAGATGAATTAATAAATTACAAAAAAATGCTGACAGATAATGTAACTACTTTTGTTTCTCAACTTGTTGGTGATATAATGCACAAATAACCAGGTGTAGATATACCTTTTATAGAAAATAACAAAAAAAAAATTGTCAATAATATCCCATTAAACACAATTGATGTCGAGTTCAGTTGAGGACAGTAGGTTAGTCATTTTACAGTGGAACGCTAGATCTATTTCAAGTAATAAACATTCACTAGAGCAATATTTAAGTTTTTTATTAAATGATACGATATAGTTCGTAACGATAGAAAAGACAATAGAGGGGGAAGGGGTGGTAACTTTTTTAATATTTAAAAAAAACATGCTTAAAAAAATCATATCAAATTTTAATCAGAAATTAGTAACCTGTAGTATATCAAAAATTTTAATATTAATGTTGTAGCATTTTATAGACCACCAAATACTAATCTGGTTAGTAGAGATTGGGTGAATTTCTTTAAGCAATTTGAGAAAAAGAAATGTATAATCGGAGGTGACTGTCCACGACCGAATATATATATATATATATATATATATATATATATATATATATATATATATATATATATATATATATATATATATATATATATATATATATATATATGTATGTATGTATATATGTATATATATATCCAAATAAATGAATTCTAAGTGTATAGTGTGTATATTATATCATAAATACCCTCCATAAGCACTTCCATAAATGGGATACATATTAGGACTTTACATGGTATGCAATTTATCTAAAAGTTAGTTTAGTTAACGCATTGAAAGTTCAGGTAAGTTTTGTTATTCATGAATAATTAATCACATTCATGTATAACTACACTGAATTTAAAAAAAAAGTTATATTCGCATACATATATTATAAAGATATAAATCTAATTTCATATACACTTACAATTATATAAAAACTTGAACGTAGCAAGCCTGAAAAAAATATATGTAATTATCACCGAATCATTAAACCTGAATATTTACAGTAAGTGTATCTTATGATTAAACCCATTTTTTTAATAAAATATTTGCAAGTTGTGTTAGAAGCAAAAATTATTCTATAACTACAGACTTGTATATAATGAATTTAATTAGCCATGAAGCCGCGTTGGCTGGTTGAACATCTATTACCGGTCAGATAACCTCGGAAATATTTATCGTACCACTCCAGAGAACCTTGAAAATGTAGACATGTATGTGAAGGAGTGAATGTATAGCGGCAGTACAGTTTTTAGTGTAGCAACTAACAGTGTTTCTGTGGTGAAATTTTTTAAGTGCGCATATTTAATTATTGCGGTAAGTGTTATTCTAACTTCTTTTGATTATCGTTTGAGACAAAGTGTGTATTTTTTAATTTTTAGTGAATTTATAGACCCTTTCTCCGATGCTTTGTCGAATTTTCGTAAAAAAAAAACAATCAAATTTAATATATCCATTATTATACAAAATATGAAAAAAATTCATAATTTTAAATTTTTTCTGGCTTTTTTTTAAATATAATTTAAATATATAACAAAAACTGTATTAGATTTTTTTCTAGCTTTTGCATTACAGTTTTAAAAAATGTGCAGGGAGGGTTACGAGGAAATTATTTTTGCAAAAAATATTTCCAGAAAATTCATTTGAAATTGACCCTTTCTCTAATTCTTTGGCAGTAGTCTTATCTATAAAGTTTATCATTTAATGGTATATAATTTTTGTCGAATTTTCGTAAAAAAATCAATAAAGTTTAATATATCCATTATTATACAAGATATGAAAAAAATTGTATTCAATAGATGTAGGAATATTTGAGCTACATCTTAAAAAATATTTCTACAATCACAGGACGGCCCATAAGTCGTTGTGATACAAATTTTCTTTTTTATAATAGAAGACACCTTATGTTATTGTATTTTTTGCATTTTCCTTCGAAATATTATGCATGTTTGTAAGAAAATAAATTGGGGACGCAGTAAGTGCGTTATGGTAGCGAATTTTCGTTGAATGCTTCCAATATAAATAGCTCAATTTGCTATTACATTATAAGGTTAACCAAGAAACCATTTTTTTCGGGAACATTTTAACGTCACTTTCGGATTTATTTTTTTTGTACATTTTCAAACAATAAAGTTATTTTGATGAAACATAGCACATTGTTTCTACTATATAGGTTATACTGGTAACCAAATTGATGCCTTCTTTCTTAAAAAAAACACATTTAGTATTAAAAACAATTTTATGAAAATTCACTACTATAACACACTTGCTGCATCCAGACTTTTTTGATTCTCGTTTTTAATTTTTTTCTGGCTACATTATAATTTAAATATATAAAAAAATGTATTAGATTTTTTCTAGCTTTTGCAATATAATTTTTGTCGAATTTTCATATAAAAAAACAATAAAGTTTAGTATATCTGTTATTATACAAGATATAAAAAAATTGTGTACATTAATTGTAGGAATATTTGAGCTACATCTTAAAAAATTATTTCTACAATCACAGGATGGCCCATAAGTCGTTGTGATACAAATTTTCTTTTTTATAATAGAAGACCCCTTATGTTATTGTATTTTTTGCATTTTCCTTCGAAATATTATGCATGTTTGTAAGAAAATAAATTCGGGACGCAGTAAGTGCGTTATAGTAGCGAATTTTCATTAAATGCTTCATAACTCAATTTGGTATTAATTTTTAAGGTTAACCAAGAAACAGGTTTTTTCGGGAACACTTAAAGTCATTACAGTTCAAAAAAATGTGACGGAAGGGGCACGAGGGGGATAGATGAACACTGGACAGTCGATAGCAAGTCAATCAGCTGTGACAAGAAAGCGCCATCACACAGGTATCTACACGGCACCAATTTCAAGCATTGCTGGACCAAGTGGAGTCAGCAATGTCGCAGTTTCACCGACAGTGCCAGCAAAGCGTCGTCGTACAGCCGTCGACATGGCGACAGACATTGCTAGACCCGGACCATCGGCAACAAATCAACGAGCTGCAACTATACGCGACTTCACCTGCGACTGTGAAGTTCCTGCCAACATGTATGCTGGACATATCAGGAGCACCAAGCATAAAGCTCGATTTTGGAAACCTTTAGCAGATGGTGTTCGTGTGTGTAGGAGCACATTTAAAGGGAGAATAGTGAGTTATCAAATTACTTCTGACTATGTAGGACTAAATATAATTGATTATATGAATAGTATTAAAGATGTCTATTGATATGCTTAAAAATGAACTTCATAAACTAACAGCATTCAAATGTAATTTTGAATTATTTGGATTATATATTTTACCCTCTCGTAATATAAGGGAAGTTAAATCTCATAACACATCTAATAAAGTAGTAACATCTTCATCTGATTTAGAGAATTTGTTTAATGATTTTGTAATTAGACTAGACCAACGTGCTTCAGACTTCACAGAGAGAGATTCAGGCTGGGCGCTGGAAAAAAATATGTTTGGAAATCAATATTAATAAGTCTAATCCTTTAAGAGCTGCTTCATACTTGCCATTACCACGTGAAATCGCATTAAAAAAATCTATAATTAATATTAAAAATAATGATGTATATTTTTTTGCTTAGTCAGTAATAGCTGCTATTTACAAACCAACTGGCTCAGTTTCTTCACCAAGCTCCTATCTAAATTTGAACGATACCTGTATCGATTTTACTAATTTATCATTTCATGTTGCATTAAAATCAATACCTGAATTTGAAAAAAATATATTTCTATTAACGTTTACGGCATAGAGAAATTTTTTAAAAATAATGTCTATAAGTATCAAGTTACTGGCCCTCTACATTACACACAGAAAAAGCAATCGACCCACATAAACCTGTTGCTACTTGATGATTGAGGGAAATTATCACTACTGTCTTATAAATAATTTTTCTAGACCCGTTTCTTCCCAGATATCAAAAAAAACACACGATCGAAGCATTTTTGCGATGGTTGTTTACAATATTTTGATTGTGAAAAAAGCCACTGCTACATGCTCAAAATGATTGCAATTATGTGACTGCAAAAATTCCACAGTTAAATACAAGGATTGATAAGTTAGGTCATACGGTTTAGATAACGTTTTAAAATTGGAAAATTTCCAAAAGCAGCTGAGATTACCTTTTTCTGTTTATGCAGACTTTGGATGCATTTTAGAACCTATAGAAGATAATACCGATGACAATAACAAATAAACTTTTACTATTAAAAAATATAAGCATATACCTTGTTCTTTCGCCTATTACATAACATGTTCATTTCATTATGAATTATCAAAATTAGTTTTGTACCGAAATAATGATGCCCCAGGGGTTTTTGTTTCACGATTAGAAAATGATTTAAGAGATATTTATTATAAGTATTTAAAACCGATAATTGAAATGAAACCTTTAACAAGTCAAGAACAAAAAATTTCAATGAAGCAACCCTTTGCTTTATTTGTGAAATGCCATTTACAGATTCAGGTGTAAAAGTAAGAGATTACTGTCATTTAACGGGAAATTTAAGAGGTGCGGCACACAACGCCTGCAACCTTAATTTTAAAACCCCATTGCAAATACCATTTTTTTTCCATAACTTGAAAAATTATGATGCACATCTTTTTGTGAAGCAACATGCTCTCAATCAAGAAGCAGTGACTGTAATTCCTCAAACATTTGAAAAATACATTTCCTTTGCGAAAAAACTTGTTGATAAATATATTAGTGCTGATGGCACAACAAAAACGATTTTTCTATAAATGAAATTTTTAGACTCGTATCAATTTTTATCCACTTCATTAGATGAATTGGCTTCAAACTTAGATTCGCCACAATGTCGTGAAGTACGCAAATGTTTTTCTGGTGATCAAAAGTTCTCTATTATGAGACACAAAGGGGTTTTTCCTTACACATATGTAACCGATTTTTAAAAATTTCATGAAACATCTTTACCAAGTAAAGATAAGTTTTATGATGAACTTCGAAATGAAGAAGCATCCCAAAAAGATTATAATAGGGCTTGCAATGCATGGCATGTTTTAGATTATAAAACTTTAGGAGACTACGTTGACTTCTACTTAATATCTGATGTTCTATTGCTTGCCGATGTTTTTGAAAACTATAGGGACTTCTGTCTCAAAACTTACAAACTTGACCCGGCCCACTACTACACAGCTTCACGCTTAAGTTGGGATGCAATCTTACGATACACAAAAGTTGAATTATTAGCTATTAGCTGATATTGATATGCTGCATTTTTTAAAAAGGGTATTCGAGGTGGTATGCGTACTTGCATTCGACGAAAAGCTATCGCCAACAATAAATTTCTTCCAAATTATGATCCCTCAAGGCAAAACTCGTTCATAATGAACTTAGATATTACATCCATGTATGGCTTCGTGATGAGCCAGAAACTTCCCACGGTGAATTTTCATAGGCTCTCGCAAGAGGAAATTAAATCTTTACATAATACTGTTTCAAATATTCCAGACGATGCTGAGACGGGTTATGTTTTGAAAGTTGATCAATTATAAACCACATGGTAGCAAAAGTCGAAAATTAATTCAAAGTTTGCAAAATAAAGAAAAGTATATTTTACACTATATAAATTTAAAACAATGTCTAAAGAATAGTCTTAAATTAATAAAAATTCACAGAGGTATACAATTTTCTCAATCGGCATGGCTTACACCATACATAGAGTTGAATACAAAGTTGCGAAATTCTGCCAGGAATAACTTTGAGCATCGTAGTTTTAAATTGAAAATAATTTGTATATTTGGAAAAACAATGGAAAATGTTGAAAACCGTGTAAATATAAAGCTTGCAACACAGTTTGAAAAAAATGTTAAAAGAAATGGTGCTGGAAATTATATAAGCAGACCCCATTTTAAAGAATCAAGAATATGTTGTGACAATTTAGTAGCTATTCAAATGCAAAAACATATATTAAATATAACAAACCTATTTATGTTGGACTTTCAATACTAGATATATCAAAAACCATATTTTATGATTTTTTATGGATTTTTAAAACCATTATATGGTGATAATATATCTCTTTTATATACAGATATGGATTCTTTAATAATTTATGTTGAAACTGAAAATTTTTTATGAAGATATGAAACACACATTGATAAATATGATACTTCTAATTATAGCCTAAATAATATTCACAACATTCCAAAAAAACTTATCGACTATAGGAAAAATGAAGGATGAATATGGTGGGAAAGTGTTAGAATCCTATTACGGTACTTCTGCAAAAGAATAGTGCATAAACACTCCAGAGACAATTTCAAAGAAGGCAAAAGGAATAAATAAGTCCAGCATTAAAAATCAGTTAGAACTTAAACATTATAAAGCAATTGTGGATGAAGAATGTTCAACCGTACATTGTCTAATGTATATCATTAAAACAGAATCTCATCAGATTTTTACCGACCTTATACGTAAGGTCGCATTGTCTAATAAAGATGATAAACGATACCTCATCCCTTCATCAAGTGCCACTTTGGCTTGGGGGCGTATAGATATAACATTAGCAAGTCTATCAGCTGACGAAAGATTAGATCGTCTTATTCAAGTAATGAAAGCGGTTGCTGAAAGCGACATTTAGCAATAGATTTTATGGAAGGGGAGTAAAATATATAAGTAGCATTTAATGTTAGCTTGTCACTTACTTTAACTCTAAACATGAGTCAATACTTATATTCAGAAATGTTCTCTCGCTTATGTGGTGAAACACAAACAATTTGTAAACGTACTTTGCGATATATAATTACTAGAAATGCTTGTGAAGAAAATTTGCCAGTTGCTGTAGCTATTTTAAATAAAATAGCCGTTCCAGGTGCAGCTTTTCGTTATATAGTTGATAGCGAAGTCTGCAGCAATAATTTAATTTCATTATTGGTGGAAAAAAATTAAAGTTGGACAAGTTTATAGATGGCGTGATTGAAGTGGTGAAGCGTGGTGGCTATGAGTTTTTAAGTATTTTGGAATTGGACGATTTACTTGGTGAGAATCACATCACTTCACCGATTTGTGAAAAATACTATTTGTTTACTTTATTAATATGTGAGTTGAAAAATTTTGATGAAAAATATCAAGCAACAAATATTTCCTCAAAATATAGGATAATTGATTCATTAATCGATTAAACTATTTGCAATGTTGCCCATTTTTCCGATGTTAAACTTTTAAAATGTATAATGGGTGTAGTTAAACAATTTAATATTAAATTTCACTTCGAGCCAAATAAGAATGATGAACATAAACAAGTTCATGCATGGTTAACAAAAAATATTGAAAAGGGGTTGAAAGGTGGTGATAATTCAGGGTGGGAAGAAGGACCCTGTATGGCCAAATGGTCTTCAACAAAATTTAAAGATTATATTGAAACTTTAAGTTGTTTGTATGAATGGTCTCATTAAAGGTTTTTTTTACATTTTTTTGTGTACCATTATATTACTTGCATTATATCTAAATTTAATGTATTGTTTAAAAAGAAACAAAATGTCAGAATAAATAACTTATTCCTAATATTTTTTATCATGTTTAATTATGATTGTCACTAAATACTTCAAGATTGTGTGTTAGAGTTATTCTTAAATTATTGTAAGTTCTCATAAATCTGCAGCAGCTCAAGGATATCCCCCTCCCTTTAATACTTTTGGAAAGGGGACTACTATAAGTTAAAGAACATATTTATTATAGGAAGTTCTTAAACTTTTAATATACAAAGACAATACATTTTGAATGGTTTAGAGATATAAAAGTCATCAAAGTGGAAGATAAATATGATAATGGATGTTGGAGAAACATAATTGGTACGCCCCTGTCTCTTTACTTTCATTCGGGTGCACTATCCGTTTCTACCTGGAATTATTTATCTCTGGATTTCACAATTTTTTCCAATTTGATGGTAATCTGTATCGCATTAGGTTTACGCATGAACAATTCCATACAAAGAATATTTATATACCGTTAGGTCCTTTATTGTAAATAACTTTAGCTGTCGTTAACATATTCTTTAGATGCACACAGTAGATTGCCTCACTAGGAATAATGCTCCTACCTACTTGGCAATTCTGTATTACTGACATTATGTTATGTCAACTACGTCACCTAGCGTTACGTGAAAGCTCGATAAAAGCAAGCCTTTCGCAAGGTAAAAACCAGTTCTACGCCAGATTTCATCTTCTTCGCTCCTTCTTCGCTGCTTGGAACCCTGAGTTGCAAATCTTCCACTTAAACATCGCTCGTGTGTTTAAGCCAGTTCAATTCTACAGTGCCGTTCTACAAGGAATCTCACCTTCATCGCTTTTTGGGACTTCTAAGATACCGATCTTCTACCTAAACATCGCTAGTGTGATTACGCCACTTCAGTTCAAGCTCCAATCTTCCTACAGAAATTCCGTTCGTACAGTGTTACAGTGAAAAGTCAGTGTTTTCTTCGAAATTAGAAAGTATACGTGCAGTTAAATGCAATAGCAAGTAGCTAATAAGATTGTGAAATCTCCTGAATAACCCATTAAATCAAGTGTAAAGCCGCAAATTGTAAATAAATGTTAAGTTCAAAGTGTATATAGTAACAATACAACATATATAAATATAAAAGTGTATTATTGAAATCTTCTGGAATCCAGTGCACCTAGAGTTATACAGTCCACATCTCCAACATATTCTTCTTCCAACGCTAATTAGCAAAGCCGACTAGTTAGCGAGGGTGGGATCAATCCCCCTGCAAAACATTGGGGAAAGAAAACAAGCTCTTTGACCCCCAATGGAGTCTATTTACCTATGGAAACTGTTAGCAAATTATTTGAACTGGCATCCTTAATCAACTATAAAGTAGATATGCTCAAGAAACAAGAATTTTCCAAGTATTTCGATACCCTGGTCGACAGTGTCAATTCCAACATTGATGTTAGCCAGTTTATTTTAAATGAAGTGTCTAGGACAGGCAATTCGGAAAATGTCAGCACAGTTATGGAGCTGGTATATCAGTATCCGAATTTGAAAGTATTCAGCAAATACAGCCCCTTTTCATTTTACAATCAACACTGAATATGAAGAAGCACATTACTTTTAACGAATCACGCAATCAAGTAAAATGTATTATAGTTTGGAATTTTGCATATCGTCAAGCAAGAATTGGTGAATGGGAGAAATATGCAAGGGATCGTGACCGATTTCTTCGTCGAATAAACAAAACTGCTGAAACCATTAACTACATTTTTGATAAAAGTCATAGACTGCGGATTTATGTAGAACGTTTTTTTAAATTTTGTTTACTAATCAGTCTTTTATAAAATAATTATTTTTTGTCGGGAGGCGGTTTTTTGTAAAATTATTGTATTTTGTAAAAATTATTGTTTAAAAAATTATAATAAACATGTCAAACAAAAATGTTTTTATGTAAAATTATTGTTTAAAAAATTATAATAAACATATGTCTAACTAAAACGTTTTTATTATTTAATAAAAATCTATAAACTTCCTGTAAAGGCTTCTTTATTTAGGTAAATAATTACATTACAAAAAATAAAACAAAGTAAATATATATTTAACGTAAATTATATAAAAGTATCCTTAGGTATCCAAGAATTATTTGATTTATCTAGTCCTAACCATTTTACAAATACCTTACCCCCTTCCTCCTAATAATTATTTCTATTAAATATATATCTGGATATTTTACTTTCTGAAGTTCTTCTTCGTAGAATTCTCCTTTAATTGATTGCTTTTTTTCATCTTCAAGATAATACATGGTTGGATTTGTTACTCTCACCTCAGCTATTTGAAAAATCTCATTGGACCAGTTCGGTGTATAACCTTTTTCAAAAAGTTCACGATGTTTACTTATACGAACAACATCCCCAACACGAATTTTTTTTCTTCGGATCACCTGTTTTCATATAACTGAAGGCATATTTTAAGATGTTTTTCATGTTTTTTCTTAACTTCTGCCGGCTTCATACCAGTAGTGCTGTGTACTTTATTATAATATGAAACAATTTTTTTAAGGAGATCTAGCCTTGTAATTTCCCTGCATACTGAATTGTTTCCACATTAAAGTCTTCATTGTGCTGTTTACACGTTCACATATACTAGCCTTAAGATTTGTATAAGTGGCGTAATGATTTATTTGAAACTGATCCATCAGGGATTTGAACTCGCGACCAAAAAACTCCATACCATTATCTGTCTGTACATTTTTGAGGTGAGTTTTCAGAGATTTTAGAATATTAGCCATAGCTTTGGCAACTTCTTTTGATGTTTTACTTTTTAATGGTTCAGCCCAGACAAACTTTGAAAAAGCATTAATTACTACTAAAATGTATTTGTACCCTTTATTGAATTTAGAATAAGGAAGCATTTCTACTAAATCTGCCTGAAACAAATCATTTAAACCCTTAACTATTACATGACGCCTTCTATAATTTCTTCTAGCGGGTTTGTGAAGTTCATTCACCACTACTTCTTTTACATTGATAGCGGACATTTTAGGTGTAGTTCTATGGCGCAAGCGATCGCTTTGCTGTTTGGAGAATGTTCAAAATGAAATGTATCTGATGATTTTATCTTCAGACCAACTAATTTTTTAGCAGATATTTTTGTATTATTTAGAAATATAATGACTTCAGTTGATGCATTTAAATAATGTTTTTCAATTTCCGCAGTATAGTCAAACAATATTGCATAGGATTAATTATTTAAATACCATCTATGGATGTTTTTATCGATTGATTTATATCCATTATATATCTAATTGTGTTTGCCGTTATTACCAGCATTTTGAGCCGCAATAAGAAGTCTTAATCTATCAACTAATTCATTAGGGACATCCCAGTGTATAAAGTTTATTGGATTTTTGTTCCATTTCATAAAACCCTTTCCCGATCGCAAATCATACACTCTACTAGGAAATGAACCTGAGCGTGGTCTCTGTCCAGGAGGTTTAATTACAGAAATATATTTCTTTGAGGGATTACATATTTTGGGGTTATTTGCAACATAATTTCGTCGGAGAGCATTTTTTCTTTCTAAATATGAAGATAATCTTTATGTTCTGCTACTTTATATGGTGCTCGATTCTTTTTAAAATAATAACTCATACAATCCTGTTGTTCCTTTGTGTGTGTGTGTGTGTGTGTGTGTGTGTGTGTGTGTGTGTGTGTGTGTGTGTGTGTGTGTGTGTGTGTGTGTGTGTGTGTGTGTGTGTGTGTGTGTGTGTGTGTGTGTGTGTGTGTGTGTGTGTGTGTGTGTGTGTGTGTGTGTGTGTGTGTGTGTGTGTGTGTGTGTGTGTGTGTGTGTGTGTGTGTGTGTGTGTGTGTGTGTGTGTGTGTGTGTGTGTGTGTGTGTGTGTGTGTGTGTGTGTGTGTGTGTGTGTGTGTGTGTGTGTGTGTGTGTGTGTGTGTGTGTGTGTGTGTGTGTGTGTGTGTGTGTGTGTGTGTGTGTGTGTGTGTGTGTGTGTGTGTGTGTGTGTGTGTGTGTTATTATTATTATTATTATTAACAATTACGGTGGACTATTAAACAACATTTACTTAGAGAATGTCCGTTATCTCAGTATTCAATGCCACAGTAATAAGACTATATATTGCAAAATAACGTTCCATTTTCTACACAGCATAAAACTCCTTTATAACACCATTGTTTAACAAAGCCCTCTAGGTAATGTTTCCCTGAATACCAAATAAATTCCTTATAAAGTCGTGACTTGAGACGAATTTTGAAAACAGTCAAATATGGTCTAATGTCCTTTTCTTCAAGGAAAACATCCATTAGCGCATTGTATATCGTCGACTTGGCAAGATTCAGCAAAAAATTGCAAATTTTACTTATTGGCCCCAAGTCCGCTGACAATCCAGCATAAATGTCTACCGCATATAAGGGTCTATTTAACAAACCAAGAAAAATACGCCTTATAAAATTCCATATATCCTTTGTTTTGGAACATTGCACGAAGAGATGCCAGGACGTTCCGATTATTTGGCACCAAGGACACAAGTCTGAATCTATCTTTCCTGCCCTATTCAGAAAAACCAGGTCCGCTAAGCGGTTCTTTGCTAGACGGAAAGCTATCGACTGTTGGTGGGAAACTGTTGGATGCTCTATAAAGCTCTTCCAGTAAACTGGATCATCAGACCAAGCTCCCTTTAAAGGAGCTCCGATCCAATAATGTTTGAGAGTTATTTCTTTGAGCAGGTCTCTCCTCGAATCCGTTGAAATATCCTTAATTTGTCCTCGTGAGTCAACAAATTGCCATGTAATGGAAACCAAGTAGTTGCTATCTACATCGTTCTGATTAACGAAGTGGGAGCTAAATTTATCTTTCAACTGTTGAAAATTTATCCGTAAGTTACACTTAAGATATGGATTGTAACCTGATATATTTAGATCCTGAAAGTCTACCCAATTGTCGTTGTCAATTAGCTGAGATATTTTGTACAAACCTAAACTAAACCATAAGTTTGAAATTGTTAATTGGGCAAAATTTACAAGTCTACAGTCAATCAAGGGTAAGTCGCCAATCTTACATGATCTAAACAAATTTGCAGCATTGAATTCTATTATGTCAAGAAAGGCCATGACTTGATACAAAAAATTGGGGAGGTGATTATCTCTATATGGGGAGGGCTTCATGAAGAGAACTTGCCAGGTAAGGCCACAATTTCGATAGGTCGACAGAAAATATCGCGTCATTACTAACCACTTAGGTTCTTCTATGCAGGACAAGAACTTACAGGCAAACAGCAATCGAAACAACTTTACTTTACATTCGACATTAACCAAACCTAAACCACCATGTGATATAGGTAAGCAAAGATGCTGTTCTGTGACCCAGTGCTTTCTTCCAGCCCAAAATAATTCAACTAGAAATTTTTGTACGCCTTTAAGAAAGTTTGGTGGTATCGGTAACACTTGAAATGAATACCATAGGGTGGGAGCTATAAATTGGTTCATTACCATAACCCTTTCTCTCCAGGAGAGGGATAGCAAAACATTTTTCCATTTTGTTGCTGAATTTCTGACCTTAGAAAAGATTAACTCTAAAATATCGTCATTAATTACATTTATATCATTATTAAAAGTTACACCTAAAATATTAATGCTGTCTGAAGTCCATGAGATACCCAACGGTATTTCAGTTGTGCCTTTGAAACGTCTGAGCCAAAAACCTTTACACTTATTTCTATTTAAAATTGCTCCAGAATTTACAGAATATATTTCGAAAACCTCTACTAGACTGACAAAGTCACACTTTTCAGTTATTAAAACACTTACATCGTCTGCGTATGCTGACACTTTTAGATAATTAATTTCTCCAATGGGGCCAGGAAGTCTTAGACCGGTAAGTTTTTGTCTCAAGAGATTCAGCAAGGGTTCCAAACAGAGTGAAAAAAGAACGCCTGAGAGTGGACATCCCTGGCGTATACCCTTCTTAATAATAATTGGCGATGTCAAAAATTTTGCTGTTCTTATCATACATATGCCACTGGTGTACAAAAGATTTATTAATTTGATAAGATACGGACCAAAGTTATAGAGTCTTAAAAGTGTGAAAAGGTAGCTGTGTGTTATGTTGTCAAAAGCATTTTGTTGATCTAGAGAGACAATTGCTGCACCCTCATTTTGTTTGTTTACATAGGTAATAATGTCACGAAATAGATGTAAGGAGTCATAAATTGATCTGCCTGGAACACAGTAACTTTGATCCTCATGAACTAAAGTATTTATTACTTTGGAAATTCTAACAGAAATTGACTTCGAAATGATCTTATAATCCGTCGTCATGACAGATACAGGTCGCCAGTTTTTTAAAAGTAATGGGTCACCCTTCTTGAACAATAAAGAGACAACAGATGATCTTGCAGTACGTGGTAAGAGATTTTTACTAATTGCGTCAGTAACCATTTCGAGAAACCTATACTTTATTTTATCCCAAAAATGGAGATAAAATTCTGGTGTCAAGCCATCAATTCCAGGAGCCTTATTTTTATTAAGAGACCTCAAAGCAGCGGTAAGCTCTTCAATGCTTAGCGGCTCATCTAATGACTGTCTATTGACATCAGTTAGTGTATTTAAACCGCCAAATAGAGAACTCGCCAAGTTAACATTACCACCCTGGTCAGTAAAGAGAGTCTCAAAATGTGCTTTTACAAAAGAACACACTCCTATGGCATCTGTGATTGTAGAGTTTCCATTTCGTAGTCCCTCGAAACGTTTGTGTGAGCTTAATATTGGACTTATCATCTCAGCCGTTGGCCTGTCTACATGGTAAAGGTGAGAGAGACCAATTGAGTGAAGTCTTTTCTCACTGTTTGCAAAGTATATTTGTTTGACTTGTTGATTGATTCTCAAGATATCAACAATGTTATCATCAGTTATCTCATTCATCAATTCAGACAGAGCCCTTTCAGTGGCAACAAAAAACATCCTGTCATGACTACGTCTAAGGACCAAGTATTGTTCAGTCAATTCTTTGATACCAAGCTTAAAATTTTCCCACCAGGCTAAAGGATCTCTTTTAGAATCAGCAAGGAGTGATATTATATAATTGTTGATGCAGTCTGTATACTTTGGATCATTTAAAATGTTGTTGTCAAATTTCCACAGCTTTAGCTTGTTTTCCTTTTGAAAATTCAGCAAAACAGACAATGCAAGGTGGTCTGAAAAGGACGGCAGTAGTTTTGAAGAAATGACATGTGTAAGAACATTATTGGAGCAATATATTCGATCTATTCTGGATGCAGACCTCCCGACATAGAACGTAAAACCACTCTTTCGAGCATTTGTAAGTGGCCACGCATCATGCAGCAAACAATTACTAACTAGGCTACTGAGTCTCCCGGACACCGCAAGATTTCTCTCCACAGAGTTCAACCTATCCCTCGCTGGAAGCAAGGTGCAATTGAAATCCCCGCACACTATAGCATGCTCCGTGGCACAGATGTTCAACCGGCTTACGTAATCCTCTAACTTACTAAGAACAGAAAGAGCTATATCTGAGTCGTGTGAAACATAGACAGACAATACATGCAATATCATATTTTTGACGACGAAAGTAGCTCTTTGTAAGTACCCGCGTATGAGCACCTCATGACTTCTCAGCATCAATCCTGAAAATACTTTATAACCGATTATTGTACCAGAGTAATTCTCTTGACAAGGGTTAATTAGAAAATTATAAGGGGAAAAAAGGAAAGGCAATGGCGATACCTCTAAATTAGTCTCCTGTAGACAAGCTATATCGGGTTTTACCTCATCTAGAAAGGACAACAAGGTACACCACTTGGCCTCACTTCTAAGACTTTTTGTATTAAGATTATTATTTTCATATTTGATGCGAATATTATTGTATAATTATTTTAATAAGTTGAAGCTTCCGAACAAGAGGCCTCTGATGTGTAATCAGTAGAAACATCCCTTTGTTGTGGCCCCTTGGCAAGTGCAACACTTAATCTTTTCATTCTCTCTCTTAACGATCTTACTTCTATTAATGGATAGGCTTGACTAATCAGGGAAATTAGCTGCTTAATTTCTGGCGTGAATTCTTGTGCAATAGAAAACGGATTTCCCTGACCTTTAACCGATACCATAAAATCTTTAAATTCTTCATAATTAAGAATAAACTGCTTTTTGGCAAAGAGGGGTTTCAAAGGTTCAAAGGATTCGGGAGGTTCAGCTTTTTTCTTTTTGTGCCGCTTATGCCTTTCCTTTCCTTGTGAATTTTCCGAAACTGGCTCTTTAAACGAGAGGCTACGTTCTGGTAAAGTTTCCTCAATTTCCGGTGAGTTTAAAGCTAATCGTTTAAGTCCCTTAGGAGGTGTTGGGTTTACTTGAACTTCTAAGCTCGGTGCACCTTGAGCGAGGCCCAATGGTGCATTCGTCGCCTCTTCAACCACCACCGTGTTAGGTACATTATCAGAACCATTTTCTGGGCAATTTTTGGAAATATGACCAGGCTGCTTACATTTAAAGCAACGTAGTTCATCTGTAGCAAGAAAAACGCGATAGGCGTCACCTTCAAAGTTTATAACCAAAGATGATGGAAGGGTAAAATCATCATCGGGGACTATAAAAACCTGCCTACGGAAGCTGTACATGTGGGTGAATTCACTAAGGCCAAGCCCCATGCCCACATAACTTACCGGAGATACCAATCTAAACTTATTATCTCGAAGGACGTCTTCTATCAATTCATGGGGGATGCAAGGCGATACGCCCGACAAGATAATTCTTCTAGCGGGTGTAATAAGTCTCCTACTAGATACAAATATATCTCCAATGGAAATACCTGCATGGTCAGACATAAACTTATCGACAATGTCCTTGCTTGACAGATAAACACAAACCCTGTTATTTGATATGCGAGACGCAAATAGTAAATTTTTAGGCTGCACTACTTTTCCCAAGTTTACAATGTAGTCCTTAATCGGAATCCCCTCAATAGAATTTAATATAATCGCCTGATCTTTCCGTGGATAAACAACTTTTCTAAGAACTTGCGAAAATGATCTTGCTGAATTACCAGAATTCGAGTTTTGGTTTAAATTATCATTATCATTTACAGTTTGTATAACATTCACATTTGATGAAACCTTATCATTTGCTTGTAAACATCCCCCGTTTCCGGAGGCAACATCGTTGTTAAGTTCACTCATTTTTCTCTAAACCTATATTAAATTATGAATAAATAAATCTCTAGGAACACCCGACAGAACGGGGCCCCGAGAAAACTGTTATTCTTCCTATCAGCTGACGGTGATAAGAATTTGTATAAAATATATATTAAGAAAATAAATAACTTACCAGCTAAAAATTCTTTCAACTGTAGAAAAATAGAAAAAATCACTATTTTCTATGTACTTGTGTGAGTGTGTGTGTGTGTGTGTGTGTGTGTGTGTGTGTGTGTGTGTGTGTGTGTGTGTGTGTGCGCGCACGCGTGTGTGTGTGCGTATGTGTGTGCGTGTGTGTGTGCGTGCGTGTGTGCGTGTGTGTGTGTGTGTGTGTGTGCACGCGTGTGTGTGCGCGCGTGTGTGTGCGCGTATGTGTGCGCGTGTGTGTGCGCGTGTGTGTGTGTGCGTGTGTGTGCGCGCGCGTGTGTGTGTGTGTGTGTGTGTGTGTGTGTGTGTGTGTGTGTGTGTGTGTGTGTGTGTGTGTGTGTGTGTGTGTGTGTGTGTGTGTCCGTCCGTCCGTCCGTCCGTCCGTCCGTTCGTCCGTCCGTCCGTATAATTGAGGACAAACCATATGCATGGACGTGACTTGTCGGGTCTTCCCAACTTGTCGGGCCATACACGCGTCCCGACAATTTATAGACCTGGTTTTTTGGATTCTCCACCTCTTAAATAGTATAAATAACTAATTTTCTGACGATGTCCTGATATACATACTATATGCATGTGTGTATTTTTGAGTTCGTGTTACTAAAACTGTCGGGCCCTATAAAAGTGACTGATAAAAGCGACCTCCGTGGTCAATTTTTGAAACAGACGTAATTGTGTGTAAGGCCCGACAATTGTTTGGTAAAATTTGTGTAAGTCCCGATAAATATAACATTTTTTTACCTCGTGCAGGTAGTAAATGATCTGTTTTCAAGTGACTTGTCCCTGGTTTTATAAATAGCGTCTTTGTTGTTATTTTTTACTGCTTCATCTGCAAGGTTTATTGACGGGGAATAACGGTACATTATTTTTCCTTGGGCACTAAAGCAGATAGCAGTGAGTTTTATGTAGTATGTTATATTTTAGAGAATATTGAAATATTGTTAAATTTATTTATTAGAGAAATTTTATAGAAAACATTGACTCTTTTCTTCAAACGAAACAGAACTCATATTTGGGATCGAACATTAGTTTATATATTATTTTACATACTCGTATGTATATATATATATATATATATATATATATATATATATATATATATATATATATATATATATATATATATATATATACTTGTAGGGTTAGTATATGATGGATTTGTATTTACTGAAATATTCCTTATTAAAAAAAAATCTTAACAAAAGCTTTTCGACATATTTTTTTGCTACAAAGTGGCGATATTCAATTTATCCTAGCCTAAACAACTTCGTTGCTATGGCAACTAAATCTTTCTTTTTAAATGGCAAGATAGTTCTTGATACCCCACTATAAAAATGTAATTAGGTTCAATTAGAAAAAAATTATGTAATTATGCAGATGATCGCAAAAGTGATTTTTTTTAAACAAAAGCACGCTTAAAACTAACCCTGTACGCATAAGCAACATAACAAATGCTGTAAAATACCCCCCCCCAGTTACGGGACCTGGCGTGAATAGGGGTGCTGGGCGGGGAAGGAAATATAGAAATCAAATCAGAAAAAACACCTTCGTTGGACTTCTATAAGCAGCCTTGTTTACATTTTGCTCCAACATTTCTTCTTAATAACATCCCCTACAACACGGATTTTTGCTCCAAGTTCCCCAGCTTGTTTGCAAGTTGAAGGGACCAGAGTTTTGTTGTTGTTTATGCGCAAGACACTGTATCAGGCAGGCCTGAACCACCTGACCTGACCTGGCTAGACCTGACCCAACGTGACCTGACCAAACCCGACTCTGACGTGATCCTGACCTGACCTGACCTGAGTAAAGGCGTATGAGAAAACCCAAGAAAACCCCAAAAAACATGCATTTTACACACAAAAATGTGTATGTGGCCAGCGATGAACCAATAATGTCAATAAGTTGACAACAACAAATTCTCATAACGTAAAAAATATTTTCGACAACATAAAATAGTATAAAATTGCATATAAGGCAATAAACATTATCTATCAGCAGTCGACAACACGTTGGTGAAACTGCAGAGGAGAGGCAAACTAGCATTAATTATGAACTTTAATTCTAAAAGAGACTGACAAAACAAAACTAAAACAAAACAGCAATACTATTTGTCAACTAACTCAATGTTCAAAATGCTGTCCATTATTATCAATATATAATTGAGCTCGCGTTTAATTAACCTGGAATGCCCAATCCATCTTGTTTGGCCAACAATTATAGCTTTCAGGTCTTCCAAATTTAATGGTCTGTCTCTGTAGACAACATTCTTCAAGTGACTCTAAGAAAACAACCACATGGCGTCAAGTCAAGAGGGCGAGCAGTTCATTTAAGTGAACCACAGCGCCCGATTCAATTTTCTCTAAAAAACTTCATCCAAATATTGCCGCACGCGACTCCCAAAATGACTGTGAGCTCCATATTTCTGGAACCAAACTTCATTGACTGAGCCCACTGTGGTATAATTTCTTCTCTTAAATTTTTTTAATACTTTTCAGATGTTAGATTTCCCTCAATAAATAACCGCCCAATATTACTACTGTCTAGTATACCCGTCCATACATAATTTTTTGTGGTCGTTAGTTTTGAGCCTCCAGCATCCAATGTGGATTCTGCTGAGACCAATAACGATAATTTCTACTAAAGTCCGGCTTCTCATTAAATTTGCCATAATATAACAAAATTCAACACGCCTCTTAAAATCGCCAACTACAAGTTCCTGTACTAGCTGTACTTTGCATGGGTGAAATTTTTTCTTTTTCTTTTTAGCAAAGTTACCACAGATTTTTGTGAAAGACTGTCTAATGTAGTAACTTAATTTGTAGATAGATGAGGGGTTTAATAAAAAGACAACAATATATCTAATGCGTTATTACCAGCTACAGCCGTTTTTGGTCTTCCTATTCTTGGCTTATCATTGACACTACCAGTTTCGTTATTTTTTTCAATGTTCTGGAAACATACACTTCATTAATTTGTGGCCAGACTCATAAAAAAACATGCACATTTCTTTACAAAGCTTCCTGTCACCGTAGCCCAACATCACTAATATTTCAATTCTTAGCTTTTAGCTCAATTCTGCCATAATAATAATTATTATTAATTTCTATGAGTTCTCTATTTTCCAACATGAAGCTCTCTAAAGTATTACAAACTACAGAACTGACAGAAAACAATGCTTAAAATTGGCAGCTGCAAATACTATCACATTTTTTCAATAGATAACTTGAAAAGAAATTGATTAATGAAATCCAACTGTAGGTAATTTTTAAGAAACTTATTGTTTTTGCAATTTTTTTCTTATTAATCCCGATTACATTTTCATAGTGCCGTTGCTAAGAAGGAGATGTTCTTTCCGTTAGTGCAAAAAATAATGCTAAAAAAAGCTTTCTATGCAGCGGATATCCTTCTGGTCTATATCCATCCTCTTCAAAATTTAAATGAGTTTGTGGTGTTGGACCCTGTCAGACGCTTTCTCGTAGTCGATGAAGCATAGCATCACAACCTTCCTTTGGTCGTTGTAGTTCTGTATCAGTACTTGGTACCTAGTCCCCTTCTAAATCCAAATTGTGTGGACCCTACCTCTCTTTCCCATTTTGTGGAAATTCTGTAGTGAATAATCTTGAGGAATATCTTTAACGTGTGGCTTATTAGATTGATCAGCCTATGGTCCTCGCACTTCGTTGCGTTACTCTTTTTTGGCAAGGGGATAAAATGTGATGTAATCCACTTGGCAGGGAACTCCCACATGTTATATATCTTGTTAAATATCCTGTGCAGTACGGAAATGCCCCGGTCGTCTAGTATTTTTAATAGTTCGGCAGGTATGCAGTCCGGGCCAACTGCTAATCTGTCCTTTGACGTATTTATTGCTCTCACAGTTTCTTCTTTGGTGATAGGGGGTCCAGACAGGTCTACGTCCTCCGCAACCTCTATATCAGGTCTATTATCGTCGAAAAGGTTGTTAATATATTCCTCCCAAATAACTCTTCGCTGCCGATCATCTTGTGCCATTTCCCCATGTGCGTTTTCTACATTAGAAAAGTGTCTCTTCCGGTAAACTACGGACGCCTCTTTTATTTTTCTGTGTATGTTAAATTCATCGTGCAGCTCTTGTAGTTGTTCTATCTCCTCGCATTGCTGCTTTAACCAGTCATTCTTTGCCGCTCTTATTTTCCCCCTAATAATTTTTTGGATGTGTTTATAGCTCTCTGGATTTCCTTGACTTTTACATCTTCTCCTTTCTTCAAGCATGATTTCTGCTGTCATCCAGTTGTGTTTCTGTGTTTTCCGCTTATGACCTAGTTTACCTTCTGCGACCCTAATCAAGGCTGCCTCCATTTCTCCCCATATGACATATATGCTTGCACTCTCTTTCAACTTAGGTTCTATGCATCATATTTAGATAAAAAATGCAAAAATGTATTAACGAATTTGTTCTACGAAAATTAGCCAAAAATTATAGACCGTTAAACCATAAACTTAACTAAACGTACATCAACTTAACTGAACCGACGGCCAAAGCATCAGAGAAAGCGTCTATTTGAAATGAATTTTCTGTAAATGTGTTAGTAAAATGAAGGGCAATGACTTAAGGGTTCGCAGAACACAGGTTTTGAGGAAAACTCCAAATTTTTTTAAGTGAGCATAACTTTTTTCTCTCTAAATTTAGAGATGTATATTATGGTACATGGTTCACTCTTTATAACACAAACACGCGTACCCAATTTCGTTGCCCTTACTCTGTTATTTCCGGAGATATTAATTTTTTTAGAAAGAAAACACAAAATTTTCCGGGAAAACCTGGGCCAATTTCCCTGGATAACGAACTTATACAAGCTACTTGCAAAAGGAAAGCACTCACCAAATTTGATCAAAATCGGCCCATTACTTTTTGAGTTATCGGTGTGACACAATATATATATATATATATATATATATATATATATATATATATATATATATATATATATATATATATATATATATATATATATATATATATATATATACACATATAAATTCAAACTGACCCCGGATATGTCTTCTAGGGGGCCTAATTAGCGCTCATTTGAAGAATTTTTTAAATTTAAAAGTCAGGATCTCATTAGTTAATTATTTTTTTTAGAAAATTCACTAAAAAGTTTCCTAAATCTTTTTTTGTCAAAAACTGCTTTCCAGCAACAAAAAATTACAAATGCTTGTGATTCTTTTAACTAAGTTCTTCATAGGTAATTCCAAAAATATAATTAACAGTTAATTATCATTGCTAACGATGACAAAGTAAAAAAAGTATGCTCAAACTGGCGACTATTTTCTGTTTGGCAAACGTCATATCTTCTAATAAGCACTACAGTGCAAGGATTTCTAATAACCTGAGGCAAAATTTCTCTGAAGCACGAGTAATTTTGTTAATCGAATCCTTCAAATTTCTTGGTTGAACAAAATAGACCACATATTTTACATAACTCCACAAAAAATCGAATGGTGTCAGGACAGGCGAGCTCGTGGGCCACCTGGCGGTTCCCTATCCGCCTTGTTCAAAATTTATAGTTTAAAAGATTTGACATAGATCTTAGGATATACAGTTATGATACTGACATAATACATAGTTGTGATTCTGTGATTACGGACAAATAAAATCATTATTGAAAGGAACATGAAAACCGTTTTTTTGTTGGGTTTTCTCGAAAACTTTTGAAATGAGAAAAATGTTTGACATATTATTGATTAAGAATGAAATAAGAAATCCAAACTTGACTAAAATACAGAGTGTTCCATTGAAAAAAATGAAGTTTATGTCAAAAAGCACACTTTGGATTCACGCTGTATGTCTAAGTAAAGCTTATTGAAGCAGCCTTTTACCGACCAAATTTTGATCTAAAAAAAACACACACACATTTATATATATATATATATATATATATATATATATATATATATATATATATATATATATATATGTATATATATATATATATATATATATATATATATATATATATATATATATATATATATATATATATATATATATATATATATATATATATATATATATATATATATATATATATATATATATATATATATATATATATATATATATATATATATATATATATATGCAGTTGTCCCACTACAAAAGCCCGGAATCGATTTCTCGGAAACTAGACTTTGCACCTTGGTTAAAGTATTTTCCAGCTAGTGGCACTTCTGGATATACAGGGTGTTGATGTTAACTTGCTTATTTTAGATAGGACACATATTATTGCATTTTTATATTCAACGCAAAAGTTTAGGCACGTAATATGTATAATATTCCATACCTAAGTCCAACCGTGATGTGATGTTATTTTGATAATAACTACAGAGTGATCAAAAACTCTCATTGAAAATTGAGATTAAAAAATCGTTGTCTGTTTTTCAAATAGAAACTCTTATTTTTATAATCATATCTTATTTAACATTGAAACTTAGGTAAGGTTGCCTCTGCCAAAAATTTGTAGTTTTCAAAATATTGGCAATTGAACATTTTTATGTTGAAAAAATGTTATATGGCTTTCAAGTTTTGTTGTTGTATAATCATGACGGCGACGCCTGTAAAAAAACTATCGAGAACTACAAAAACCTCAGTGTTTATTGTCATTTGACAATTATTTATCAAAATTATGCCGGGGCGACTGAATTATACTCACGAAGATAATTAAAATTTCTTTATTATCTATGCTGAATGTAACCAAGTTTTATCAAGAACCTGCCAAATATTTGCTGATATCCAGATAAACAAAAACCGTCGCGGAAGAGTGTTCGGCGAATAATAGAAAATTACAAAACTTTTGGCACCGTGAAGGCAAAAATGCATAAAAGAAATAACGTCCTTAGGACAAGTAGCTCTGCAGACAGGACTCTCGAAGAGCTTGATACACAGAACTCCGTTAAAGCACAACTTCCACCCTTATTCAATATCTTTGGTTCAACATCTGAGAGAAATGGATATGCAGAAAAGAGTTTTGTAAATTCATTTTAACGATGATACAAGAAGACTCTCGATTTTTTGGACAGCGAAATCTATGAAAAATGTTCTTTTTAACACACAAAATTCTTATTTTTGGAGTAATTCAAATCGTCATGCAGTAAGAACCCGGAATTTTCAAAATGAAAACTGAAAACTAGTATAAACGCAAATAATTATATGTCGATAGTTATAAGCATTTTCTAATATGCAATCATACCTCAAATTAACTGAATTTGAAAAAGTCTGGACGCAGCAAGTGCCTTATGCTGGTGAATTTTCATAGAAATAATCTGGTACCAAACATTCTTTTTTTTTTAAATGGCCATAACTTTTTTCTGGTAACTGAATGTTGGCATATGGTTTACTTTTAGCGAATTTTCTTTACAAAATTAACTAAGGAGATCACGACTTTAGAATTTTGAAAATATTTCTTCAAATGAGCGGGAACTAGGCGCCTAGAACACATATCTGGGGTCTGTTTCGATTTTTATATGTATATATATATATATATATATATATATATATATATATATATATATATATATATATATATATATATATATATATATATATATATATATATATATATATATATATCAACTCAAAAAATAATAGGACAATTTTGATCAAATTTTGTAAGCATTTTCCTTTTGCAAGTGGCATGGATAAGTTGGTTAGCCAGGAAATGCGGCCCAGGTTTTCCCGGAAAATTTGTTGATTTCTTTCGGGAATAACAAAGTAAGGGCAACCAAATCTGGTACGTATGTCCGTATTATAATAAATGAACCACGTACCAAAATTTCGATCTGTAAGTTAAAAGTCAAAAAAGTTATAGGCATTTGAAGAAAAAAAAATTGTGGTTTTCCTCAAAACGTCAAAGTCGCGATTTGAAACGCAAAAAAATGGCAATTCCTTATACTGTTGCATTTTTAATTGAAATATGATGCATGTTCGTAAAAAAAATCAAGACGCAGTAAGTGTGTTTTGGTAGCGAATTTTCATTAAATGCTAGGAAACGGGTTTTCTCAGAAACATTTAAAGTTAAAGTTAAAGTTATTTTCGGAAAATTGTTGTACATTTTCAAACAATACGGCATTTTAATAAAATATGGTAAATTTTTACTATATAGGTTATACCGGTAACTAAATTGATGCTTGCTTGAATTAAAAACATTTTATGGAAATTAACTTCCATAACGCACTCGCTGCGTCCAGACTTTTTATAACCTATAGCCACATACCCAATTCGGTGGCCCATTATTTTTTGAGTTACCGGGGTGATACACACACACAGAAATATATATATATATATATATATATATATACATATATATATATATATATATATATATATATATATATATATATATATATATATATATATATATATATATAAACATATCAAGATAGTAACTGACCAGACATGGGTTCTAGAGGCCCTAGTTCGCGAATTGTTTTAAAATTCAAAAGTGTATGAAAATTCACTAAAAAATATATGTAATAATATATTTCAGAATAACTGCACAAGGTCAATGTGATCAACTATACAATACCTCCACACAGCATTTAATAAACAAACCCGTCCCCTTATATTTGTCGGTCCTTACACGCACACAAGCCAGACAGTTTTTTTAACTGTTTTTTTTTGTTGCCATGTGTAGTTCAGAAACACAGTTATGTTTGTAGAATAAACACTATGGTTTATGGGGTCCAATACACACTTCAAACATAATCCATATTTAAAGGGTATTCACACAACGTGCGCATTAAACATAATTGCGGGACCTCACTTTATTTGCAAATATTTTCTAAACGAGCGTGTGTATAGTATTTTGGCGCGAATTATCCACATCTGGAGATAAACCTACAGCTACGACTCATCTCAAACATCAAGATCCCACAAGTTGGTGTGTTTTCGTGTGTCCCTGCAAACTTACGAGCACATGTGTGTGTGTGTGTGTGTGTGTGTGTGTGGAAGGAATTGGCTTCGGACATTACGTCCATTGGCCACAAAACTCTGCAGTAAATTTGTACCATTGTTATATCTATACATTGTTATAAAAAGCGATTCTCCTTCAAATATATTTATAATTTACTGCATGCATATAAATATTTACAACAATAGGGAGGGTTAAAGCGATAGACGTACATTTATGTGTAAGCTCTTACAGAGTATGACTATTTCTAAATGGCTATAGCATAAGCAGTATTTATCTTCTAACATATCAATTTTGTCAAAATATAAATGTTTGTGTTCTTACTTATTATTAAGAATAGAAGCAAAGGATACTTGCTTTGCGCCCAGGTGTCCTTCAGGGCATTTTTTTAACAAACAACACTGGACAGCTAATGACATGGGATAAAAAACAATAGGTGAGACAGTAGGAAAACTATATTTATATTAATATTATTTTTAAATAAGGCTAATACTAAAATACACATATAGAGATACAGCAAAACTAAATTTTGATTTTTGTATGCCCAATGAACTTTATAAGTATATTATAGATTTTCAGGCTATTTGTACAAATAAGTGTTGCTAAGTTCACAGGAAACTCTAATCCTGCATCTTTGAGTTCTTTCCAGAGTTGTTTACGCATCGGGTTATACAAACTGCACTGAAACATGAGGTGTTCTAAAGTTCCTAGGTAACTGTTGTCACATGTACAATAAGGATTGTTACTAATGCCTATTTTATGTAGGTGTTGTGGAAAACAGCCGTGATTCAGCTTCATTCTGGTAATTATAGTAAAATAGTACCTTGGAATAATAAATTCGTCAATATGTGGATTTTTTTTAGGCAACATTGGATGACTAAGTGTAAATCGATTAGTTGTTTTGTTAACAAACTCATGCCAAACACTTTCCCTTATTTCAAATTTAATTTTTTGATTTACATCGTCAGCAGTAATCCAGTTTATTATTTTGTTTGGACTTTCAATAGATTCTTTAGCTAGTTTGTCAGCTATTTCGTTGCCTGCTAGTCCCGTGTGCTCTTTTATCCACATAAATATGACTCGATTACCACCATCCTCTATAGACTGATACAGACTGATAATGTCATATTACTGGATTTTTGCCATGTTTGGTGTAATTTTTAAGTGAAAGCAGAACTGATTTGGAATCTGATAAAATTAGATTATGTTTAATTTTGTTTCCAATTGACCATTGAAGTGCTTCATACAATGCATATGCCTCCACAGTGTAAATAGATGCTATATTATTTAATTTAATTTTTTGGTATCTACCGTCTTGGGAATAAAAAGCACAGCCTGTCCCAGATAACGATTTTGAACCATCTGTAAATATTTGTGTATATTTGTCAAACTTTTCCAATGTTGCTTTAAGTATGGAACGATTTAGAGATGGGAAAATGGTATAATTTGGAAATATTATATCTATTTTGTGCATTTTTGGATAGAGTAGGGTAAATATTGGGATTTTGTCTTTTGGAACAATCGCGTTAGCAAAATGCATTGTATTGCCGTATGCATCAACCAATGGTGGATTTTTTTTTTGACCAATAAGTATTAGATAAGCATTCAAGAAAAAGCCAATATAATACCTTTAAACGTAATGGATAATAGTGTCGCCATTCGATAACTAGTTTTTTGGCCAAAATGCCCTTCTTAAGTATATCGGTGGTTCCTGGCGTTCCACCAGGACGGCATTATTTGATGATGATTTCATCGCACCAATACATATTTCAATTGCTTTCGTTTGTATGCGATCTATTATTTTTAAATTGGAGTTTGAAAAATATCCATATACGACGCAACCATAATCTATAATCGACCTAATGTAACATCTATAAAACATTAGACATATCTTAACATCTGCACCCCACGTTGAATTACAAACTGACTTTAGTAAGTTCATTCCTCGTTCGCACCTTCCCTTAATATATTTGATATGCGAAGTCGACAACAATTTCATATCAAAGATAACACCCAGATATTGATATTCTTTAACTATTGGTATATCACAATTTTGATGTCTTATTGTATTGATTATTCTTAATCTATACCTAGTAAAAAATATAACGCAAGTTTTTTGAGGACTAAGTTCAAAGCCTTGCTCAAAGAGCCACTTATTTAAATGATGTATGTCGATATTTTCGTTGTATAGAAACTACTTTTATACTGTTATTGTTTAGTTATTTTATTGTTGTAACTGTTATCATAGTTATTATAGGCTAGTTCTAGTTTTTATGTTAAATATTGACATACATCACACAGACATTTTGAAAACCTCATCTGTCATCTGTGTTTCATTTTATTTTCAATTTGATAAAATTTTTTGATCAAAACATATCATAACATAGCAACAGATATTTATTTGTAGTTGTCATGATTTCGTACTAATTAAATTTTAATCTGTCTGAAAATGCTGTTAAGCAGCGAAACTATAGTCACAGAAGCATTGAAGAACATCCTAGAACTTCCAGAATTCGAAGGGCCACTTGCTCCAGTTAGCTCACGCGCTGGCTACGTCCTTCACCACTAAAAACCAACAGTGAAGCCAGAGAAGTATTCTCCAAGTCTGTATGCAATACTCAAGTTTATTGACGCAATATTGATATGAATAACTATTAATGTATAAACAAATTTCGTCAGCATACTGAATGCAGTGCACTGAATCTTCAAATAGTTTATGCAACTCAGCTGTGTAAATGTTAAATAGCAAGGGGCTTAGAATGGATCCCTGAGGCAGACCTCTAGATGTAAGCAATGGACCATGTAAGTTGTTATATGTATCTCTAATATATATATATATATATATATATATATATATATATATATATATATATATATATATATATATATATATATATATATATATATATATATATATATATTTGTCTTGCATTATATAACTCAACAATGTTACTGGCAACTCTATCCGACAATCCGTCTAATATTAGTTTGTTTTTCAATATTTTTAAATTAACAGAATCATATGCTCCCTGTATGTCAACAAAAACACAACCTACGTAATTATTTTTAGAAAAGCTGCATTGAATATCTGACACCATGTGAGAAATTGCATGTATAGTACCTCTACTTTTGCGAAACGCATATTGGTTTTGCGGCAACAATGAGCTATATTCATGAAACCATTCAAGTCGCGCCTTTATCATTCTCTCAAAGGTTTTGAAGATGCAAGAACGTAAGGAAATAGGACGGTATGAGGACGTTAAATTAGGAACTTTTCCAGCTTTGTATAAGAGACAGATGATGATATATTTTATAGTCAGTATAATTACAGTTCACCCACCAATCGTTGTATATTTGTAATAAGTATACTTTTGCAGTATCTGACATGTTATTTAACATGTTATAGGTAAATTTGTCTTTACCTGGTGATGTGTTTTGTGTGTTTTTCTGAGCAGTATCCAACTCTTCCCTGTTAAAGGGTTGACCCATAATGCTATTATCATCATAACTGTCGCCCTCGGTGATCAAAGACTGATATGCAGATGGAGGTGCAAATTGTTGTAATATGTCATTAATAAGAGATTCTGGTAAAGGCATGGTTTTTGAACTGAAATTTTTATTACAAATTCTCCTCACAAAGCGCCATATATCTGACAGCAGTGTCGTCCTTTTAAGGTTAGAAACAAAATTTTGCCATGCCTTTTTCCATTTAAGTTTAAACAAACGTTTTGACTGAGCTTCTATATTTTTATAGGTTTATTAATTAGTTAAATTTGACGTTAACTGGTATGTGTGCAGTGCATTCTTACGCTTAGCTAGTACATCAAAACATTCATTATCGAACCAAACTGGAAGTGTCGATTTTGAGTTTGAAGCTTTTTTGAATTTCATTGAGATATCCGCAGCATTTGCTAAAGAATTAACAAAAAATACAAATTTCTCTTTAGAGGACATGTTTTTGGGTGCCTTTGACATGGCTTTATCTAAAACCTCTTGGAATGCATTCCAGTCTGCTGATGTTTCGCTCCATTTCAAATATGGCTTAGTCTTATCTTGCATGTGTTCTTTATGAATAACAGTAACTACCGGGAAATGATCAGAGCCAAGGGTATCATTAAGCACCCTCCAAGTCGAACAATTAGTTAAAGATTGACTGGCCAGTGCTATGTCAATAACTGACGGTAATTCATTAGGTCTAGTGATCTTAGTTGGTGTTCCATCGTTCAGTACTATAATATCCTGATTATCAATAGCATCTGCAAGGCGAGTGCCTGCAGCATTATCTCTTGGAGATCCCCATAAACTATTATGGGCATTAAGATCGCCTCCCATGACCAATTTTTATTTTGAAACTGTTGCAGTAAACAATTCCAATCACCATAACTTACATTATTGTTAGGAGGTACATATAAGGAAATGATATATAAATCCAAATCTATCAAACATATCGTGCACACTTCTATCTGTTGATTGGAACTGCCCACCACATCAATTTTTTTAATATTTTAAATAGTTTGCTATAAATATAGCTACTCCACCTCCTTTTCTATCATACTGCCTATCCATGCGAACAATATTATACCCATTAAAATTAAAATTATGTCGTACGTTTAAATGAGTCTCGCTTATTATAACTATGTCCATTGAATTTTGCAATAAAAAATTAGATAATCTGTTTATTTCTTTGAATAGAACGCGCATTCCACTGCAAAATTTCTAAATCTTTTTAAAGTTGTTTGTTCATGAATTTGTTTTTTTAGCAAGATATGTAGATAACAACTATTTTATATATGCTAAATCTGGTATGTTAATTGCTGTTGCTGTTCCGGGTATTAATTTCTGTAGAATGGCTGGAATTATTTCCGAAATTTGCTCAACTAGTTTCTTTTAATATGCCTGGTATTTATCTCTATGAGGGTTTGGTAACACAGAAGATAACTGAGTAGTTTTTACAATTGATTGGGGTAGAGGTGTTTTCCTTTTTTTTTGGACTGGTTAGTGTTATCGACATTGTTTTGTGAATATCGCTGGTTTCTTCTAAACGAAGCTGAAGGAAATTTAAAAGGAGATATTGTCGGAAATTCCCTGTCATAATTATCAGAAAGCAGTGCGAAACGATTACTATTCAAAATATTGGAATATAATTGTGGATTATCTGAAATACTTTCTGCTTCTTTGTACGAAATGTTTTTTCCGCCATAATCTTTTTTATTGCTTTTTGTTTTACAAATACTGGACAGTTTTTATCTGTATATATATGCTCATTTGATTTGCAATGTACAAAATTTTATATTAGACACACAAGTGCCGTCGTGCTCTTGCCCACAATGCTACAGCGCTGTTTACCACGACACTGTTGTTGCACATGACCGAATCTCATACACCCATAGCAGATAACGACCGAATAAATATATGGTTCAACTGAAAGTCTAACTCCATTAAGCTTAATATATTCTGGCAACTCTGACCCATAAAAGGAGACTATTGTAGTTTCCCTAGGTACTAATTTAAACGTTCCGTCTAATTGCGTTACCTTTCTCATAATACGTTTGACTTCCACTACTTCAATACTTGATTCTATTTCTTTTAAAAGATAATTATCATCAAAAAATGTATCCACATAACGAACAACACCTTTTCTCTGCTTTAAAAATCTTGGTGTATATATGCAGTAAATTTATTTTCTATCAAAGCTCTATTTTCAATTAATGCATTTGCTGATAAATAGGAATCACATTCAATTTTGACCCTATTTATACCTATATTCTTAATATCTCTAACAGAATTTCCTAATTTTGCAACTTTAAAAATATAATGACCGATTTGCGTGAAGTTTACCAACATTTTTTTGTTCGTGTTCAATATAAACAAAGAAAGGGCCTTTATCAGCCGAACGACATCGAATACTTTTATCAATATTATTTCTCTTAATTTCAGCGTCTATACGTTGTGAATTCTTAACATTCCTTTTATCCTTATCAGCTAAATTTACATTAGTTAAATTATCATTTTTATTTATTAATTCTAAATTATTTGAATTACTACATGGAACAATCTCACCGATTACGTTTTCCTTATACTCGTCTACATCAATAAGCATATCTTCTCGATCTGGTCACTTTCTATTATAGCCAGCTTCACCATATTCTCCACTATCCATTTTTAATTATATTTAACATAAATTTTTTTTATGAAGGTACGTTGGTTTACTTTTTTTCAGTAATTATTATCAAACTACTACAATACTTTATTTTAAACTTTAGCTAATTGCCGATTTTAAAACAAAAATATCGGCAGCATTTTTTAAGTGTTAACACTTCGACGTACACTCTACGACTGTGTTCCTTTATATCTGACACCTTCTACAACAATATCTTCGTTATCAAAATTAATTTCAGAGTCTCCAATCTAAAATTAATTTCAGAGTCTCCAATCTAAAATTAATTTCAGAGTCTCCAATCTAAAATTTATCTGAAAGTAGGACATGCCTAATCACATGCGTATGATCAAAGGCATCATTGGAATCCCTTATCATTGCTTCTATGTATTGTCGAGGTAGTGGAGCAAATTGGTCCAAATATATCTCAAAAGAAGGTTCACTGAGCAATCTTTGAAGTTCTGCTGTGCTAATTTCAGCGGGAAGCTCCGGTTCTTGTTCAGGTTCTGCGATAAATACCTCTTCACCTAACGGCTCTTCTTGAAATAAGCGATGCGGTCTCATTTTTTGTTTCATATTTCACAGACGTTTTTTCTGGCTTGTTAAATTCTTCTTTTACTTTAAATGCATTTTTTCCAGTTTAAGATCTGAAAGTATATTTTTAAGGGTTCTGTAATAGGTTTTAATTCTTTCTCTCTCTGAATGGCAGATTCTACATCAGATTTTAGACTTTGCAACTTTCGTTTAAGTGCTTTTCTTGTTTGAATTAGCTGTATTGCAACTGTTTGATCCATGTTTGCCATTAACGTGATCATCATAAATATGTTTCACATTAGTATTATCTAGTTTAAATATTACAAGCAAATTTGCATTATCTCTAATTAATTGTTTTGGAATTGAGAAATAAGTTTGACATAGATAAAAACAATCTGCATTGTTATGGCGGTCGGTGCAAAAATAATCTCTCATAATGCTTTGATTGCAGCAAACATTATCATCAAATATTATTATTGAATTTGACTTTATCTGGTCAGGGGGAACTGTCATCACCGTTTTCATATTCAAAATATCCTATATCTGTAATAGGTCGTAAAAGATGTTTGAGATATTTATATTTGGGTTGGTTAAGTGACTTGGAATTGATGTAAATGTTTTCAAAACGTAATCCATTCGGATGTTCTGAGAGCGTAACCATTACATTTGTTTTTCCACAACCGGATGCTCCAACCAACAGACTTCTTTTACATTCATCACCTAATAAAATACCGTGTCGGCTGAACTTTTCTGCTAAAGAAATGTCATCGTGATCCTGAATCGGCAACTTTAATGCTTGTTGCGTCACCCCCATTTTATTTATGACAAATGATTTGAATTAAGTAAATTAAATGTATTTATAGATTACAAAAACAAACTTCAAGAGTATATATATATATATATATATATATATATATATATATATATATATATATATATATATATATATATATATATATAGCTGAATAGTTTCATAAACCAATGATACTTCTATTATTTTTCAACCTAATCACACAATATGAAGTTAAAACGTTTGTTGGCACTGGCACTTCGTAGAAAAGGTAAATTATTCAAATTATTTTCCAGAATGCCTTTCGGCATTAGAGGAAAGCATAAAAAATCGAAACGTAGTAAGAAAAGTAGAATAGTACGTGCTCCCAAAATTGGTGGTTTTCTACCTTTCTTGCTACCTGCTCTGGGAGCGTTAGGTGCGTTAGTCGGAGGCGGCGCCAGTATAGCGAAAACCGTAGTTGATGCCAAGAATGCTGCAAAGGTATTACAAGAAGCAAAACGTCATATGGAACTTGAAAAAGTTGCCAGATCATCTAAAGGTTCTGGGTTATTTTTAAAACCGCATCAAAAATAGGTCCGATTAAACTACCATCGCGACCTTTGAGGAATGTTCATTTACTAAAGTTTGCAAATTTGTTGAGGATAAAAAAAATTCAGGGAGCATACATGAGAGACAATCTACCAATCAAAATGAAAAACAACGAGTCTGTGGCATTATTAATCTTGACAGTAAACAGGGTAGCGGAACTCATTGGACCGCATATGTAAAGAAAAAAGCACATATAAATTATTTCGATAGTTATGGAAACTTACGGCCCCCCAGCGATGTAGTTAATTATTTTTTTAGTGATGGAATAGTAACACAATTACTTATAATTATCAAAGGCAGCAAAGTCCCCATTCTTTTAGGTGTGGTCATCTGTGTTTGAAATTTCTACATAACACACAGTAATCTCTGCTGTATTGCCAGTTGTGTAACATGTCTTATGCTTTTACATTTTTGGGAAAGGAATCTGTGCTTAGCGCAGATTTAAATCCTCCAATATTTCTAGATGACAATTCACAATATGTGATTGGTCTAACAAATTTCGAGACTTTCAATGTTATACTAATATTGATGAAACCAACAATAAATTTTTCTATGGCACTGAACATGTTACAATTCCAACAGGTTCTTATGATATTTCAGATATACATCAGTATTTACAAAAAAACGTGAAAAAAGAAACTTTAAAACTCGAAGCGAATAATAATTCATTAAAAACTATTTTAAAATGTAGTAAAGATATTGATTTTTCAAAACCCAATTCCATCGGTAAACTTTTAGGATTTAGTAATAAGCTTTTACAGGCGAATTTAGTTCATCAATCAGAAAATCCAGTTGAAATTATTAAAGTAAATGCTTTATGTATTGACTGCAACATATCTTCTGGTTCCTATAATAATGGTAAGCCGGTTCATACAATACATCAGTTTTTTCCCACTGTACCTCCTGGATATAAAATAGTGAAAACGCCTCAAAACATCATTTACTTTCCAGTTACCGTTAAGACCATTACTAATATTAACATTAAGCCCACTAAGCATGGTAACTTACAAATGCTTACCGCAACGTTAAATAATCTACCGTTAAGTTTGCAACATTTCTAAATGTTTGCAGGCAAAAAACCAATGCAAACTTACAAATGAAACTTTAACGTAACTTTCAAATATAATATCTCGTTTGCTGGCTTGTTGTTTTTCTCCATTTGTAAGCTCACGTAAAGTTACAATTGTAATGTTTCTGAAAGTTTGTTTTGATTTGTAAACAACATTTATTTGAATTCCCTCCATTTTGGTGATCGTCTATGCTCGATCGTATGTCATCGTCGTCCAATAGCAACACCGACGCCAACAGCGAAAGCGAACTGACTCTGACTTCTGACAAAGCGCCCGGCATTAATTAATGGCGGTTTGTTGTTTACATTTTTTATAATTGCGTCATCATAAGTTGTTATTTGATCTATGTCTATTTATTTTCCTGGAAGTTTTAAAGATTGAACAATCTTATTGTAGCCTGAATTGTTTGAATTTTGGGTAATTAAGTAATTCGTTGTCTGGAGTGTAGATAATGAAGTATATCCACAAACATTTCAGGTAAGAATCCCTAAAACAGCAATAAAATTAGTCACTTTTCTGTTGCATAATTATTTTGGTATGTGGCTATTGGTGAATTATTATGAAATATACTGTAAAAAAAAAGAAAACCTAACCTTGCTAAATACGAATTTTGTTATGTCCTTAGAAGCAGCCTGGAGATGTCTTACCTGGTCAGACCAATTCATTTTAAAACGTTAAATATGATTGACCTATGGAAGCATGTGGCTTATCCATAGCAATCGACATCATAAGAACAGCGGAACAGTATCCTATGCTATGGAACATTCATATGGGTTAACTAGTCAGCAGCGGAACATGTGTTTATCCTGCAAAAAAGAGCAATAAGGACTGCAACAAGAAAGCTGCCCAAATGTGTTCGAGGCTATATCCTTCTTCAGTTTATGTATTCAAAATATTCAGTGAATGATGAAGCTCGCAACAATACCAGGTGCAGGCATGAATTAAAAATACAGTTCCACAAAAAGGAGAAAACAAACCAGATGTTTGATTACTTGGGAATCAAATTCCTCAGTTTTATACCTAATGTTATTAAGATGCTCCCACTAACAAGATTACAGTAAGCACTAGTGGATGTTATAAAACAAAAACCAAGGTGAAGGAATTTATTTGTGCTCTAAACTAATGTGTATAGTGTCTGTGTGTGTGTGAGTGCGCTAGGCAAAAGCTTTGGAAGGCAAGTTCCACTAGCCACAGACTTTATATATATATATATATATATATATATATATATATATATATATATATATATATATATATATATATATATATATATATATACGTAATTCATTGTAGTCATAATTTTGCTTTATTTTAACTCAATGTTTCTGAATGTACACAGACATTGGCGGTACTATACTTACTCGATAGGGATAGTTACGACATGCGCGAACACTTTCAGAGACTGTTGCCATTTTTAAGCTATTTTCGCAGTAAAGTTGTATTCATTTCCCTGCGCTTGATTTATCCATTGCATATCTCACGTTTGCTTAGTTAAACTTTTTCTAAAATCGAAAATTTTAGATATTTCTTTTTCACAATAGTATTTGATATGTTGACTTTATTTTATGTAACATGTTACCACATATTTTAGAAGCTAAAAAAATTCTCGCCTCTCAAAACAAGTAATGCCGCAGAAGACTTTGTTTTTGTTATTGGTGTTTCACACATTTTTCTAGACGACTAAGAGTTATTTAGTAAAACAATATCAAAAACAATTAATTGGTATTCATTTAGAAAAAAGAATTTTTGAAATCGGTCAATTAATAACGATATCACGAGTTCAAGTTATCTATTTTGTCGCTGAGTTTTGACTAGAACTGCATTTTAGGCTAAACATGGACACTTGCTATATGTCTTAACTATCTCTATCTAGTAACTATAGTCGGTACTTATGAAGACAGTGACTTATCATGTACATTTGATGGTCAATAAAATCTATATATCTGTCAGCAGAAATGAATAATAATATGTTTAAGTCTTTAATTATTTTTATGTAATAAAGATTTTATTCTAATTAACATTGTCTTAAGTCTTTTTTTACAGTTTTATAAGAAATATATATTATGTATAAATACACCTATACATATATTCAGTATCAGTTTGTAACTTGAAATAAATTCAGTTAATCAAATAGTTTCCTTTTTTCAAAAATGCTTGGACACCTTGGTTAGTATTTCAAGTTGCAGTCTTTTAAAAAATCTATACAGTATGTACCATATTTGAAAAATGACTTCATCGATAATTTCTTTAAATCAACCCTTACGTTTTTGTTGGCTTTTTTAAAGGTCTAACATGTGAAGTTGTAGAAAACCAGCAGCTTTAAAATTTTTATTCATTGATAACTACACAATTTTTTTTCGTGCTATCAACTCAAGATTTATAATAAAAATTTGAAATTTGGTGGTTTTGTATCGCTTGATGTGTACTTTAAAAAAAGTCATCAAAAAGCTAAGGTTGTCATTTAGAAAAATTATCAATGACATTTGACACAAATTGTATAATACATTTTTGAAAAGATTGTAACTGAGATTATTATCTGACTCTGAGTATTTTTGAAAAAAAGCTGAAGTAGATTAATTGGAATTATCCCAAGTTCCAAACTTGCACTGTATATATAATATATACAATTGCAGATAAGTTGCAAATGTAAGTTTAAATTTTACAACTTTGCTAGGTCCTTTTACAATTGAAGCTTGCTGTAAGGCAACATGTGTAAGTATAAAGAAAGTTTGTAACAGCTCACTACAGTAAACTTGCAGTAAAGTTACAAAAGAAACACTTACATATGTAAAGTCACTGGGGGGAGGATTTGCCATTTGCAACAAACTTGCAGGAGGCTTTCTGCAAGTAATCTATCAAACTTACACTTGCTTTGGAAAGGATTCTGCAATGTTAATGCAATATTACCTTGCTCAGTGGGAGGTGCTTGATCAAGACGGAAACTTAGTACATTTTAGCGGTGAAGCGGTTACAGTAAAGGTGCATTTAAAGAAAGATATATAAATGGTTGTGAGATATAATGCTTTATATACACCCTCTTGGTTTCCAGAGTATAAAAACAGAAACCTTCAGAAAAAATTCAGTATTCCAAAAAGGCCTAAGCAATTAACACTTACCAACCGACAATTCTTAAAATTACTTGGTTTTCAAGTAAAATGAATATTCTTGACGTTGCACAAAAAGTAGTTGTAGATGATTCTATTAAAGATTACCAAGCAGGTTGTAGTGGAATTTTCCTTTACGTAATAGTAAAGGATTTTTTCACGCCCGAGGAGGTACCACCCCATACAACAAGGGGCCGGTGAAGTCCCAACGGACGTTTCCGGTTCTGGTGTATGAGTAGGTTTCCCTTATAAGCAAAAATGATGATGGCTCCTCCTTGTACAAAATATTCCGGAGGCAAAATACCCCACCATTCGGATCTCCGGGAGAGGGGTGTATAGGGGGCGCCAACATCAAGATTTAACATATCCTTTGCGAATATATGTGGCCTAAATTCTAACCTGAACTCCGTCCACCATTTTCTCCAGGCTAACAGGCCCCAACTCCTCTTCCTCACCGAAACCCAAATCAGTGCCAAAACAGCCACTAATCACCTTAATTTCCCGGGGTATGAGCTCCTTACTTCCTTTAGATTGCGTGGAGGCGTGTGCGCATACGTCCGTAGCAATCTACCCTGCACCAGACTCCCCAGTTTAGAAGCTGGAAGAAAAGACATACTATGGATAAAACTCTCTCTCAGGGCTGCAACTAAATTCATCTGTTGCATTTACTGGTCACCTTCTGACAACAACTTTTCCAGCTCTTTGACTACCTTTCTAAAAAAACCGACTATCTGATTTCTGAATATCCTTCATCCGAGGTCATTATTCTTGGTGACTTCAATGTCCATAATAAGGAATGGCTAGGATCTTCAAAAACCGATCCACAAGGGAGAGCAGCGGAGGCCTTTGCAGTCAGCAATTCTTTAGCCAATATGGTTCAGCAACCTACTTACTTTCCTCGCATCCCAACACACAGCTCAAATCCTTTGGATCTCCTTCTTACTACACAACCTGAATGCTATAAGATATCAGTCACCGCCCCCCTTGGTCGCTCAGACCACGGCATGGTCACAGCTTCTTGCGCAATGCAACCCGAGGTCACACAGTCATCACACCCACGTATCGTTTGGCACTACAACTCCGCAAACTGGGACGAAATGCGGGATTACTTTTCCTCATTTCCATGGGCGTCTGTCTGCTTCTCTCATCCTGACCCCTCTGATATCTCACAAAACGTCACCAAAATTATCCAAGCTGGCATGGAATTATTTATCCCACGTACACAAAAAACCTCTTCAGCCACTTAAAAGCCCTGGTTCTCTAAATCCTGTGACAAGGCCAGACTTGAAAAGGTCAAAGCTCACAAAACGCTTCTACACAATCCCAGTCAAGAAAATCGTCAAGCATTTAACGACGCAAGAAACCGCTATGTCCGCATTCTTTCTGAGGCAAAAAACTCGTTTAATAACCACATCAAAAATAAAGTCCTCTTAAGCTCCAACGGCGGCAAACCCTTCTGGACTTTTGCTAAATCTATCGGGAATAATTTCTGCAAAAGCCTCTTGTCTCAGGGGATGAAATTGTTTCGACCGCCCTGGGCAAGGCTGAACTTTTTGCTTCGTTGTTCGCCGCCAATTCTACTCTCAACCCACCTCCAAATGTTCAACACCAACAGTCCCCAATGTCGCGCATTAAATGACGGATATCATTTTCAAAACTAAAAAGGTACGAAAGATGCTCTCTTCTCTTAATACCAGGAAAGCATCTGGCCTTGACGAGATCCCAGCAATTGTTCTCAAAAAATGCGCACCAGAGCTTGCTCCTGTCCTGACTCGTCTGTTTCAGATATCTTATAATAAAGGCATATTCCCTAGTAACTGGAAAACTGCTCGAGTACAACCCATCCCCAAGAAAGGATCCAAAGCGCTTCCTAGCAACTTCAGGCCTATTTCTCTCCTTTCAGTCGTCTCTAAAGTGATGGAAAAGTATATAAACACCGAATTACAAAAATTTCTTGAAAAACACTGTCTAATCCACGACAGGCAGTATGGATTCCGTCAGCGCAGATCGACTGCCGACCTCCTTTCCTTTGTCACTCATTCTTGGAACAAGTCCATGAAACAACACGGTGAATCCCAGATTGTTGCTCTAGACATATCCAAAGCATTCGACCAGGTCTGGCACGCAGCGCTGCTTAATAAACTTCCGGCCTATGGCCTACCACCAAAACTTTGTACCTGGACAGCAAATTTCCTCTCCAACAGGACCATATCTGTTGTTGTGGATGGCCATTCCTCTAAACTGTATCCAATTAATGCAGGAGTTCCTCAAGGTTCAGCTTTAGCCCCTACTTTGTTTCTTCTCCACATCAATGACCTCCTCTCTAGCACATCCAACCCAGTTCACAGCTACGCGGGCGACAGCACCCTCCATTCAAATATACAATATTCTAAGCCTGTCTCTTTAGCCCAATTAGATGAGGATCGCAGACTCATGGAGGGTTCTGTCTCCGTGGATCTCCAAAAAATATTAGACTGAGGAAGTAGAAAGATTGTACAATTCAACCCCACCAAAACTAAGTCTTGCTTTCTTTCTCACAAGAGATACACCAGCCCTAGACCCATCACAATGAACAACCAAGTTATTCAAAGTAATGAGTCCTTTTCTCTTGTTGGCATTTCTGTGGATCGAAATCTTAATTAGCACCAACATGTCACATCAATTGCAGAAGCGGCTGCTAAGAAATTAGGTTTCCTCTTCTGGGCTCGCAAATACTTTTCACCAGCTAATCTCTATTCCTTATATACTTCACAAATAAGGTCAAACCTCGAATACTGCTCCCACATCTGGGGTGCCGCTGCCGCTTCTACACTCGCTATCCTGGACTCCATTCAAAAGAGAGATATAGTCTCATCGGTGACACTACCCTACCCTACCCTACCCAAAGGCTGCCACCCTTTGCCCACCGACGTGCCGTTGGTGACCTCTCTCTCTCTTTTATAGATATCTGCACGGGCACTGCTCAGAGGAGCTTTCCTCCATAGTTCCCCCACCTGTTGCCCCCAACAGATCTACCAGGGGAACAGAGCGAATGCACGCTTTTACTGTCCAGGTCACCAGACTTAGAACATCTTGTTATGCCCGCTCTTTTGTCCCGAGGACTTCCAAGTTGTGGAATTCCTTGCCGGAACCTCCAAACCTTCAAGTCCAGAATTAACAAGCTGCCTCTTTCCTCCTTGTCAACACCCACGGTACGATAGTATTTAGGCTGTAAGCCCTCGTGGTGTGTTGTTGAAAATAAAATAAAAAACAGTACCATACCTACGAGGCATGTACATTTTCACAATTTGATTATAACCATGAACAGCGGATCACTGTTCAAGAACTTGATGCATATACACTTCCTTCTGACAGCTTTTTGTACATTGAAGGTAAATTAACCAAAACAGATGGTACAGTGTCGAACAATTTTTTTTAAATTAACAATGCAATAGCTTTTATTTTTAGAGAAATTCGTTATGAACTGAACGGTTTTATAGTAGATTCAACGCGTAATGTAGGACTTGCTTTAACAATAAAAAATTATTTATCATTAAATTCTAATGAGGGCATAATACTTCAAAACGCAGGTTGGTTTCCTAAAAGCGAAAAACGCACAGATGATCGTATCAAAGTCGATGCGAATGGAAATTGTAATGTTTGTATTCCATGATCCCACTTATTGGGATTTTTTGAAGATTACCGTAAAATTATAATGAATATGAAACAAGAATTAATCCTTATTAGAAGCAGTGATGATCAAGATGCTGTAATCTACATTGATGATCCTGCAGCTCCCACCCCTACAGTAGATGAGCCGAAAGTTACAATTGAGAAGGTGTCCTGGAAAGTTCCCCATGTTACCGTTTCTCTCGCACAACAGTTACAGATTTCCAGACAAATTCAAAAGGGGGTGTAAATTCCATTAGCCTTTCGAAGCTGGGAGTTAATAGAATACCCAGCTCTTCCAGAAACATCTAGACATACTTGGCCAGTTAAGACCACTACAAAACTCGAATCACCACGCCATATTCTTACAGGATTTCAAACTGATAGAAAATGAAAGCTTTTAAAAAATATGAGTAAATTTGATAATTGTAACCTAAGAAATTTTAGAGCTTTTCTAAACACTGAAAGGTATCCTTACCAGGACCTCAACTTAAATATTCTGGAAAATAAATTCGCCTCACTTTACGAAATGTTTTCAAAATTTCAACAATCTTATTATCAAAAAGAAAATCAACCCCTTTTTACACCAACTGAATTTGCAAAATTAGTGCCTTTAGTTCATATTGATTGCTCCCGACAAAAGGATAGCATTCAATCAGGGTTAGTTGTAGTGAGACTTGAATTCGAAACAAATGCAAACATACCACATAACACATCCGCATACTGTTTAATTTTGCATGATAAACTATTTACTTACAATCCCCTGACGAAAATCGTAAGACAAATTTAATTATACTATATAAGCTAAATGCACTCCTTTACCTATTTCAATTTGATTATGACGTTGAGGTATAAACAACAACACAGTGCTCATTTAAAAAAACTAAAAGAACTCAAAAAAGTGATTTTCTTTTACGGCATGAAGAAAAAAATGTATAAACGCTTTTCAAATCTATCATTGTAAACTATGGTACTCGTAATTGACATTCAAGGTTTCAAACTGGAAAATAATAAATTTCTTCCAAAAGAACTTGCATCGTTTGATGGTTCCAAGATCTGTCACTATGTTTTTAAAGCACCATTTAGTCTGGATTATTTACCTCAAAATTTACAAGTGCAGACGAAATGGTTAATACACCATCATCCTTGTATTGATTGGAAATCAGGTTTTACAACAGTACACAATTTTGCTGAAATAATCAAATATCTTACAAGCAACATAAACGTCGTTTATGTGAAAGGAAAGGAGAAAGCTGATTATGTAAAAAAAAATATTCATCAACCCTCGTTTTGGAATTAGGTGAACAACCCGCACTTCAAATATCTACACTTTCTTGCATTTATCATTTAAATAATCATTGCGTTTGCGCCCTAACTAATGTATACTTTTTATTTAACAATCATGTTATGAATTAAGTTTTGTATTGTAAAAAATAAAATGAGTAAAAACATATATTTGCTTGTAAAAAAAACATGAAAAAAAAATAAAACTAGTTAAAATATATATTTTTTATATTTATTTAAAGCGATGTATAGGAATGCAATGTCTAATTACATTTTTTTATTCTACAAATTTAAAATGGAACATAATGCGTAAGTGTGTGTTCAATTTCTCCATTTTGCACATAAGCTTTGTATGATAGAACAAAAAACTTATTTGTACAGTTACCACTTAAATATATGTTACACAATTCATACAAATATGAATTGGTCCAGTCATCTCCTTCAGACTCAAATTTTTCATCACCAACTATGTTTCTTATTTTACAGACAATTATTCTAAACTTATCTTCTAGCTCAGCACTGACATTTACTGTTCACATTTCCCATCATATTAAATTGTTTATGCTGCACCGACGTTGACTGTGGCTTCTTAACTACTGACACTACTCACTGTTTCCAATATTCCCAGCTGGCCCCATTCTTAAACAACTACACACATGTATATGAAGGAGTGAATGTATAGCGGCAGTACAGTTTTTAGTGTAGAAACGAACAGTGTTTCTGTGATGAAATTTTTTAAGTGTGCATATTTAATTATTGCGGTAAGTGTTATTTTTTCTTACTTCTTTTGATTAATCAGAAAGTTTATTTCAAATAGACCCTTTCTCTGATGCTTTGTCAAATTTTCGTAAAAAATCAATAAAGTTTAATATATCCATTATTATACAAGATATGAAAAAAATTATATACATTAATTGTAGGAATATTTGAGCTATATCTTAAAAAATTATTTCTACAATCACAGGTGGCCCATAAGTCGTTAGTGATACAATTTTTTTAATAATATATATATATATATATATATATATATATATATATATATATATATATATATATATATATATATATATTATGTTATTGTATTTTTTGCATTTTCCTTCGAAATATTATGCATGTTTGTAAGAAAATAAATTCGGGACGCAGTAAGTGCAGTATAGTAGCGAATTTTCATTAAATGCTTCAAATTTTAATAGCTCAATTTGCTATTAATTTATAAGGTTAACCAAGAAACCGATTTTTTCGAGAACACTTTAAGTGTACTTTCGGATTTTTTTTGGTACATTTTCAAACAATAAAGTTATTTTGATGAAACATAGCACATTGTTTCTACTATAGAGGTTATACTGGTAAACAAATTTAATGCCTGCTTTCTTAGAAAAAGACATATTTAGTATTAAAAACAATTTTATGAAAATTCACTACCATAACACACTTGCTGCATCCAGACTTTTTTTGATTATCGTTTTTAATTTTTTCTGGCTTTTTTTACATTATAATTTAAATATATAAAATAAGTATTAGATTTTTTCTAGCTTTTGCAATATAATATTTGTCGAATTTTCATTTAAAAAAAATTAAGTTTAATATATCCATTATACAAGATATGAAAAAAATTGTATACATTAATTATAGGGTGTCTTGAGCTACATTTAAAAAAATTATTTCTACAATCACAGGGTGGTACTATAAGTGATACTAATTTCCTTTTTTATAATAGAACACGCCTGATGTTATTGTATTTTTTGCATTTTCCTTCGAAATATTATGCATGTTTGTAAGAAAATAAATTCGGGACGCAGTAAGTGCGTTATGGTAGCGAATTTTCATTAAATGCTTCAAATTTAAATAGCTCAATTTGCTATTAATTTATAAGGTTAACCAAGAAACCGGTTTTTTCGGGAACACTTAAAGTCATTACATTTTTAAAAAAAATGTGAGGGAAGGGACATAGATATAGCAAAAAAATACTTTTGTAGAGAAATAATGATACTTCAGAGATCTTTTTTATTTCACGATTAGAATGCGATTAAAGAGATATTTATTATAAGTATTTAAAACCAATAACTAAAATAAAACCACAAAATTTTTTTGGTGAAACAACCATTTGCGTTATTTGTGAAATGCCATTTATAGATTCAGATATAAAAGTAAGGGATCACTGTCAGTTAATGGGAAACTTTAGAGGTGCGACACGGCACCTACAACCTTAATTTTAAAACCCCTTTGCAAATACCATTTTTCCATAACTTGAAAAAAATTATAATGCAGATGTTTTTTTTAAAACAACCTTTAGCAGATGGTGTCCGTGTGTGTAGGAGCACATTTAAGGGGAGAATAGTGAGTTATCAAATTACTTCTGACTATGTAGGACTAAATATAATTGATTATATGAATCGTGTTAAAGATAAGTCTATTGATATGCTTAAAAATGGACTTCATAAACTAACAGCATTTAAATGTAATTTTGAATTATTTGGATTATATATTTTACCCTCTCGTAATATAAGAGAAGTTAAATATCATCATAACACATCTAATAAAGTAGTAACATCTTCATCTGATTTAGAAAATTTGTTTAATGATTTTGTAATTAGACTAGACCAACGTGCTTCAGACTTCACAGGCTGGGCGCTGGAAAAAATATATATTTGGAACTAAATATTAATAGGTATAATCCTTTAAGAGCTGCTTCATACTTGCCATTACCATGTGAAATCGCATTAAAAAAATCTATAATTAATATGAAAAATAATTATGTATATTGTTTTGCTTGGTGAGTACTAGCTGCTATTTACAAACCAACTGGCTCAGTTTCTTCACCAATTTTGATTGCGAACAAAAGCTACTTCGACATGCTCAAAATGATTGCAATTATGTGACTGCAAAAATTCCACAGTTAAATACAAGGATTGATAAGTTAGGTCATACGGTTTTAGATAACGTTTTAAAATTTAAAAAGTTCCAAAAGCAACTGAGATTACCTTTTAGTGAATTTTCTTTAAAAAAATTCGCTAAGTAGGAGATCCCGACTTTTGAATTTTGAAAAAATGTCTTCAAATGAGCGCTAATTAGGCCCCCCAGAACACATATCCGGGGTCAGTTTCAATTTATATATATATATATATATATATATATATATATATATATATATATATATATATATATATATATATATATATATATATATATATATATATATATATATATATATATATATATATTGTTGTTTTCTGATTACTAAAGACTCTATTTAATAATACACTTTATTCAAACAAGACAAAAAGAAACATTACAATGATTACACATTCATTTACATATTTTAACAGAGCTATCATTACACGCTATACAACATTCTTCGACATACCCTTTTCAACCTCTTAACTAAACTGTCACTGTCACTTCTTCTTCCTTTTATATTGTTTCTGTCCTCGAAAACATTATTCCACAACACCCTCTCTTAATGTTTTCGGTTAACCACTTAATTACTAAACATTCACAAATTTACATCTTTTGCATTAGTCTACTTACAGGTTTTTAAACATCTTACAAATCTATCTGAAAATCAAAGAAGGAAATTACAGCACCACAAAATTTCCCTTCCCTAATTTTCACCCAAACCTATCCTCTTGCAGTTTCTATAAAATGTTTCACTCGACGATTATTTTCTGGATTCTTTGTTAACGCAATACATCCCTGATTATCTTCGAAAATTTGTATTTTCTCTATCTTAATATTTAAATCTGCCAATAATTTTTTATACCAAATACTGTCTTGCACACAACTGCAAAGTGCAATTAGTTCTGCCTCTGACGTAGATAATGCAATACAATTTTGTTTCCTAGTTACCCATGATATAGTATTCCCAAAGATTTTTATGAGATAACCAGATACTGATTTTCTATCATACAAGTCGCTTCCCCAATCTGAGTCAACATAACAAACTAGTGGCAACTCATTTTCATTTCTTTTATAAACGAGATTCATATCAATTGACTCTTTTAAGTATCTTAATACCCTTTTGAGATGATTCCATATTTCCTCTGTAGCTCTATCTTGGTATCTACTGAAATAGTTTACACAAAAGCTTATATCCGGTCGTGAACCAAGCATCAAATACATTAGACTACCTACTAACTCTCTAACTGGTTTGTCTGTTCTTATATTTTCATCTACCTTCAAATTTAATTTTGGATCCATTGGTACAGCTGACGGGTTGCAGTTTTCAAAGTTAAACATTTTCAAAATTTTCGTTAAATACCTTTTTTGATTTATTTTCATAACACCATTTGTTCTGTCATAATCTATTTCCAATCCTAAAAAAACTTTTCAACTCTCCCTTGTCCTTTATGTCAAAATTAGCAATTAAATCATCTTTACACAAATTCAAAAAATTTAAACTGGAGCCAGCCAAAATTATATCATCTACATATAACAACAACCAAACAACTTCCCGATTAAAATTCTTGAAATATAAACAATAGTCATTTTCTGATCTTATAAATCCAGAATTTAACAAAAACACATTAATTTTGTCATTCCAACATCTCGATGATTGTTTCAATCCATAGAGTGACTTATTCAATTTTAAAATATATCCTGGTTTACATTTAATGCCTTCAGGTGGATATATAAAAACATTTTCTTTCAATTCACCATTTAAAAATGCTGTCTTAACATCTAATTGGAAAAACCAAAAATTAAACTGAACACCTACAGCCAACAATGTTCTAATAGTTGACATTTTTGCGACTGGTGAATATATCTCATCGTAATTAAATGAATTTTGTTGAGCAAATCCTCTCACAACTAACCTTGCCTTGTATTGATCATCTTTGTCTTTTTCTAAAGGCTTATAGCTATATACCCATTTGGTATCTAATATCTCAGTGTCCTGTGGTACTTTTACTTGTTCCCAAGTTTCATTTTTCTCTATCGACTCTATTTCTCTATTCATAGCTTCTCTCCAAAATTTTCCATCCTTTCTTTCTTTTATTTCACCAACACTTCTTGGGACCTGTTCAACAAATGACACTGCATCAAATGCCATATATAATTCATAGTCTTGTAATTTTGTTGGTAATTTTTTAATCCTCTTATTTTGAGTTTCATTCTCTATAATATCTTCCCTCTCTAGATTTTTATTTTCCTCATCTTGCTCTTCAATAACGTTACTACTATCATTACCATGTTCTAGATCTTCAATTTTTTCAGCACCTTTATCATCATTTTCACAATCTCCATCATCACCATTTTCAATATCCCTATATACCTGAGTGCTATTATAATAAAATGAGTTTTCATCAAAAATTACATCCCTCGCAATAATAACACCTTGTTTTTCTACATTCCACAATCTATATCCGTTTACCGCATAACCTATCATAATACATTTTTCAGCCTTCTTATCAAATTTTGTTCTTAATTCTCTTGGAACATGCGCATAAGCCACACACCCAAAAATTCTAAGGTTACTTATGTTAGGCTTCTTACCAAACCAAATTTGTGCAGGTGTAACTCTATCTAGGCTTGCACTGGGACTTCTGTTTATAACATACACTGCTGCTCTGATTGCTTCATTCCAGAATTCTTTTGGTAAGCAAGCATCGTTCATCATTGCTCTTGCCTTGTCCACAAGGCTTCTGTTAAATCTTTCCGCCTTTCCATTCTGTTGAGGTGTGTATGGGACTGTATAGTCAATCACTGTGCCATTTTCCTCACAACATTTTTTAAATTCGTTAGATATGTATTCCCTGCCATTGTCACATCTCAGTACTGAAATTCGTTGATTAAACTTTGCCTGTACCATATGCATGTACTCTTTAAAACAAGAAAATACCTCACTCTTTTGCTTAATTATGTAAACACAGACAAAACTCGAAAAGTCGTCAATAAAACTGACAAAATACCTACAATCATCATAAGAATATGGTGTGATAGGCCCAACAACATCAGAATGTACTATCTCTAATACTCTTTTAGCTCTAGTTCTAGTTCCAAACCTCAATCTAGACATTTTCCCCATAATACATGACTCACAAAATTCTACTTTTCCCAATTTTAAATTATCTATCCCATCAACCATTTTATCTTGTATTAATTTATTTAAACCTGAATGACAAATATGTCCATATCTTCTGTGCCATAATTTCACTCTTTCATCTTCCAATTCTACATTTAAACATTCATTATTCAAGACTTTAAATGAAATTTCATACAAATTATTTCTAATCCCAACACCAATTAAATCATTATGTAAAAACAACTTGACTTTTCCATAATGAAAAACTACCTTAATATTTGACATTTCTAATTTCTTTACTGATAAGAGATTTTTCCTCAGTTTTGGTACAAAAAATGCATTTTTAATCGTACATTTTATAACTTTATCATTTACATAACTTTCTATCTCAATATTACCTATTCCTACAGCTACAAGATAATTATCATTTTTGGCAACAGCTATTTTTATTGGCTTTTTCAACATAATTAAACTAGAAAAATATTTATCACTATTAACCAAATGGTCTGTGCATCCTGAGTCTATATAAAATGTTAAATTATCACTACTTACAGTTTCTCCAGTATAGTCCTTTAAGCTAGTCATAAAACAAACCTTTCTGTCATCAGTCGTCTCACCATTTTCAGCAAAATTTCCTCTTCTTTCATTGTGATATTGCTGTCGATAGTTGCCTCGCCCTCTCTGGTTATAAACACCTCTACCTCTATGTGTTCTATTTCCTGAATTACTTCCTGACTGATTGCCTCTGAACTGATTATGAAATTGACCTCGGCCTCGTTGATTTATACATTCCCTTGCGTAGTGACCTTCTTGACCACACCTGTAGCACAGATTCCTTTGACCCATAAAAGCTGCTTGTATTCCACTGTGGTGTTGATCCTGACATCTTCTTTCTAATTCTGAACGAAGTTTAGCCTTCACAAAGTCTAGCGTAACTTCTTTTGATGGAATATTTTCTATAACAGTCACAATAGTTTCGAACGACCTTGGTAAAGCTAACAACAAGCTACATACAGCATCTTCTTCCCTAATGTCTACACCAGCTGCTCTCAACTGACCCAACGTTGTTTCAAATTTCATTACAAAATCTTCAAATTTCTCATTTTCCTGAAATTTCATTGACATTAGTTTCTTCCTTAAAAACATTTGCCCTGGTATGCCCTTTTTCTCATACATTTCTTCTAAACTCTTCCACATAGCATATGCGGTTTCTTTATTTCTAATTATATCAATCTGGGAATCCTCAATACATTGAACAATAATTGACTTACATTTATTATCCTTCTCTTTCGCTTCGTGTTTCTTCTTCTCATCAGCATAATCTTCAGCTTTATATTCTGCAACGATCATTTCATCAACATTTCGCTCTGTTAAAATGGTTAATACTCTAAATTTCCATGCTTGATAGTTATTTCCATTCAACAAATCTATGTTGAAAGTATTTTTCACACTTACAGTATTCATTATACCAATACCAGCACCGGCCATTTTCATGTGCTTAAATTAAATATTTTTTTTTCTTTTCTTATCTTATTGTTCTAGAACAAAAACCAGAAACTAACAAAAAAAAACACAGCAGACAAAACCTCCAAACTCCATTTCACTTTACAATAATTTTTACTCAGCGGAATTGCGATCTGGGTCCATAACCTGTTGTTTTCTGATTACTAAAGACTCTATTTAATAATACACTTTATTCAAACAAGACAAAAAGAAACATTACAATGATTACACATTCATTTACATATTTTAACAGAGCTATCATTACACGCTATACAACATTCTTCGACATACCCTTTTCAACCTCTTAACTAAACTGTCACTGTCACTTCTTCTTCCTTTTATATTGTTTCTGTCCTCGAAAACATTATTCCACAACATATATATATATATATATATATATATATATATATATATATATATATATATATATATATATATATATATATATATATATATATATATATATATATATATATGTATCACACCGATAACTCAAAAAATAATGGGCCGATTTTACTTACATTTGGTGAATACCTTCCTTTTGAAAATGGCTTTGATAAGTTCGTTAGCCAGAAAAATCGGCACAGGTTTTCCCAGAAAATTTTGTGTTTTCTTTCGAAAAAAATTAATATCTCCGGAATTAACAAAGTAAGGGCAACCAAATTTTGTACAAAGGTTTACATCTTTATAGGTAAGTTACCTACCAAAATTTATCTCTGTAGGTCAAAAAACAAAAAAGTTCTAGGTATTTAAAGAAAGATAAATTGGGGTTTTCCTCAAAACATCAAAGTTGCGATTTAAAATGTCAAAATTGGCAACATTTAGGCAAATAACTTGAATCTAATACGGGCTATGGAACTTAAATGTCTCAAGAAGAATGTTTTACAAACCATGAAGTCTTAGTTTCAACCGTCATTGTCCTTCATTTTAATAAAATATTTCCAGAAAATTCATTTCAAATATACCCTTTCTCTGATGCTTGGCAGTAGTCCCAGCTATAGAGTTTATCGTTTAATGGTATATAATGTTTATAGAATTTTCGTAAAAAATCAATAAAGCTCAATATACCTGTTATTATACAACATATGAAAAATTTTTGTATATATTAATTATATGGTGTCTTGAGCTACATCTTAAAAAATTATTTCTACAATCACAGGGTAGCCCATAAGTCGTTGGTGATACAAATTTGCTTTTTTTTTAATCAAACACGCCTTATGTTATTGCATTTTTATAATGCACGTTTGTAAGAAAAGAAATTATGGACGCAGTAAGTGCGTTATGGTAGCGAATTTTGATCAAATGCTTCGTATTTGAATAGCTCAATTTGCTATTAACCTATAAGGTTGACCAAGAAACGAGTTTTTTCGGGAACACTTTAAGTTTACTTTCGGAAATTTTTGTACATTTTCAAACAATAAAGTTATTTTGATGAAACATGGCACATTGTTTTTACTATATAGGTTATACTGGTAACCAAATTTGATGCCTGCTTTCTTAAAAAACACACATATTTGCTATTAAAAAATATTTTTATGAAAATTCACTACCATAACGCACTTGCTGCGTTCAGAGTTTTTTTCTCTTATGCAGACTTTGAATGCATTTTAGAACCTACAGAAGATAATACCGATGACAATAACAAAGAAACTTTTACTATTAAAAAATATAAGCATATACCTTGTTCTTTCACCTATTACATAAAATGTTCATTTAATGATGAATTATCAAAATTAGTTTTGTACCGAAATAATGATGCCGCAGAGATTTTTGTTTCAGGATTAGAAAGTGATTTAAGAGATATTTATTATAAGTATTTAAAACCGATAATTAAAATGAAACCTTTAACATGTCAAGAACAAAAAAAATTCAATGAAGCAACCCTTTGCTTCATTTGTGAAATGCCATTTACAGATTCAGATGTAAAAGTAAGAGATCACTGTTATTTAACAGAAAATTTTAGACGTGCGGCACACAACGCCTGCAACCTTAATTTTAAAGCCCCTTTGCAAATACCAATTTTTTTCCATAACTTGAAAAATTATGATGCACATCTTTTTGTGAAACACCTTGCTCTCAATCAAGAAGAAGTGACTGTGATTCCTCAAACATTTGAAAAATACATTTCCATTGCGAAAAAACTTCCAGTTGAAAAATATACTAGTGCTGATGGCACAACAAAAACGATTTTTCTACAAATGAAATTTTTAGACTCGTATCAATTTTTATCCGCTTCATTAGATGAATTGGCTTCAAACTTCAACTTCAAACAATGTCGTGAAGTACGCAAATGCTTTTCTGGTGATCAAAAGTTCTCTATTATGAGGCGCAAAGGGGTTTTTCCTTACAGATATGTAACCGATTTTTTTAAATTTCATGAAACATCTTTACCAAGTAAAGATAAGTTTTATGATGAACTTCGAAATGAAGAAGCATCCCAAGAAGATTATAATAGGGCTTGCAATGCATGGCATGTTTTAGATTGTAAAACTTTAGGGGACTACTTTGACTTCTACTTAATATCTGATGTTCTATTGCTTGCCGATGTTTTTGAAAACTATAGGGACTTAAGTCTCAAAACTTACAAACTTGACCCGGACCACTACTACACAGCTCCAGGCTAAAGTTGGGATGCAATGTTACGATACACAGAAGTTGAATTAGAGCTATTAACTGATATTGATATGCTGCATTTAAAAAAAAAGGGTATTCGAGGTGGTATGAGTACTTACATTTCGACAAAAAGCTATCGCCAACAAAAAATTTCTTCCAAATTATGATCCCTCGAGGCAAAACTCGTTCATAATAAACTTAGATATTACATCCATGTATGGCTGCGTGATGAGCCAGAAACTTCCCACGGGGAAGTTGCATGGGCTCTCGCAAGAGGAAATTAAATCTTTACATAATACTGTTTCAAATATTTCAGACGATGCTGAGACGGGTTATGTTTTGAAAGTTGATCTTGAATATCCTACATATTTACATGACTATCATAATGGCCTACCGTTTTGTCCGGATGATTATAAACCACATGCTGGCAAAAGTCGAAAATTAATTCCAAATTTGCAAAATAGAGAAAAGTATATTTTACACTACATAAATTTAAAACAATGTCTAAAGTATGGTCTTAAATTAATAAAAATCACAGAGGTATGCAATTTTCTCAATCGGCATGGCTTAAACCATACATAGAGCTGAATACAAAGTTGCGAAATTCTGCCAAGAATTACTTTGAGCATCGTAGTTTTAAATTGAAAATAAATTGTATATTTGGAAAAACAATGTTGAGCACTGTGTAATTATAAAGCTTGCAACACAGTTTGAAAAAAATGTTAAAAGAAATGGTGCTGGAAATGATATAAGCAGACCCCATTTTAAATAATCAAGAATATTTTGTGACAATTTAGTATTTATTTAAATGCAAAAAACATATATTGAATATAACACACCTATTTATGTTGGATTTTCAATACTAGATATATCAAAAACTATACTTTATGATGTTTTTTATGGATAAATAATATTCACAACATTCCAAAAAACTTATCGACTATAGGAAAAATGAAGGATGAATATGGTGGGAAAGTGTTAGCATCCTATTACGGTACTTCTGCAAAAGTATATTGCATAAACACTCCAAAGACAATTTTAAAGAAGCCAAAGGAATAAATAAGTCCAGCATTGAAAAGCAGTTAGAACATTTTAAAGCAATTGTGGATGGAAAATGTTCAGCCGTACATTGTCTAATGTATATCTTTAAATCAGGATCTCGTCAGATTTTTACCAACCTTGTACGTAAGGTCGCATTATCTAATAAAGATGATAAACGATACCTCATCCCTTCATCAAGTGCCACTTTGGCTTGGGGGCATATATATATATATATATATATATATATATATATATATATATATATATATATATATATATATATATATATATATATATATATATATATATATACCATTTGCAAGTCTATCAGCTGACGAAAGCGACATTTGGCAATAGATTTTATGGAAGAGGGGTAAAATATATAAGTAGCATTTAATGTTAGCTTGTCAGTTACTTTAACTCTAAACATGAGTCAATACTTATATTCAGAACTTTTCTCTCGCTTATGTCGTGAAACACAAACAATTTGTAAAAGTACTTTGCGATATATAATTACTAGAAATGCTTGTGAACAAAATTTGCCAGTTGCTGTAGCTATTTTAAATAAAATAGCCGTTCCAGATGCAGCTTTTCGTTATATAGTTGATAGCGAAGTTTGAAGCAATAATTTAATTTCATTATTGGTGGAAAAAAATTAAAGTTGGACAAGTTTATAGATGACGTGATTGAAGTGGTGAAGCGTGGTGGCCATGAGTTTTTAAGTATTTTGGAATTGAACGATTTACTTGGTGAGAATCACATCACTTTACCGATTTGTAAAAAATACTATTTGTTTACTTTATTAACATGTGGAGATTTGAAAAATTTTGATGATAAATATCAAGCAACAAATATTTCCTCAAAATATAGGAAAATTGATTCATTAATCGATGAAACTACTTGCAATGTTGCCCATTTTGCCGATGTTAAACTTTTAGGATGTATAATGTGTGTAGTTAAACAATTTAATATTAAATTTCACTTTGAGCCAAATAAGAATGATGAACATAAACAACTTCATGCATGGTTAACAAAAAATATTGAGATGGGGTTGAAAGGTGGTGATAATTTAGGGTGGGAAGAAGGACCCTGTATGGCCAAATGGCCTTCAACAAAATTGATAGATTATATTGAAACTTTAAGTTGTTTGTATGAGTGGTCTCATTGAAGGTTTTTTTACATTTTTTGTGTACCATTATATTACTTTCATTATATATAAATTTAATGTATTGTTTGAAAAGAACCAAAAATGTCAGAATCAATAATTTATTCCTAATATTTTTTATGTGTTTAATGATGATTGTCACTAAATACTTCAAGAGTGTATGTTAGAGTTATTCTTAAATTATTGTAAGTTCTCATAAATCTGCAACAACTCAAGGATATCCCCCTCTCTTTAATACTTTTGGAAGGGGACTACTATAAGTTAAAGAACATATTTATTATAGAAAGTTCTTAAACTTTTAATATACAATGAATAACTACAACAATTGCCAGCCAGCTAACCAAGCAATTTCTGAAAATTCAGCTAAGAAAAATAATTTTGTTACAATTAATGAGAAACAATATCATCTCAACCCATCCAAATCAAAATATGTATGCTGTGCACTAGCTTACGAATTTAATTTTCAACCTTTGGTGATAATTAAAGGTTTGAAAGGCGATAGTGTGTTTTTAAATGAGTGTGAATGGAATGCGTTCCTGAAGCATCTAGGCATAGTAACTAACTATTTTTATACGAGTGGTGAAACTTTTCAACCACTCAGGTCTTCGTTTACAATACATTTTGAATGGTTTAGAGATATAAATATCATAAAAGTGGAAGATAAATATGGTAATGGAGTCTATTTAGCTATGGAGACTGTTAGCAAATTATCTGAACTGGCATCCTTAATCAACTATAAAGTAGATATGCTCAAGAAACAAGAATTTTCCAAGTATTTCGATACCTTAATCGACAGTGTCAATTCCATTTTACAAATACCTTCCCCCCACCACCACATCCCCCCCCCCCCGTTTTCTTAATAATTCTTTCTATTAAATATATGTCTGGATATTTTACTTACTGGAGTTCTTCTTCGTAGAATCCTCCTTTAATCGATTGCTTTTTTTCATCTTCAACATAATACATGGTTGGATTTGTCACTCTTACCTCAGCTGTTTGAAAAATCTCATTGGACCAGTTTGGTGTATAACCTTTTTCAAAAAGTTCACGATGTTTACTTATACAAACAAAATCCCCAACACGATTTTTTTTTCTTCGGATCAACTGTTTTCATATAACTGAAGGCATATATTAAAAGATGTTTTTCATGTTTTTTCTTAACTTCTGCCGGCTTCATACCAGTAGTGCTGTGTACTTTATTATAACATGAAACATTTTTTGAGGAGATCGAGCCATTTGTAATTTCCCTGCATGCTGAATTGCTTCCACATTAAAGTCTTTAATGTTCTATTTACACTGTCACATATACTAGCCTAAGATTTGTATAAGTGGCGTAATGTTTTATTTGAAACTGATCCATCAGGGATTTGAACTTGCGACCAAAAAACTCCATACCATTATCTGTCTATACATTTTTGGGTTGAGTTTTCAGAGATTTTAGAATATTAGCCATAGCTTTTGCAGCTTCTTTTGATGTTTTACTTTTTAATGGTTCAGCCCAGACAAACTTTGAAAATGCATTAATTACTACTAAAATGTATTTGTACCCTTTATTGAATTTAGAATAAGGAAGCATTTCTACTAAATCAGCCTGAAACAAATCATTTAATCCCTTAACTATTACATGACGCGTTCTATAATTTCTTCTAGCGGGTTTGTGAAATTCATTCACCACTACTTCTTTTACATTGATAGCGGACCTTTTTCGTGTAGTTCTATAGCGCAAGTGCTCGCTCTGCTGTTTGGACAATGTTCAAAATAAAATGTATCTCCTGAGTGTATCTTCACACCAACTAATTTTTTAGCAGATATTTTTGCATTATTTAGATATATAATGACTTCAGTTGATGGATTTAAATAAATTTTTTCAACTTCCGCAGGGTAGTCAAACAATATTGCATATGATTCATTATTTAAATACCATATATGGATGTTTTTATCGATTGATTTATATCAATTATATAGTAAAATTATTTTTTGTTGTAGTTTTGAATTAAGATTTCTGTTTATTATTCTACCAAATTTGTCTAAAGTCATATTGAGACTGATAAAGCGATAACAATTAATTATTATTTTATACTATTATATGAGCTTCCTGTAATTCCTCAATCAGGGAAACTATCTCATTGTGGTTGCCGTTATTATCAGCATTTTGTGCCGCAATAAGAAGTCTTAACTAATTCATTAGCGTCATCCCAGTGTATAAAGTTTATTGGATTTTTGTTCTATTTCATAAAATCCTTTCCCGATCGCAAATCATACAATCTACTAGGAAATAAACCCGAGCGTGGTCTCTGTCCAGGAGGTTTAATTACAGAAGCATATTTCTTTCAGGGATTACCTATTTTGGGGTTATTTGCATCATAATTTCGTCGGATAACATTTGTTCTTTCTAAAATATGAAGATAATCTTTATGTTCTGTTACTTTATATGGTGCTGGATTCTTTTAAAATAATAATTCATACAATCCTGTTATTCCTTTATATCTGACACCTTTTACAACAATATATTCTTTATCAAAATTAATTTCAGAGTCTCCAATATAAAATTTATCTGAAAGTAGGTCATGCCTAATCCCATGCGTATGATCAAATGCATCATCGGAATCCCTTATCATTACTCCTATGTATAGTCGAGCTAGTGGAGCAAATTGGTTCAAATATATCTCAAAAGAAGGTTCACTGAGCAGTCTTTGAAGTTTTGCTGTGCTAATTTCAGCGGGAGGCTTCGGTTCTTGTTCAGGTTCTGCGATAAATACCTCTTCACCTAACGGCTCTTCTTGAAATAAGCGACGCGGTTTCATTTTTGTCTCATATTTCACGGACGTTTTTTCTGGCTTGTTAAATTTTTTTCTTTTACTTTGGATGCATTTTTTTCCAGTTTAATATCTGAAAGTATATTTTTAAGGGTTCTGTACAGTTCGCTTCGAACAGGCGTCAGGTATACATCTCTCGGTGCGTGATTTGAAGTGATCGACAGTGTTTGGTTAGCTTTACAAGCTAAAAATGTCAAATAAAAAGGCTGAACCCCCTGACAAAGGGAAGCTACCTGACTCAGAGAGGACGGAAATAATGGAGACGGATGATGCAACGGATATGGGTGATGATTCGGAGGATGAAAAAGGACAGGTAAAAAGTTTAAAAAAGAAAGACAAACACAGAAAACGTGGAAAATCAGGAAAAGTTGGGGTAAGTACACTTAAGCCACTTAAGTTGTTATTATCCAAAGAATTTGAGCAAGTGAAAGAAGGAAATAGTCAGGTAATTAAAACAAATTATAATTTTCGTTCACAAAATGAATCGTTGAAATTAAATTTACCAGTATCAAGGGAAAGTATATCTGAATACATTCCGACTGATAAGTCAACTACTGTAAATAAACAAGGTACGTTATCGGGTCAAAATGTAAACAAACTGGTCACAGAAAATAGAAACAATCAACATTTGAATATTGGAGTAAATAATAGACTAAATAATGTCATTTATAACGGGGAAAATATAGGGCCCTACTATGTATTCATTCAAGAAGGGAATATTGGGAGAGCACATAAAATATCGACAATCAGAATAATTAATAGGCTTATTCCAGAAATTAGTAATAATATAAAAAGTGTCGTAAGCACGGGTCAAAACAGAATCAGGATCGAACTGGATTCAGCACAAAGCGCTAACACAATGGTGAATAGCAAAGCACTCTCAGAAAACGGATATGAGGCATTTATACCTAGATATCTTACTTGTAGGCAAGGCGTTATAAGGTCAGTTGATAAGGAAATCAGCGACAGTGAATTAAAGGAGTTAATAAAACCTAGATTAAGAGAATTCTTTATAGTTGACGAGGTGAAACGTTTAAATCGCAAAGTTAATATACAGGGGGTCACAAAATTCGAGCCAACATATTCGGTTTTGGTGACATTTAAAGCCAACAGACTTCCAGAAAAAGTAGTTATTGAGAAGATAATTTATGAAATCACTCCATTTATAAAAAGGGTGGTACAATGCTTAAAATGTCTTCGTTATGGACATATAAGCAACCAATGCAAAGGCAGGGAAAGATGTCAATACTGTGGGCAAGAACATAAAAACTGTGCAAAACTCAAGAGTTACCTGTTTGTGTGAATTGTAAGGGGGAGCATAAAGCGACAGATACAGCGGTGTGCCCAGAGTTTTCAAAGCAAAAAGACTTGAAAAAAATGATGGGGAACGAAAACATTTCATACCAGAAGGCTGTCCAAAAATATAACACAAGCTATGTGGCAGCTATCAAAGGGTGTAAAGAGTACATTCCGAGAAGACGAACACAGAATGACATACAAACGACAATGACGAACGACAGACCGACGCGCTACAAGTCAGGCAATGGGGCAAAATAATTACCCCAGAAAACGGGAGTCGACATATCATAACGCGACAAGCTACAAAACACAAAAAAATTTCCAGTACCCAAGACCACAACGACCTATATTACCACAAAGCCCAATAACAAACCCTTATCCTCCCTTATATAATAGTGGCAATGCAGTATTTAAAGATATTATTGATGAAATATGTATCAAAATAACACAAACATTACAAGATATATTTGGAAATTTACCAGGCAATATAGATATCGGTGAACGGTTGAAAGCTAGTATAGGCACGTTATCAAATATAAATGGCTAATACAAATTTTATACAATGGAATTGTAGGTCATTAATTTCTAATAAGGGTATCCTAGAAAAATATCTGTTCGATAATGAAACTAGCGTGGCTTTACTAAGTGAAACTTGGTTGAAAAACAACAGCAAAATTAGGTTTAGTGGATATGATTTAGTCAGAAAAGATAGACAGGATGGATACGGTGGCGTAGCCATCCTAATATCAAATAAATTAAATTATCAGGTGTTAAGTATTTCCTTACATAATCTTGAATGTGTAGGAATAAAACTAATAATGAAGGATGGCAGAAGTATAAACCTTTTTTCAGTTTATTTACAACCAGGAAAAAGAATAAGTTCTCAACAGTGGAATAGTTTTTTGACAACCTTCCTAAACCATTTGTGATAGGGGGAAATTTAAATGCTCACAATATAGCTTGGGGTTGTTCGCATACAGATACAAGTGGGGAAGAGTTGTTAGGATCGACAGAAGACGGCAATTTAATTTTTTTAAATGACGGTACGGAAACTTTACTAAAGAGACCCAATAGTAGGACTAAGTCAGTTATAGATCTCACTATAGTGTCACCAGAAATCGCACATAAGTTTAACTGGAATGTGCAAAATGTAACCTTAGGTTCCGACCATTTTGTTGTATCATTTTCATATTTATATGACATTAATCATGTACAAAATGCAACTAATCATTTTCACTAAGATGACAAAACATCGTGGAACATAAAGCAAGCTGATTGGGAGCTATTCTCTTACCTAATGGAAAATAAAAGCAGGGAAAATAGTAATATTTCCTATTACGAAATTATAAACAACATTAACGAAGTCTCAGAAGCAGCTATTCCAAAAAAGAGTATAGGTCCCAATAAGTCGTTTAGGAAAGAATGGTGGAATGACAATTGTAAAAGGGCAATACAAGACCAGAAACAAGCCATGGATTTACTGCTGCAATCTCCAACCGATACCAACTACTTAAATTACAAACGAACAGCAGCCTTCGCAAAACGGACCATCCTGGAAAGTAAGAAAATATGTTGGAAGAAATTCTGTGAGACCATCAACAAGGACACACCAACAAAAAAAGTGTGGGACAGCATAAAAAGGTTAAAAAATACCCAGACACAAAATAAATATCCAAATGTCACTGAACAGAAATCTGAAGAAATTATGGATAATCTTGTGCCGCAACAAGCAGCCGAAAATATTCAATTTAAAACTGAAGATGAAAACTATTTTTTGGTCACGAAGTTTTCAATGAGTGAATTTGAAATGGCTCTAAAAGGTAGGAAGAATACCGCTTCTGGAGGAGATGATATATACTATGTTATGCTTTACAAATTACCACTCTCCAGCAAAATTGAACTTTTAACAATCCTCAATAACATATGGATAACAGAGGAGTTTCCTAGTGATTGGAAAACGTACATATCTGTTCTTCTCTTAAAACAAAATAGGGATCCACAAACTCCTAGTTCATATAGAGGAATAATGCTAGGGTCATGTGTTCTAAAAACTTTGGAACGCATGATAAAAAATCGACTGGAAGCATGGTTAGAACAAGAAAACAAACTACCACAAAATCAGTTCGGCTTTCGAAAAGGTTCCTCGACGACGGAAGCTATTGCAGCACTGGTTTCTGAAATATACATATCATTTTCAAGAAAAAACTCTACGATAGCGTTTTTCACGGACCTCGAAAGTGCTTATGATAAAGTTAACCTCAATATACTATATCATAAAATGAACCATCAACTATGTCCAGGAGAATTATTAAATTATACCAGGATCGAACAATAAAGTACAAAGTTGGCAACACTCTTATTGGACAAAGAGGTACAAACTTTGGAATACCACAGGGAAGTGCCTTGTCACCACTTCTTTTTCTAATATACTCTTCAGATATCAACAAATACGTGAAAGAAGCAAAAGTCTTACAGTTTGCCGATGACATCTGTCTATATGTTAACTCCGCGGACATTAAACAAGGTTCACAGAAATTAAAAGGAGCTGTTTTTTCTTTCCGAAAGTGGACAAATGAGAACGCAATGGAAATGACTAAATCCAAAACTAAAATTTGTTTCTTTAATAGAAAGCAAACAATTCCAGACAGTATAGTAATAAACGAAGACATCTACCCCATTGAAAACTCAGTAAAATATCTTGGTATCATATTAGACAGAAAATTGCTGTGGAAGGAACATTTGGAACTTGCGTTAAACAAAGCTGAAAAGCGTATCAATATATTAAGAATGGTATGCCATAATAACTGGGGAGCGGATCTCGAAACAAGTTTGCTAATTTATAAAAATTATATCAGACCCATACTGGACTACGGCGCAATATTTTACGACCAAGCTGGAAAAAACCATCTAAATAAAATAAATAAAGTGCAGAACAAATGCATAAGAACATGCTTAGGAGCTCTAAAAAGCACAACCATTGTTAGGATGTTAGCGGAGGTATCAGAAACACCAATTGAAATGAGAAGAAAGCTTCTGGCAAACAGATTTATAATTAAAATGCATAACAAATGTAGCTATCTCAATGATAACTTATTTCAACTGTACATTCTAGACCTAACTGAGGAATATTGGAAGAAAAAGAAAACACCTCTTATTGTGGATGAATTTGCCAAATTTTTGGAAAGAAAACCATTTACACATTCGGTACAGGTAAATCCAGTGTTTCAAGTTAAATGGCACATCCTAGATAAAATTAAGGTAGAGCCAGTACCCTAGCCAGTTTAGAGACCAAATGTTAAAAGAAGACCTGAACAGAATACAAGCGAGATCGTATTTATTATACACAGATGGGTCCAAAAATCAAGGATCAGTTGGTTGTGCATATTATGATCCACAGAGAAAAGCGGGGAAACAAATTAAATTAAGGACAGAAATGTCTATATTTTCAGCAGAATGTGTTGCTATACTGGAAGCAATGAAGTACGCCGAATATTGTAACATAGAAAAAGTAATTATTCTTAGCGATAGTAAAGGCGCTCTACAGGCTATAGAAAATTTCAGTATCACCACAAAGCAACCAAATTATTTAATAGTAGAGATCCTAAAACTGTATGTACAAGCAAAACAAGCAAATAGAAAAATCTGTTTTATATGGGTCAGAGGTCACAGTGGATTAAGTGGTAATGAATCAGCAGATAATATGGCCAGAACGGCGTCAGATAACAGAGAGAACACACAATACATGATACCTCACCGGGATGAGATTCAAAGATATAAAACTATAATAAGAAAACTTTGGAAGGGGGAGTACCAGAATAGCAACAAGGGTCGTGCTTATAAGAGTATTGTAGAAGAACCTCCAAGAAAACCTTGGTTTTGCGATTGCCCTTATAATAGTAAAATGTTCACAAAAACTATGTGTAGATTGCGCTTCAATCATGCATTGTTCCCGAGTCATCTATATAAAATAGGTATGAAAGAAAACCCTTTCTGTGATTGTGGCGAATTCGGGGACTTGGAACATGTTCTGTTAGAATGCACACTTAAGCAAAGCAAAATCAGTCAATTTGTAAATAAATTATATAGGAATAGTAGTGTTCCAAAGCCTTTCAATTTGTCGCAACTCCTTAGCACTAGAGACTTTGACATTTATTTAGATGTATTTAAACACGTGAAAGATATATGTAAAAACATTTGATGTAAATCTCGTATACAACGTAGATTAAGTTGACCTATTGTTTCCCAACCTATATGTATTACCTGACTTTTACCTAAGGCCCACCTGTGCACGTTTTAAAGTTGCAGAGCATGAAGCTATGTGTCCATTGTATATCCCATACATTGTTGAAAAAAAAAATTAAAAATAGAAGAAAGTTAAAATATTGAACAATATAAATAAATAAATAAAATAAAGAATGTGTAGCAGAAAAATAGTGCCAACTGATAACAGAATGATATATACATGTGGGTGTATATATAGGTATATATAGATGAGTGTATGTAATTACTCTTAGGATTAAGGAATGAGAGAGGAGTGAAAGTGGATTGAAAGGGATAAAAAGAGGAGTGAGAGGGTGCATGAGATTATCTATAATAACTTGTAAGTAACAAAATGGTTGGCAAAAGTGATATGACACTGAATTTAAGCTGATTTGGACCTACACTCACAGTGATGGAAAACTGGGCGAATGGACACTGATTCCGCAGCCAAAATAATAGTGAAATTTAAAAAAAAAGGGTTCTGTAATAGGTTTTAATTCTTCCTCTCTCTAAATGGCAGATTCTACAACATCAGATTTTAGACTTTGCAACTTTCGTTTAAGTGCTTTTCTTGTTTTAATTAGCTGTCTTGCAACTGTTTGATCCATGTTTGCCTTGTCAATTGTTAATTAATACTAAAAATTGTTTTATCCTTACGGATAAATATAGGCATCAAATCCATTTATATATCTGCCTACCTGGAATGGAAATTCTTTATTTATAACAAAAAAATCCGAATTTATCTTTCCAACAATAACAACATATATCTTTAAATTTCTGAAATGTCATATCAACATTAACGTGATCATCATAAATATGTTTCAGATTAGCATTATCTTGTTTAAATATTACAAGCAAATTTGCATTATCTCTAATTAATTGTTTTGGAATTGAGGAATAAGTTTGACATAGATAAAAACAATCTGCATTGTTATGGCGGCCGGAGCAAAAATAATCTCTCATAAGCTTTGATTGCAGCAAACATTATCATCAAATATTATTATTGAATTTGACTTTATCTGGTCAGGGGGAACTATGCCATCACCGTTTTCATATTCAAAATATCCTTTATCTGTAATAGGTCGCAAAAGATGTTTGAGATATTTATATTTGGGTTGTTTAAGTGACTTGGAATAGATGTAAATGTTTTCAAAATGTAATCCATTCGGATGTTCTAAGAGCGTAACCAGTACATTTGTTTTTCCACAACCGGATGCTCCAACCAACAGACCTCTTTTACATTCATCACCTAATAAAGTACCGTGTCGGCTGAACTTTTCTGCTCAAGAAATGTCATCGTGATCCTTCCTGAATCGGCAACTTTAATGCTTGTTGTGTCACCCTCATTTTATTTATGACAAATGGTTTGAATTAAGTAAATTAAATGTATTTATAGATTACAAAAACAAACTTCAAGAGTGTATATATATATATATATATATATATATATATATATATATATATATATATATATATATATATATATATATATATATATATATATAGCCGAATAGTTTCATAAATCAATCAAAGTTGTATTATTTTTCAACCTAATCACACAATATGAAGTTAGAACGTTTGTTGGCACTGGCACTTCGTAGAAAAGGTAAATTATTCAAAAAAGGAAGAGGTTTATTTTTTTCCAAAATGCCTTTCGGCATTAAAGGAAAGCATAACAAATCGAAACGTAGTAAGAAAAGTAGAATAGTACGTGCTCCCTAAATTGGTGGTTTTTTACCTTTCTTGCTACCTGCTTTGGGAGAGTTAGGTGCGTTAGCTGCAGGCGGCGCCAGTATAACGAAAACCGTAGTTGACGCCAAGAATGCTGCAAAGGTATTAGAAGAAGCAAAACGTCATAATATGGAACTTGAAAAAGTGGCCAGATCATCTAAAGGTTCTGGGTTATTTTTAAAACTGTATCAAAAAACACTTCCGATAAAACTACCATCGCGACCTTTGACGAATGTTGATTTACTAAAGTTAGCAAATTTGTTAAGGATAAAAAAAATTCGGGGAGTATACATGAGAGACAATTTACCAATCAAAATTAAAAACAACGAGCCTGGCATTATTAATCTTGACAGTAAACAGGGTAGAGGAACTCATTGGACCGCATATGCAAAAAAAAGCACATATAAATTATTTTGATAGTTATGGAAACTTACGGCTGCCCAGCGATGTAGTTAATTATTTTTTTAGTGATGGGTGTAATAACACAATCACTTATAATTATCAAAGGGAGCAAAGTCCCCATTCTTTAAGGTGTGGTCATCTGTGTTTGAAATTTCTATATAATATGCAGTAATCTCTGCTGTATTGCCAGTTGTGTAACATGTCTTACGCTTTTACATTTTCGGGAAAGGAATCTGTGCTTAGCGCAGATTTTAATCCTCCAATATTTCTAGATGACAATTCACAATATGTGATTGGTCTAACAAATTTCGAGACTTTCAATGTTATCCCTAATATTGATGAAACCAACAATAAATTTTTCTATGGCACTGAACATGTTACAATTCCAACAGGTTCTTATGAATTTTCAGTATTTACAGAAACAAATGAAAAAAGAAAGTTTAGAACTCGAAGCGAATAATAATACATTAAAAACTATTTTAAAATGTAAAGATATTGATTTCTCAAAAGTCAATTCCATCGGTAAACTTTTAGGATTTAGTAATAAGCTTTTAAAGGCGAATTTAGTTCACGAATCAGAAAATCCAGTTGAAATTATTAAAGTAAATGCTTTATGTATTGACTGCAACATATCTTTAGGTTCCTATAATAATGGTAAGCCGGTTCATACAGTACATCAGTTTTTTCCCACTGTACCTCCTGGATATAAAATAGTGGAAACGCCTCAAAACATCATTTACTTTCCAGTTACCGTTAAGGCCATTACTAATATAACCATTAAGGTACTTGATCAAGACGGAAACGTAGTATATTTTAGGGGTGAAACGGTTACAGTAAAGGTCCATTTAAAAAAAGATATATAAATGGTTGTGAGATATAATGCTTTATATTCACCCTCTTGGTTGCCAGAGTATAAAGACAGAAACCTTCAGAAAAAATTCAGTATTCTAAAAAGGCCTAAGCATTTAACACCTACCAACCGACGATTCTTAAAATCACTTGGTTTTCAAGTAAAATGAATATTCTTGACGTTGCACAAAAAGTAGTTGTAGATGATTCTATTGTAGATTACCAGTACCATACCTACCAGGCATGTACATCTTCACAATTTGATTATAACGATGAAAAGCGGATCACTGTTAAATAACTTGATGCATATACACTTCCTTCTGACAGCTTTTTGTAGATTGAAGGTAAATTAACCAAAACAGATGGTACAGTGTCGAACAATTTGTTTTTTATTAACAATGCAATAGCTTTTCTTTTTAGAGAAATTCGTTATGAACTGAACGGTGTAGTAGTAGATTCCACGTGCAATGTAGGACTTTCTTCAACAATGAAAAATTATTTTTCATTAAATTATAACGAAAGCATAAAACTTCAAAACGCAGGTTGGTTTCCTAAAAGCGAAAAACGCACAGATGATCGTATCAAAGTCGATGCGAATGGAAATTTTAATGTTTGTATTCCATGTTCCCACTTATTGGGATTTTTCGAAGATTACCGCAAAATTATAATGAATATGAAACAAGAATTAATCCTTATTAGAAGTAGTGATTATAAAGATGCTGTAATCTACATTGATGATCCTGCAGCTCCCACCCCTACAGTAGATGAGCCGAAAGTTACAATTGAGAAGGTGTCCTGGAAAGTTCCCCATGTTACCGTTTCTCTGGCACAACAGTTACAGCTTTCCAGACAAATTCAAAAGGGGGTGGAAATTCCATTAGCCTTTCGAAGTTGGAAGTTAATAGAATACCCAGCTCTTCCAGAAACATCTAGACATACTTGGCCAGTTAAGACCACTACAAAACTCGAATCACCACGCCATATTCTTACAGGATTTCAAACTGATAGAAAATGAAAGCTTTTAAAAAATATGAGTAAATTTGATAATTGTAACCTAAGAAATTTTAGAGCTTTTCTAAACACTGAAAGGTATCCTTACCAGGACCTCAACTTAAATATTCTGGAAAATAAATTCGCCTCACTTTACGAAATGTTGTATTCCATGTTCCCACTTATTGGGATTTTTCGAAGATTACCGCAAAATTATAATGAATATGAAACAAGAATTAATCCTTATTAGAAGTAGTGATTATAAAGATGCTGTAATCTACATTGATGATCCTGCAGCTCCCACCCCTACAGTAGATGAGCCGAAAGTTACAATTGAGAAGGTGTCCTGGAAAGTTCCCCATGTTACCGTTTCTCTGGCACAACAGTTACAGCTTTCCAGACAAATTCAAAAGGGGGTGGAAATTCCATTAGCCTTTCGAAGTTGGAAGTTAATAGAATACCCAGCTCTTCCAGAAACATCTAGACATACTTGGCCAGTTAAGACCACTACAAAACTCGAATCACCACGCCATATTCTTACAGGATTTCAAACTGATAGAAAATGAAAGCTTTTAAAAAATATGAGTAAATTTGATAATTGTAACCTAAGAAATTTTAGAGCTTTTCTAAACACTGAAAGGTATCCTTACCAGGACCTCAACTTAAATATTCTGGAAAATAAATTCGCCTCACTTTACGAAATGTTTTCAAAATTTCAACTATCTTATTATCAAAAAGAAAATCAGCCCCTTTTTACCCCAACTGAATTTTCAAAATTAGCGCCTTTAATTCATGTCGCTTGCTCCCGACAAAAGGATGAGGCTTGAATTCGAAACAAATGCAAACATACCACATAACACATCCGCATACTGTTTAATTTTGCATGATAAACTATTTACTTACAATCCCCTGACGAAAATCGTAAGACAAATTTAATTATACTATTTAAGCTAAATGCACTCCTTTACCTATTTCAATTTGATTATGACGTTGAGGTATAAACAACAACACAGTGCTCATTAAAAAAATTAAAAGAACTCGAAAAAGTGATTTTCTTTTACGGCATAAAGAAAAAAACGTATAAACGCTTTTCAAATCTATCATTGTAAACTATGGTACTCGTAATTGACATTCAAGGTTTCAAACTGGAAAATAATAAATTTTTTCCAAAAGAACTTGCATCGTTTGATGGTTCCAAGATGTCACTATGTTTTTAAAGCACCATTTAGTCTGGATTATTTACCTCAAAATTTACAAGTGCAGACGAAATGGTTAATAAACCATAATCATTGTATTGATTGGAAATCAGGTTTTACACCAGTACACAGTTTTGCTGAAATAATCAAACATCTTACAAGCAACAACAACGTTGTTTATGTGAAAGGAGAGGAGAAAGCTGATTATGTAAAAAAATATTCATCAGCCCTCGTTTTGGAATTAGATGAACAACCCGCACTTCAAACATCTACACCTTCTTGCATTTATCATTTAAATAATCATTGCGTTTGCGCACTTACTAATGTATACTTTTTATTTAACAAGTATGTTATGAATTAAGTTTTGTATTGTAAAAAAATAAAGAGTAAAAATATATATTTGCTTGTAAAAAAACACGTAAAAATAAAAAACTAGTTAAAATATATTGTTTTTTTTATTTATTTAAAGCGATGTATACGAATACAATGTCTAATTACATTTTTTTTTATTCTACAAATTTAAAATGAAACACAATGCGTAAGTATGTGTTCAATTTCTCCATTTTGCACATAAGCTTTGTATGATGGAACAAAAAACTCTTTTGTACAGTTACCTCTTAAATATAGGTTACACAATTCATACAAATATGAATTGGTCCAGTCATCTCCTTCAGCTATGTTTCTTATTTTACAGACAATTATTCTAAACTTCTCTCCTAGCTCATCACTATCCATTTTTTCACACTGACATATACTGTTCACATTTCCCATCATATTAAATTGTTTATACTGCACCGACTTTGACTGTGGCTTCTTAACTACTGACACTAACTTACTGTTTCCAATATTCCCAGCTGGACCCATTCTTAAACAACTCCACACAAAGGTCACTTCGGCCGGCTGCCTACACTGTTCTGCAGATCTATATTTTATTCGCCTGTTACAATGTGTGCAATGGGATATATACCTACTATGCACATGATATTTTACGACGACACTTTTGTCACGCAAAGTAAACACTGCATACCTAGCTCCTACCAGGCAATCTCCGCAAACTATGGAACCCATACAAAGATCCCCAATAAAATAAAATTTTTGGCATTTTTCTTCACCCACATCGACAGCCCTAAGATGTATTTCCATTAATGCCACAGCTTGAATATGGCGATTTTGCAAAACACTCCCTTCATAATTTAACACATATCGCTGGCGAATATTTGAAGTGTTGCGTAAACTGTCCCAGTTAATCAAAAAATTGTGATAAGACATTGTATTCCTACTACTTTACACTGAATTATAAATAAATTCGAACTCGTATATAGAGGGTTCTAATAATATTAATTCCCTGATATATATATATATATATATATATATATATATATATATATATATATATATATATATATATATATATATATATATATATATATAATACAAATTTAAAGGGTAAATTTGTAACCTTGAATGTGTCTATGACCATGAAAATGTGGCTGGCCTTGACCTTGAAAAAAAATTCACTGGCCTTCACCTTGGGGAAAAATACCTCTAACAATATTAATTCCCTGAGATATCTCCTATACACATATAATACAAATTTCAAGGGTAAATTTGTAACTTGGAACGTGTCTATGACCATGAAAATGTGGCTGGCCTTGACCTTGGGAATCTCTGGCTTGACCTTGAAAAAATGTCTCCTCACCTCACAAGGTCGTTCCAGGACAAAAATTATCTCTCTACTCACTAAAAATAAGACACAACCAATTTGGTGGGACAGAGAATGCAGAAGCAAAACGACTATACAAAAGTAAAAGTAGACAGGCTTGAAAATCTTATGTATTCACCCTGAATAAAGGTACGTCTTTGAATAAAAGTATGGAAAATGGTCAAAAAAATAAATAACAAAATTATACCTCGTGACACTTACTGGAGTACAGAATTAATAGATCAAATCTTGAAAACAATAGCACCCCTTTTTGTTAGAGAAGAACCATTACAGCCGACTAGACATAATACTATCAATTGGCTTTGCAAGGAATTTTCTTTAGCAGAATTAGATGAAGTAATGAAGTGCAATAACAACACCAGCCCTGGAAATGATAGATTTACTTATGAAATTTTAAGCAAATTACTAGAGTCCGGTAAGTTACTTCTTTTAGATATATTAAATGAATTCTGGATAAATGGCAGCTACCCAGAATAGCTACAGAATGTAATTATATGCCTCATACTAAAACCAGGGAAAGATCCCGATTTGCCAACGTCTTATAGACCAATATCTCTGCTATCATGCATATATAAGACCTTTGAATGAATGATCAAATCTCGTTTGGAAATGTACTGCGAAGAATATTTGATGATGCCAGACAGGCAGTATGGATTTAGGAGAGGTAGAGGTACCATGGAAGCGCTTAGCTTTTTTGTTGCCGATGCACAAAATTCACTTACAGTCAACAACTGCATGATGTGCCCATTTATAGATATAGAGGGTGCTTATAATATTGTTAACTTAAAGAAACTTCAGTTAGAACTGACGAGGCAAAAATTACCAGAAACAGTAGTTTCTAACATATTGTAAATGGTTGACAACAGAAAAATATACATTAAAGACCCAAAAAACCAGTTGCATGGCTCAAGAATAGTTAATCAGGGCTTAGCGCAAGGATCCATACTAGTCCAATCCTTTTTATTAATTTATATACCGCCAGGGTTCATACCATAAATGATGACGACATCAAATGTATACAATACGCCGATGATTTCTGTTTTTACATGAGTCAGAAGACATTTGAAAATGTGTGGAGAGGTTACAGGACAGCATGAAAATAATAAACCGGATGGACGAATATGCTTTTAAAATTAGCTTTTTTTATATTTTAACAACACACCACGAGGGCTTACAGCCTAAATACTATCGTACGGTGGGTGTTGACAAGGAGGAAAGAGGCAACTTGTTAATTCTGGACTTGAAGGTTTGGAGGTTCGGAGGAGAAGGAAAAACATGTGCCGGCAAGGAATTCCACAACTTGGAAGTCCTTGGGACAAAAGAACGGGCATAACAAGATGTTCTATGTCTGGTGACCTGGACAGTAAAAGGGTTCATTCGCTCTGTTCCCTGGGGGCAGCAGGTGGGGGAACTATGGAGGAAAGCTCCTCTGAGCAGTGCCCGTGCAGATATCTATAAAAGAGAGAGAGAGGTCACCAATGGCACGTCGGTGGGAAAGGGATGGCAGCATTTGGGTGAGGGTAGGGTCACCTATGATACGTATAGCTCTCTTTTGAATGGAGTCCAGGATAGAGAGTGTAGAAGCGGCAGCTGCACCCCAGATGTGGGAGCAGTATACGAGGTTTGGCCTTATTTGTGAAGTATATAAGGTATAGAGATTAGCTGGTGAAAAGTATTTGCGAGCCCGGAAGAGGAAACCTAATTTCTTAGCAGCCGCTTCTGCATTTGATGTGACATGTTGGTGCCAATTAAGCTTTCGATCCACAGAAATGCCAACAAGAGAAAAGGACTCATTACTTTGAATAACTTGGTTGTTCATTGTGATGGGTCTAGGGCTGGTGTATCTCTTATGAAAGCAAGACTGAGATTTGGTGGGGTTGAATTGTACAAGATTTCTACTTCCCCAGTCTAATATTTTTTGGAGATCCACGGAGACAGAACCCTCCATGAGTCTGCGATCCTCATCTAATTGTGCTAAAGAGACAGGCTTAGAATATTGTATATTTGAGTGGAGGGTGCTGTCGTCCGCGTGACTGTGAACTGGGTTGGATGTGCTAGAGAGGAGGTCATTGATGTGGAGAAGAAACAAAGTAGGGGCTAAAGCTGAACCTTGAGGAACTCCTGCATTAATTGGATACAGTTTAGAAGAATGGCCATCCACAACAACAGATATGGTCCTGTTGGAGAGAAAATTTGCTGTCCAGGTACAAAGTTTTGGTGGTAGGCCATAGGCCGGAAGTTTATTAAGCAGCGCTGCGTACCAGACCTGGTCGAATGCTTTGGATATGTCTAGAGTAACAATCTGGGATTCACCGTGTTGTTCCATAGACGTGTTCCAAGAATGGGTGACAAAGGAAAGGAGGTCGGCAGTCGATCTGCGCTGACGGAATCCATACTGCCTATCGTGGATTAGACAGTGTTTTTCAAGAAATTTTTGTAATTCGGTGTTTATATACTTTTCCATCACTTTAGAGACGACTAAAAGGAGAGAAATAGGCCTGTAGTTGCTAGGAAGCGCTTTGGATCCTTTCTTGGGGATGGGTTGTACTCGAGCAGTTTTCCAGTTACTAGGGAATAGGCCTTTATTGTAAGATATCTGAAACAGACGAGTCAGGACAGGAGCAAGTTCTGGTGCGCATTTTTTGAGAACAATGGTTGGGATCTCGTCAAGGCCAGAGGCTTTTCTGGCATTAAGAGAAGAGAGCATCTTTCGTACCTTTTTAGTTTTGAAAATGATATCCGTCATTTTATGTGCGAAATTGGGGACTGTTGGTGGTTGAACATTTGGAGGTGGGTTGAGAGTAGAATTGCCGGCGAACAACGAAGCAAAAAGTGCAGCCTTGCCCAGGGCGGTAGAAACAATTTCATCCCCTGAGACAAGAGGTGGGACGTGCTTTTGCAGAAATTATTCCCAATAGATTTAGCAAGAGTCCAGAAGGGTTTGCTGCCGTTGGAGCTTGAGAGGACTTTGTTTTTGATCTGGTTATTAAACGAGTTTTTTGCATCAGAAAGAATGCGGACATAGCGGTTTCTTGCGTCGTTAAATGCTTGACGATTTTCTTGACTGGGATTGTGTAGAAGCGTTTTGTGAGCTTTGATCTTTTCAAGTCTGGCCTGGTCACAGGATTTAGAAAACCAGGGCTTTTGAGTGGCTGAAGTGGTTTTCTGTGTACGTGGAATAAATAATTCCATGCCAGCTTGGATAATTTCGGTGACGTTTTGTGAGATATCAGAGGGGTCAGGATGAGAGAAGCAGACAGACGCCCATGGAAATGAGCAAAAGTAATCCCGCATTTCGTCCCAGTTTGCGGAGTTGTAGTGCCAAACTATACGTGGGTGTGATGACTGTGTGACCTCGGGTTGCATTGCGCAGGAAGCAGTAACCATGCCGTGGTCTGAGCGACCAAGGGGGGCGGTAACTGATATGTTATAGCATTCAGGTTTTGTAGTAAGAAGGAGATCCAAGGGATTTGAGCTAAGTAGGTTGCTGAACCATATTGGCTAAAGAATTGCTGATTGCAAAGGTCTCCGCTGCTCTCCCTTGTGGATCGGTTTTTGAAGATCCTAGCCATTCCTTATTATGGACATTGAAGTCACCAAGAATAGTGACCTCGGAGGAAGGATATTCAGAAATCAGATAGTCGGTTTTTTCAGAAAGGTAGTCAAAGAGCTGGACAAAGTTGTTGTCAGAAGGTGACCGGTAAACGCAACAGATGAATTCAGTTGCAGCCCTGAGAGAAAGTTTTATCCATAGTATGTCTTTTCTTCCAGCTTCTAAATTGGGGAGTCTGGTGCACGGTAGATTGCTACGGACGTATACACACACGCCTCCATGTAATCTAAAGAAAGTAAGGAGCTCATACCCCGGGAAATTAAGGTAATTAGTGGCTGTTTTGGCACTGATTTGGGTTTCGGTGAGGAAGAGGAGTTGGGGCCTGTTAGCCTGGAGGAAATGGTGGACGGAGTTCAGGTTAGAATTTAGGCCATATATATTCGAAAAGGATATGTTAAATTTTGATGTTGACGCCCCCTGTACACCCCTCTCCCGGAGATCCGAATGGAGGGGTATTTTGCCTCCGGAATATTTTGTACAAGGAGGAGCCATCATCATTTTTGTTTATAAGGGAAACCGACTCATACACCAGAACCGGAAACGTCCGTTGGGACTTCACCGGCTCCTTGATGCATGGGGTGGTACCTCCTCGGGCGTGAAAATAATCCTTTACTATTACGTAAAGGAAAATTCCACTACCACCTGCTATGGATTGAATTGGATCAATGTCTACCCCTTTAAAAATAAGATTAATAAAGGGACTATCAATTGTCCAATAGTTATGCTTTTCGACATAGTAGGGGGATACAAAACATTATCATTTTGTATACGTGCCTATTGTCGGTGCAAACAACAGCAATTATGTTTTTTACCAGACACAGGACATCCATTCCAAACACTATCCCTATGCAAAACAACAACATTGTAGTTGTCAATCACTTCAAATATCTTGGTATGGTACTGGACAAAAAGCTTCTGTGGACAAAACAAATAGTATATATTATAGGTAGATACGAAAAGGGACTTAACTTATTGAAAGTAGTAACAAACACCAAATGAGGCGCAGATACCCAAACGGCATTGTTATTTTACAGAAGCTATATAAAATCCATAGTAGAGTATGGCAGCATTCTTTATAGATCCGCACCAAGACCAATTTATTAAAACTGGACAGGCTCCAGTACAAATCACTTCGTTTGTGTCTGGGAGCTTGAAGTCGTCGCCAGTCATCGCTCTCTTGGCTGAAGCACGCGAACCATCATTAAAAGTAAGAAGTAACTACTTGGCAAGAAAGTATATAATAAAATGCAGGCTATTTCAAAATAATATATCTAACATGATTGTGGAACTTACTAAAGTATACCTTACTGAAAGATATTGGGCCAAAAAAAATGCCACCATTAGTAGATGGATTTTTAGCAACATACGACTATATAAATTTAATTAAAGACAGAGTACTATATCCAATATATGAATTAGATTACGATATACTATATACCAGACCGATTGTAATATTTCCCTATTATACAATAGTTTCAGCAATTAACGTAAGCAAAGTTAAAGAAATACTATCAAACTTTAGGACTACCTACATCTGTACACTGACGGTGCCAAGAATATAGAAGGGCCAGGAGCTGCCTTTTATATGCCGCAGAAGAGTATGGGTCGCATGACTGCGATACACAAAGCTGCATCTATTTAGACAATAGAATCATACGTCATCATAGATGCTTATTGACATACATTAAAGAGCAACAGTTACAGAAAACAGTTATTTTAAGCGTTTCCAAGTCTGTGTTGCAAAGCATTAACAATTTCTCGTGAAAGTATTACAATAATGACTCTATATGTGAAATCATAAAATTGGTACACACGCTGGAAACTAACAGACAACAAGTAACTTTTATGTGGGTGAAGGCACATATGGGCATTAAAGGAAATGTATATGTGGACCAACTCGCAAAAGAGGCATGTCAAATAAAAGACGGTATTAAAGTACAAAATTTAAATAACATGTACAGCATTCCATGGGCAAAAAGTAAAAAAGAGCGGGAAGAATAATGGGAAGCATATGTGCAAACCACCAGAAATCATTATAAATACATACACTCCGCACTTCTAAAAAATGTCACATGGAGTATGGCTCAATAAAACTAGTTGTCATAACAAGACTGAAATTAAATCATGGCAGATTTCCAGCGCATCTCTGCAGAATAGGAATTCTTGATTCGGCCATGTGTGACTGCGATGGAAGATCAGTGGCAGACTTGTCCCACATATTTTTTACATGTCCCCTAAATTATGACCAAAGAACTGTTCTATTCCATAATCTTTGATAATGCAAAATAGAATTATCCACCTCAATTACAGTCTTATTAAGTAGTATTTTTTTTATTTCAACAACACACCACGAGGGTTTACAGCCTAAATATTATCGTACCGTAGGTGTTGACAGGGAGGAAAGAGGCAACTTGTTAATTCTGGACTTGAAGGTTTGGAGGCTCGGAGGAGAAGGAAAAACATGTGGCGGCAAGGAATTCCACAACTTGGAAGTCCTCGGGACAAAAGAGCGGGCATAACAAGAAGTTTTATGTCTGGTGACCTGGACAGTAAAAGGGTGCATTCGCTCTGTCCCCCTGGTAGATCTGTTGGGGGCAGCAGGTGGGGGAAAAGTAACGATATAAAGGTTTTTAAAGTTTTATTACCTTTCTTATACTGTATAAAACTAGATATATGATATTTCTTAGGAGCGATTTTAAGATTTTAAGATTAAAAAAATAGAATAATGTAAGTAATGTATTATTTATATGAGTGTTTGTAGACATATACGTGTATATGTGAGTATGAGTGTGTAGGTATTATGTTCCACATATAATTGTACAAAGGAAACTTTACATAAATAAAATTTTAGATGTAAATTGTGTCTATATATGTGTGTAGACGTGTGTGCGTATGCGTGTGTGTGCAGAGGTGAGAACGTGAATGAATATAATTAGGTAAGATACTGTAGTAACAGAAAATTTGTAAAGCTGCAAACACCTGCTGTTTATCCCTATGTGCATCCCCATGTTGTCTGTGGTGTTTTCTTGTGTGTCTTATGTAAATATGCTCTGATAGACCCCTGAGCAAGTATTGCAGTCCCTGTCCATATCATACATATTAATATAAAAAAAGATGGAAATATATATATATATATATATATATATATATATATATATATATATATATATATATATATATATATATATATATTTATATATATTACTAAAAAAGAAAAAAGAAAAAAGAAACGTGTTAAAAAATTAATTCAAAAAATATATATAAAAAAGGAAATTAAAAAAAAGAAAAAGAAAGAAAGATAAGAACTATATAATAAAGGACTAATATGGAGCTACAAAGAAGAGTAAGAAAAGAATGTAAAATATTTGAAGTGTCATTTTTAGAATGACTGGTATCGAACAGAAATAATTCAACAAAATATTATTCAAAATTTCTGTGGCTAATGGAATTAAACTCCAAAGCTAGCTTACTGAACTTAATTGAACTGTAAGGAGAATCTAGCTTTTCCACTTGAGGAGTTTTTATAGCGAGTTTTTTCTTACTTTATAATGGGTACATTTTCTCGCGCTTCATTTAATTTTTATAAATTTTTGCTGAATTTTCCTTTCGTTTTCTTATATATCTGATCATAAAAGGGGATGATATCTTGAAGTCTTTTAGAATTATAGTCTTCATAAACTGTAGCTGTGGGATCTATAGGATCTAATTTATCAAAAGGTCCATATAGGAGGTGAAAAGGTGTATATCCTGTTGTGGAGTGTATTGATTAATTATAAATTAGAACTTCGGTAGTTACTAGTTCTAAAATATCTTCTTTAGGGTTGTCTATTAACAAACATCTTACTTTCTCAGGGAGTGTTGAGTGAAATATCTCAATGGGTGAATTAGACTTAGGATTTTGGAGAACTATAACGTGTAGTTGTATTTTAAAGGTCTTTAGGTATTCTCTCAGCACATTATTATCGAATTCCTTACCGGGGTCGCAAACTACCCTTAAAGCGCAATTATGGTGCATAAAATAGTGTCTTAACTTTTTAACTATAGTAAGACCGGTTTCGTCTTTTATAAAAAATACTTCGGCATATTTGCGAAAAAGAACAATAATCGTAAGGAACTTATAATTATTAAAAGAAAAGGTATCAATATGTATGACCTCAAAGGGCCTTTTTGCAACCAAAGGGCCTTGGAAAGGAACCTTATATGGATTTCGTTCGTATTTACCTTTTAAACAAGTTTCACATTTATTAATAATATCGTTTATGTGATCTTTCATTTTAGGCCAATAATATTTGCTTCTGAAATGATAAAACGTTTCGTTAACGCCATTATGATTGAACTTATGATAGTCTATGTAAGCTAAGTACACTTGGAGAACCCAAATGCAGAATTTTTTATCCTCTGATGACGCTAACTTGGTTAGTGAAACGATCGTCAGGTCTTTTAAATGTGTTGCGGTGACTTGGGTTCTCCAAGTGTACTTATCAGTGCTCATCACAGGTTCCAATCTTCACTTAGTCTATGTAAGCGTTTGTTGATCTAAATGGTTTTTTATATCTTTAAGCATTTTATCACCTCTAACTAATTTAATCAAGAAATTAAAATTGTTTCTTACGTGATTTATAGTTTCTATTAATTCTTCATTCAAAAAATAAAATGCAGTAAGGGTTAAGATATTCTTACATAAAACGTTCTATTTCACGATGTTTTTGTTTCGTAAAATATGAACAATCGTTTTTTCTTTAGTTTTAAAAATCTTTTGTTTTTTATAGAGTGTTTTTGACCATATTTAAAAATAAGTTGGTGCGAGTAAACGTTAAGCGGTTTTTCTGTCAATGGTATAACACCTGAGAAGAGCGCACGGTAACGTCTGTTTCGGGATCTCCTGAAACGGGTATTCTATGCCAAGATTTTGTAAATCTTCGGCAGTAAGTTCTTGCAAATCTTTGGTGTTATTTAGTAGCGACATAATGTCTAAGGGGTCATCTTCAATAGCGTTAATTTCTTGAGTGAGAATTCGTGTAAGGGCATCGGCAACAACATTGTCCGTTCCTTTTTTGTATTTAATATCATATTCGAACTCTTCTAGTTTAAGACGCCATTTTACTAGTCTAGAGTTCCGTTCTTTAATAGAGAAAAGCCAAACTAGGGTTTGTGATCGGTTTCGATGCTGAATTTTCTGCCAAATAAATAAGGGCGAAAATGTTTGCAGGCTGTTACAATAGCAAGTAACTCTTTTTCGATGGTGGAATAATTTTTCTCTGTACTATTGAGAGCTCTAGAATAAAAAGCAATGAGCTGGCTTTTGTTCTTGGGACAAAACCGCTCGGATTGCTGTGTTACTAGCATCGGTCGTTAAACAGAATTATTTTTCAAAGTCAGGGTAAGCAAGAATAGGAGAGTTAGAAATCAGTTCTTTTGCGTGTTTGAAAGCTTGGATGTATAGGGGATCATCTATGTTCATAGGGGTGTCTTTCTTGAGGCGTTTAGTTAATGGATGAACGATTTTTGCGAAATTTTTTATAAATCTTCGATAATATCCAATCAAACCTAAAAATATTTGCTTCTGAGTTTTTAGAAGAGGGCAGTTTCGAACAGCAACAATTTTATTGGGATATGGCTTTATCCCGTCTCGTGATATTACATGTCCGAGAAAAGCTACCTATTTACGCAAAAATTCACACCTATCAAGTTGTACTTTAGGTTTACTTCTCTTAATTTCTGGAAAATTTGTTTAATGTGGATGAGGAGTTCCTGGAGGGACTTAAAAAAAATCACGATACCGTCCATATACCCGAAACAGTATTTATGTAAGAATTCACGGAAAATGTTATCGGCCATTCGTTCGAAAGTACTTTCCGCATTCTTCAACATATAAGGTATTCTGAGATATCATAATGCCCATTGTTGACCGTAAAGGCAGTTTTTTCAATGCTATCGGGTGTAAGTTATATTTGGTGGATACCTTGCACGAGGTCGATAGTGCTAAAATATGTGCATTTTCCGAGATTATTTAATATTTCCTCCATGCGGAGTAAGGGGTACTTGTCATCTATAGTATTGGCATTTAGTTTTCTATAGTCTATAACAAGTCTCCATTTGCGTTTACGGCTAGAATCGATTTTCTTGGAGATGGTCCACACTGGAGCTGAATAGGTCGAGATGGAAGGGCGTATTATTTTAGTATCTAAAAGTTTTCGAATTTGGGACTGAATCTCGTTTTTTAAATAAAAAGGATATCTATATGACTTTACATGAATAGGCGTTTCATCGTTTCATCATGGTGTTTAACAGTGTTTGTAAACGTGAAATCTGACCTTTCGTTATAAAAAATGTCTTTATATTTTTTGCATATGTGTAATATTTTGTCTTTTTCTTCATCATTAAGACGAGATGTTCTTATAAGGTTAGACAAATCGATATAAGTATCATCTTTGTTTTCATTAGGTAATTGGGATTATATGTCATAAGTTACAATTTGTTCGACTTCCATTGGCTAGTAAAAATAAATTGGAATTAAATTTGGAGTTTTTCTTTCTATAGGAACCGTACAAATACCATTACATGCTAAAGCCATCGAATTTTGGGTGCTAAGGTTGACTCATTCATTTAGGGTAGCAGAACGGAGCCATTTTCTACATTTACCAGATATCTAATAGTATCTCGACAAATTTGTTTAAATGGTTTAAAATTCGCGGGATTCAAGTCGAAAAAAATAAATGGTATTTCGATGTTATTGATTTTCAGAACTTGGTTTTCATAATCTAATTTTGCTTTTAATTCTCTAAACAATGAGGAACCTATTAAAGCATCAAATATATTATGCCATTCGGCAACGCAGAATGTAATTTTGTTATTAATGCCAAATTCTTTTAAAATAGGGCCAATTAATCTATAATTACCTTGTACTGTACCAGCTATAGATTTTAATAGAAATGGGTCATTAGTAAAATAATTTTTGCTAAAACATTCGGCAACATTAGGGTTAATAACATTGTTCGATGCCCCTGTATCCAGAAGAATTTTCATATTTAAAGATGAACACACTATAAATGGGAGTTTTGGGACACCTGATATATAATTTATATCTATGAATTCTGTTCTTCCGAGGCTTGTACTGTACCAGCTATAGATTTTAATAGAAATGGGTCATTAGTAAAACAGTTTTTGCTAAAACATTCGGCAACATTAGGGTTAATAAGATTGTTCGATGACCCTGTATCCAGGAGAATTTTCATATTTAAAGATGGACACACTATAAATGGGATTTTTGGGACACCTGATATATAATTTATATCTATGAATTCTGTTCTTCCAAGGCTTCTTTGAGAAAATCCTCACCTTGTAAATTATACTTGATCTAGAAATTGATTTTCGAAATCTCTATCGTCGGCACAATTTTCGTACGATTCGTTTCCAAACTGCTTAGGAGCGTCTTCATGAAAATGAAGCTCTACATGATCTAATGCTCTAGGATATTTATGTTGAAAATAATTATTTATTCTACAGGGTCTTGAGGGAGGTCTAGTGTTTCTAGTAGATATCGACATAGGGGTCGGACCTTGTGAAATATTTTGAGACCTGTTATAGGTAATTGGTGTCTGATTACCTCCACTAGCTCTAGGAGTTGGGTTACCTTGATTAACACGGGGTATTATGTTCTGTTGTGTAAAATTGTGAGGGTTTCTTTGAAAGGGGTTAGGATTAAAGTTTTGATTTTTATATGGGGTTCTAGTAGGGTTTGGAACATATTTATTAGATGATTGAGATTTTTGTCTTAAAGAGTTTAAAATTCGCTTGCATTTGCTCATTATCAAATTTATGGCATTCTAGTAGAGCTGCTTCTAAAGAAGTTATATTTGCAAATCTTAAATAACCATGGTATGGCTCTATGATACCTGCTTTGAAAATATTTAGTGCCAGATTCTCAAAATATTATTTTTTATACAAAATAATTTCTGTAGGTAAATTCTGTAAATAGAAATGTTCTAGTAAAGATTGTAATTTACTTTTAAGTAAATTATGGTAATCAATAAACAAATGTGTTTTTTGCATGAAGCAAGTAGGTAAGTCGTTTAACAAAAGCTCTTCGGATCTAGCATCCGCCAACTGTGCCTTGAGACTTTCTTTAAGAGAGCTTCAGGACTGTTTGGGTAAACTAATTAGGACATCTCTAGCATCGCCTGTAATTTTTGATTTTATAAATTCTAAAATCATTGAATTAATGTGTGGAGCATAAGGAGAACAGTCGTCCTGTCTATAGGTTTCTATGAATAGTTCACATTGGTTTCAAAAATAATTTAAAAGTTTCGTACCCTCTGTATAGAGTGGAACCATAACTGACGCTTGCACTATCTGCGTAAGTTCATTTTATGAGTGAATTAAATTGGTTGGTTAAGTCATTGTAAAATTAATAGGAGATCTATCTCTTTCAACCATAAAATAAAATAAGACAGAAAAATTTTCAATATGAGATTATAGTTATTAAAATATTTTCAGCTATAATTTTTGAATCACTTTAAATAATAATTATTCAATTAGCCAAGCCAAAAATAAATCATGTTTTTGAATGTTACTTTTAAATATACACTTTATTTGTTTGCTGTACCTTTGTGATTTTTTTATTATGGTTACGTGGACTGCAGTTTCAAACCGTCCCGGTTCATTATCAGTACGCTACTGACTATGATAGTCAGTAGCGTGCTGATGATGAACCGGGATGGTTAGAACTGCAGTCCACGTAACCAAATAAAAAATCACAAATGTACAGCAAACAAATAAAGAGGATATATATATATATATATATATATATATATATATATATATATATATATATATATATATATATATATATATATATATATATATATATATATATATATATATTAATGTTCAGAAAGATTTCCGCGGTCTTTAATGTGAGACATACTTGGTTCTCGGGTTGAACCACGTCCAGAATTTATGAAAACTCGACGTTTCGGCTCCTGTTTTGGAGCCATTTTCAAGAGGTAAAAGAAATATGTAAGGACACTCTAAGGCCTCAATCTGCCTACTTCTTAGAGCGGTGGACAAAGGTGGGTTGGGGTGGTTTCAAGAGGTAAAGGAAATATGTAAGGACACTCTAAGCCCTCAATCTGCCTACTCCTTAGAGCGGTGGACAAAGGTGGGTTGGATGGTTGTAGCTCGATTGCGGGGCCTCAATCTGCCTACTCCCCAAATCTCGCCGGAGATCGTCTGTGAGGTCTCAGTGTGTTCAACCCTAGGCCTCAGAAAGATCTGGCAGTTCGTTGCGAGTCTTGTCTTATATATGTCGTTCCGTCTACCTGCTTCATTGTCAGTGAAAGTAGTAGGGTCACGGTCAAATAAGTGAGGGACTTTGATCACGGTACTTAGAGGATGATGAAGATCAAGAGGGTCACCGGCATTTGTTGAGACAGATAATGGGGAAATATAATTGTCTGTGGAATTTATTTTCTGTTTGTGTGTTTGTAATGAAAATAAAATAGGTTTCCGAGTGGTCGGAAGGCGAAGACCATCAAGTCTCTTATTTAAACAATCGGGACGTTTTTCAATCTCGATTGCTTCGCGGATATGTCTCGTTTTGAAGTTGTAAACCGGTGCTATTGTTTTCGCATTATCGAAGTCTATTTTGTGTCCTGTATGAATATGATGCGTGGCCAGCGCCGATGAGGGGTCGGATTTTCTAACTGCGAGGGTGTGTTCATATATTCTATTGTGGATGCGTCTATTTATTTGTCCTACATAAGTTCGGAAACAGTCGGAACAAGGAATTTCGTCAACTCCGTGGAATTCGTTTGGAATCGTATCCTTGGGAGTTTTTATCAGATTTGACAGTTTTTGTTCTGTTGTGAATACGGTTTTGATATTATGGGTTTTGAAAATTAGGCTGATTTTGTCGGTGACACCTTTAATGTATGGTAAAAACGCTGTGTGTTCTTGTGTGGACTCTGTTTGTTCTTGTTGTGGTGTAGTGGTTTGTTGTTGTGCGTTTCTAATGTTTCGTAGTATGTGATTGTTGTCGTATCCGTTTTCTAGCAATGTCTGTCTTAAAAAGTTTAATTCTGTCTGTTTGTTGTTGTGGTCCGTTAGTCTAAGGGATCGTGTTACTAGGGTTCGAACCACGAAATTTAGTTGCGATGGGTGATGATGAGATTGGGCGTTAAGATAATGATTAGTGTGGGTTGGTTTTCGGTAGACAGTGTAAGAAAATCCTCTGACTGGGTTTTTAGTGATGCGTACGTCTAAGAAAGGCAAAGAAAAATTATTTTCTATAACATGGTGAACTGGATTTGGGGGTTGATGTTATTTAGGTAAGAGAGGCATTCGTCTAGAAATTCTTTACCGTGTGGCCAAACAGCGAAAATGTCGTCAACGTATCTTAACCAACAGATTGGTTTAAGTTGGGATGAATTGAGGGATTGTGTCTCGAAGTTTTCCATCAAAATGTTAGCCAATGCAGGAGAGAGTGGTGAACCCATTGGAGCACCTGGAACTTGTTTGTAAAGTTTGTTTTGAAAAGGGAAATAAGTGTTAGATGTGCAGTGTTCTAGAAGAGCTAAGGTATCGTGGGAAATATTGTGTTTATTTTTGAGAATGTCAAGGATTTCAGATAGAGGTATATTAGTGAATAAGGAAACTATATCAAAGCTAACTAGGATATCGTTTTGAGAAATGGTGTTGTTTTGAAGAAGGTCAATGAAATGGGTGGAGTTTTTGACATAGGATGTAGCGTTTTCTACTAATGGTTGGAGAGTTTTGGCTAGATGTTTTGCAAGTTTTTGTGTGGGGGAACGGTGGGCACTTACGATAGAGCGAAGGGGAATATCAGGCTTATGGATTTTTGGGAGACCGTATTTTCTAGGGATGCGAGATGATTTTTCGGGGGGATTAGTTCTTTTTTGAGGTCAGGACTGAGTTGGGAGTTGTCGATGATAGTTTTGGTTTTCTTTTCAAGATAAGTTGTTGGGTCCTTAGGGATTTGTTTGTAGTCTGTGCTGTTTAGTATATTATCCATCTTTTGTATATAGTCTGTTTTGTCGAGTATGACTGTAGTGTTGCCTTTGTCTGCTGGTAGGATTATAATTTCTGTGTTTCGGTTTAGCTCTCTGATCGACTGTCGTTCGTGAGAAAAAAAGTTGGAAGGTGGAGGTTCAGCAGAACGTAACATCCTGGCAATGTTCTGTCTCGTAATTTCAGCTTCGTCAGTCGGTAAGTGTGTTATCGCATCTTCTGATTGAGAAATTATCTTTTCTATTGGGATGAATTTAGGGGTTGGTGCAAAACAAAACCCTTTGGATAGGACTTTGATTGCGACGTCACTTATGTTGGAATTTGAAAGGTTGTGAACTACTATAGTAGGATTGGCATTATGTGAGTGTTGTGTGGGATTTTTGTTGTCTAGAAGATGCTGTAATTTTTTTTTGTACGTCCGTCTTTTGCTGCGTAACATGTTCTGCTCTACTATGTGAGAGTCTGTCTAGAGTGTCACAAAGTGTAGGGTGTATTTTAAATGTGTGTATTTTTATGTACGTGTCGTAAAGCAGTGTGTTGGTAGTGTTAAGGTGTCGTCTTGTCTCGTGAATAGAATTTCTAAGGAGAGCAAAGCCTGTTCGTTTTAAAATGTTGAAGATGTTATGTGATTTGGTGTGGTGTTTAAGTTGAAAAGATTTTGGGACCACGTGATGATCACGGCAGGTTTTTAAAAACATGAGGTCACACAGGAGATGGGATTGGCGGATAAGAAGTTTGCTCAAAGTTTTGGTATAAGATAAGAGTTCCTCCCCATAGAGGCGAATTAAATGTTCAGAAAGATTTCTGCGGTCTTTAATGTGAGACATACTTGGTTCTCGGGTTGAACCGCGTCCAGAATTTATGAAAACTCGACGTTTCGGCTCCTGTTTTGGAGCCATTTTGAAGAGGTAAAAGAAATATGTAAGGACACTATAAGGCCTCAATCTGGCTACTCCTTAGAGCGGTGGACAAAGGTGGGTTGGGTTGGTTTCAAGAGGTAAAGGAAACATGTAAGGACACTCTAAGGCCTCAATCTGCCTACTCCTTAGAGCGGTGGACAAAGGTGGGTTGGGTGGTTGTAGTTCGATTACGGGACCTCAATCTGCCGACTCCCCAAATCTCGCCGGAGATCGTCTGTGAGGTCTCAGTGTGTTCAACCCTAGGCCTCAGAGAGATCTGGCAGTTCGTTGCGAGTCTTGTCTTATATATGTCGTTCCGTCCACCTGCTTCGTTGGCAGTGAAAGTAGTAGGGTCACGGTCATTTAGGTGGGGGGCTTTGGTCACGGTACTTAGAGGATGAGGAGAATCAAGAGGGTCACCGGCATTTGTTCAGACAGATAATGGGGAAATAAAATTGTCTGTGTAATTTATTTTCTGTTTGTGTGTTTGTAATGAAGATAAAATAGGTTTCCAAGTGGTAGGAAGGCGAAGACCATCATCTCTCTTATTTAAACAATCGGGACGTTTTTCAATCTCGATTGCTACGCGGATAATTCTCGTTTTGAAGTTGTAAACCGGTGCTATTGTTTTGGCATTATCGAAGTCTATTTTCTGTCCTGTATGAATATTCTTATCCGCAAATCCCGTCTCCTTTGTGACCTCCCCTTTCTAAAAACCTGCCGTTTTCTAAAAATGTAGAAAGTTGAATTTTAGTGTGTGGTAAGGTCTTTTACAAGGCAACATATCCACCAAATTTCATTAAAATAGCTTTGTAATTTTCGGAGAAAAAGATTTTTTTTTGAAACAAAACTCAAAATTTTCCCGGAAACCCTTATCCGATTTTCCTGACTAACGAACTCGTCCAAGGCATTAATAAAAGAAAGGCACTTGTCGAGTTTTATCGAAATGAGTTGCTTATGAGTTTCGGTTGGATATATATATATATATATATATATATATATATATATATATATATATATATATATATATATATATATATATATATATATATATATACATAAATTGAAACTGACCCCGGACATGGGTTCTAGGGGTCCTAGTTCGCGCTCACTTCAAAAATTTTTTGGAAAGTCTCTCCATCGATACCTCTCTATTAGTGAATTTTTAAAATAAAAATTCACTAAAAATGAAGGGCTCGCCTCTTTTTTCCCCGAAAATGTATTATAAAAAAATCTACTTGCTAAACTAAACTTAATAATTATTAACTACTTACCAAGTTTTCCTCTAGTTACTTATAGGTTATAGTAGTTAAAAAGTCCTTTCCTTTGATAGTTACTAACACAAATCACAATTCTGTCAACACTCAGCATTCACTTTAGTTTATAAGTTATAATATAACAGACCTATACTCATTCCTTAAACGAAAAATCCATACGTCTATTTTTGATAGCCACAAACTGTTCTAAAACTCTTTCATCAAAGTTCGGTATTCCAAATACAAAGTCCCTGTTTATTGCAAACATTGCTAGCGCATTAAGTCGATCATTCGACATAGAATTTCTAAGGAAGGTCTTTACTCGTTTTAAAGTGGAAATGCAACGTTCATCTTCAGCGGTATTCATTGGTGTGGTCAAAATAATTTTAAGAAGTTTAACAAGCTGGGAAAATGTGTTTCCTAATTCATTTTTTTAAAAATAAATTCCAGTGTACGCGTAGCCACATGTATTTGTTTAAAATCGTCTCTAGAATAAATAATTTCCAATTCAGTCTTTAATCGTTCTGCTACAAGCATTGGATACATCTTGGTAGTAGTCTTAAAAATTTCAGTTGGGAAATTGGTACTATAGGAAGTGTATAAATCGTTTACAAGAAGGTTATTTGCTGCCAAATGACCCGTGTAGGAAAGTCTATTTTTTATTTGCATTAATATAACATCACAAAGTTCTTTTGCGCATACACTGTTTCTGTCAATATCGCCTGACCGACTACGTTTGGACTTCGGTTCGTTTTGCCATTCTTGTTCGACTGCTTCACTGTCATTATTACGAATACGTAACATTGGACGTCTCAAAATTTGAAATAGCTTTTTGCAGTTAAATGCCGTCAACTTGTTTAGACTGAAATTGATTATATAGTATGTCAACTTGAGGAAAAATCTTATGAAAAATGGTCAACCAGAACATAAAGTTTGAATCCTCCAGAGTTCTTTTTAAACCAATTGGTTCCCTACTAGTGACTGTATTCTCAATTCTTTCAGCAATTTCTTGAAAACAAAGTATAAGATTTTCCCTGTTTTCATAAATAACATTAACTAACCTTATATTGAAATTCCATCGAGTGGGCGCAACACGCGGTTATCTGACTTTAACAATTTCTTTTTCATGGGACTCTGCTACCTATTGTTAAAAACGCCGTATCATAATTTTTTATATGTGCCAAAAATGTGAAAAGTTGCGAAAGAATTTAAATAACCTGAAAACAACAAACGTTATCAAATATTTTTTATCCCTATAAACGCACATTATAATTCGATGAAAAATGCAAAAATACAATGATATAAGGTAGGCATTATAGGATATAACCAAACTGGGAAATGTATGGTTTAATAAATGTTTAACTTTCTAATAAAATAACCAGGTATCCAAAAACAAAAACAAAGGAAAACTATATACCTATATTTGTTGACATAACAAATGCATAGCATCAATGCCAATGTTATTCAACAACATTGACCTCTAATCATTACAATGTTTATTCTTTAGTTTAGATTGATTTCTTAATACTAATTTACTTGTGATTTTATTGATCTTACTAACTATGTTTCTTATACGTCTTCTACTGCCCTTCTGTAATTGCCATGGTTCTCTAAACATTCTGCCGCGTCAATAAAGGGCGCTTTCCGCATCCGTGGCGTTTTGTAACCTGCTTAACTCAGCCATTTCTATAGGTTGGACTTCGAGGTAGGTCTTCTCGACATCCGGGTTTCTGTTCTTCGACTGGGCTGCTCTTTTCTTAACTTTCTTCTGAACCATAGTAGGATGTAGATGGCTGCTAAAATTGCTATAGCTACTGTTGCTGCGGTAGCCAGGCTGGTTATAATGGAATGATGTGTGACCGTGCGCCATCGAATTTCTTGGAGATGGTCCTCCTCTTGTTCTTCCTCCTGAGCGATGTCCGTTAGATCATCAGATGGGCGGACAACTGCTTCCTGGGGAATTATTACTGGACTAATCGGGGATTCGGAAAACGTCAAATTGGTTGGGACTGATTTCACGAACCCGCCTAGGATTGGTACTCCCTTGATTTGTTGGGGAGTTAGCACCATCGTTTTGGTCTTGATGATGCAGTCTTGGGAAATGGACAGGATGCCATACTGTTTCATAGTAACTTCTTCTCTTTGGCCGTTGCAGATGATTGCGACTCTCGCTTCTCGTGGGTTGATGAACATCCATGAGTTTTTAGTGTACAGCTGTTTCCAGATCGTCGACTTGACTTTCTGGTGATGGATTGGGCATGCTACTTTGTTTTCCCTTTGGTATATCTCATCTATGATGCAGTTGTGGCTGCTCTCCATGCTTTGTATCATGGCCGAAGAACATACATATAAATTCTCGGAGATAAGTAGGCTGTTGGTGAGTTCCTTGTCTGCCATTTGGAAATATCGTTGCGTGTTGTAATCTATTCCTAGGATTTGGTTGGGTACCTCCATAGCCCAATAGGTTTCGTTCACAACCTTATATGGGATCGGGGTTACCTTTATCAACATGAATTGTGTTACTTCTGTCATCGAAAAGTAACTGTACAGGTGGATATATTTCTCACTGTGACTAATTTCTGACTTGAGTATAGGGTATGGAATTATTTCCAGATGTTGTGGTAGTTTTCTCGTTGCTGTACTTATGATTCGGTCTATGTGTGCTGGTGAAATAAAATCGTAAATGTTGGCTTGGTTCACATGTATGTTTAGCAAGCTTCTATAATGCTGAGTCAGTTCATCGAGATACCGCTCCGCTATTTGGTAAACACTTAGTATGTGAATATTTAGGGAATTCTTGTCTACTGCTTTGTACCACGGCTTCATGTTGTTAATGGCTTTCAGACCTTGGTTCAGCTTGGACTCGAACTGCCTCAACGTATGGTAGATTATCTTCTCGCTGTCCATGATAGTTCGACTTGCTTGACCTTGATTTGTGTCATTCACAAGGCACAATCGATCGAGTCTGAAGAAATGCTTTTGCTTTGTTTGCAAAACTCTTCCAACTCCACAACGACTAACTTGACTGTCCCTGTGTCGTTGGCGAGCTTTGCCTTTTCGAATCTCGTTTCAACCCTAAATGTTCCTCTTTCTATTTTCGCATGTGCTATATGCTCTATGTAGAACCCTGGCTGTGGGTACTCAATGTTATACAACTTTGTGGCTGTCGTTCCTCCTATCGCCATCATGAATAATATTGCTATTATGGCTGTCTTCCATTTTTGCATCGGAGACTTCCTTTTACTTTTCTGCTGCTTCGATTGTTCTTCATGATGCTTTTTTCTCGTTTCTTCTTCCTCATTGGGCAATAGGATCAGCTTGTGTATTGGCCTTTACATTGTTATTCCCCCTGCTTTTCTTATTTCGGCTACTCCTGGTACTCCTTGTTTGTCTGGGTACGTTTTTACTATTCTACCCAGTGGCCATTTTTCTGCGCTGTTGTTGTCGTCTTTTATTAGAACCATGTCGCCTGTGTGCACGACATTTTTCTTGAACTTCCACTTATGTCTTTGTTGTAACTGATGCAGATAATCTTTATGCCAAGTGTCCCAAAAATCTTTTCTCATTTCCTGTATTGTCCTCCACTTTCCTTGTAGATTACCATCAATGTTCTCTGAGATGAGTGTTGGTGGTGCTACCAGTTCTCTCCCTATGAGGAAATGGCCGGGAGTCAATACTTGAAATTCGTTGATATCAACGGATAATGGACAAAGTGGTCTTGAATTTAAACATGCTTCTATCTGGTGAGTTACTGTGGTTAATTCTTTATAAGTTAATCTTGTTTCTCCAATCACTCTCTTGAGGTGATATTTCACTGATTTCACTCCTGCTTCCCAGAGCCCCCCGAAATGAGGTGCTGAAGGTGGTATAAAGTGCCACTGCAACCCCATGTGTGTGGTACTCTACTGGATTTGAGGTTCTTTGCTGGTTTTTATGGATTCTTTTTGCAGTGTTGAGTTGGCTCCTACGAATGTTGTCCCGTTATCACTATACATGTGGGAACACATACCTCTTCTGGATATGAATCTTCTTAAGGCTGCCATAAATGACTCAGAGCACATGTCGCTTACGACTTCTATGTGAATTGCTTTTGTTGACAGACATACAAATATTGCCAGATAGCCTTTGTATGCCTTTTGACCTCTGCCTTTTAAAGTTCGTACTTGCATCGGACCTGCGTAATCCACTCCAGTGTGTGTAAATGCTTGAGTGGCCGTGACGCTTGCCGCTGGTAATTGACCCATTAACTGCTCCGCTGTCTTTGCTTTGTAACGGATGCATCTTATACAATTGTTGATTGATTTCTTGACACATCTCTTCGCGTTCGTGATCCAAATTTTCTTCGAATATAAGCTAATGTTTCTTGGTTGCCACCGTGGAGGGGGTTGTTATGTGCTTCTCTAATGATTAGCTCCGCCATATGCGACTTCGAGCTTATAATTATGGGGTGTTTTTCCCCATAGGTCAGTAAGGAATTTTCCAGTCTTCCCCCTACTCTTAGTATTCCATTTTGGTCGATAAATGGATTCAGATTTGCTATTGAGCTTTTCTTGTCCACCGATTTTTTTCTTTGTAATTCCTTGATTTCTTCAATGAACTCTGCCTTTTGATCCATTCTTATCATGCTGTCTTCGGCTTCACTCATTTCTTTTGTCTTGAGATATCCGTCTATCTTGTTGTTTTTTCTTGTGTTGTGGGTAAATCTTTTGCAATATGCTATTACCCTAATCATTTTCCTAAATGATGATAATTTTTTGATCAGATTCGTTGCTTCTGGTTGTATACTAAGGCACACCATTACTTTTGGCTTTTTTCTCTCTTCTAGTACTTTGTGTGGCTTTTCTTCTTTAATTGGGTAATCTGGACCTTGTAACCATGTTGGCCCTTGCCACCATAACGGTAGGTTTACAAAATTCCCTGGGTTTATGCCTCTGGATATGACATCTGACCTCACATGGTGCCATTTGTCTTCGGTAATTAATTGCTGAATTTCTGATACCCTACTTGCAACAAAAGTTTTCCATCTATTCGGATCTCCTTTTAGCCAACCTATTACAATCATCGAATCTGTCCATGCGTACACATCGATTAGTTCCAACTGGAGTGTTGTTATTGCCCTTTTCAGTAATTTCGCTAATAGGTGTGCTGCACATAGTTCTAATCTTGGAAGCGTCGCTTTTGTCTTTATTGGAGCTACCTTTGATTTGGCTGTTAGTAACGATATGTAGCTTTTACCTTCTTCATTGGTTGCTTTCACATAAATTACTGCCCCATATGCTGCTTCTGATGCATCCGCGAACCCATGGACTTCCATTTTTGATTTCTTCGATGTTTGTATCCATCTTGGTATCGTTATTTCTTTTACCTCATTAAATTCCTGGATGAATTGGATCCATTTCTTTTGAATGTTAGTGGGTACTATTTCGTCCCACCCTGCTTGACTCATCCATATTTCTTGAATTATCAGTTTGGCTTTGATTATCATTGGCGATAGCCACCCTAATGGATCAAATAACTTGGCTGTAGCTGATAATATTGCCCTTTTTGTCACCTTCCCTGTTTCTCCTAACTCCAGTTTTAATTTGAACACGTCTTCCCTTGGTGTCCAGTATATCCCGAGTGTTCCATTGTCTGGCAGCTGCAATACCTTATCATTCTGCAACTCTGTTGGAAGTTTTGCAATCACCTGATATTTGTTACTGGCCCATTTTCTTAGCTTGAACCCACCTAATGCGAACATCTTGTTGAGTTCTGTCTGCAATAATGTTGCTTCTTGTTCTGACTCGGCTCCCGATAGGAGATCATCCATGTAGAAATCCTCCTTGGCTACCTTTGCCGCAATCGGGAATTTTTCTTGTTCGTCATCTGCAAGTTGCTGGATGGTTCTAACCGCTAAGTATGGTGCTGCTGCTGTGCCATATGTCACTGTCGTTAGTCTATATTCCTCCCAGGGTTGGTTTTTTGCTTGTCTCCATAATATCCTTTGATATTCTTGGTCGTCTCTTGCTATTTTTATTTGGCGATACATTTTTTCTATGTCCGCCTTTATGGCAACCGGATACGTTCTCCATTTTAATATGATGTCGAACAGTTCTGGTTGTAATCTTGGACCGACGTGCATTCTTTCATTTAGACTGATGCCGGTGCTACTCTTACATGAGGCGTCGAATACTACCCTTAATTTGGTAGTAGTGCTATCCTCACGGACTACTGCTTGATGAGGAATATAGTATTTTCCTCGTTTTTCTTCGATTCTTGGTACCTTTTGCATGTGTCCCAAGTCGATATATTCTTCCATAAATTGGATATATTCTTCTCCTAAGCTTTTTTGTTTCTCAAACCGTTTCTCTAACTGCAGTATTCTTGCCATTGCTCTGTTTCTGGATTCTCCAACTTCTTGCACTTCTGGTTTAAATGGAATTTTGACTGTATATCTCCGATCTTTTCCTCTTGATACCGTTTTTTTGTAAAATTCTTCACATTCTTGTTCTTCTTTTGTTTTGTTTTTTACTTCCGGTACTTCTTCCAATTCCCAAAACTTCGAGATTTCCTCTTTCTCTGTTTGTGTAATCATGCTTGTTACTTTGACTTCTTTCTTATTTTTTGCATTCGTAAATGTGCCTGAGATTATATATCCCAGTTCTGTATTCTGACCCATAAGTCCGTCGTCTGTTTTTCTCAATCCTAGCAATATTTGTCTACATTCTTTGGTTCCTAACAAAATATCTATTGGTCCCGTTCTGTTGAATGTAGGATCAGCTAGGATATAATTCTTCCAGGTTTCTATGTCTACCTCGAAGGCTCTACTTGGCATTGCTGATGTGATTTTTTGTATCACAATTGCTTCTGTATTCATACTGAAATGGCTTGAAAAACGAGGAGCACACTGTATATCTACTCTGTACTTCGATTTCTTCTCTCCTCCTCCAAGCCCAGATATTTGTGTTTCAACTCTCTTAAATGGTAGGCCCAATATTTTTGCAGCTTGATCGGTTATAAATGCCCCTTGAGAGCCTGAGTCTACCAGTGCTCTCAAGTGTTGGTACTGCCCTGTCGCTGTCTTGACCTTTATCATTGCTGTTGATAATACTGATAGATTGTTTTGAACACTTACATTTGATTTGACCTCTATGGCTTCTTTTGTAGGGCGCTGATCTCTTCTGTCATTGCTGCTTCTATGTAGTAGCGTGTGGTGTCTGAGTTAACAAATCTTGCACTTAATGGGTGAAAAACATTTATCTTTTGAGCTGTGTTTTAAGCAGATTGAACATAGCTCATTTTTTCTTAGAAATTGTTGTTTATCATTTTGCTGTAATGATTTAAATTTTCCACAATCTATTATTACATGATAACTTGATTTGCAATATTTACATGATTTTCTAGGATTTTCATACTGAGGGCTTTGTTTGAAATTCTTTCCTGATTCTTCATTGTACTGTGTATCTCTTCCTGACCTTTTGGATGCCTCTATATTCTGGAATCTTGTGCGCAGGAACGATAACAATTCTTCTAACTTTTGAACTTCCATTGGATTTCTTACTGTTGCTTCATATAACTCGCTCGTTCTTGAGTCCCATTTTTTCGTAATTATATATATATTATTATTGGGTCCCATGAATTTGTGTCGATGCCCATTGTTTTTAGTGCTTCTAGGCATTCCTTGATGGTATTGTAAAGGTTTTTTAATTTTTCTGCTGACTCATAAGTTATGATGGGTGTTTCCATGATTTTTTCGACTAATTTGGACACTATTAGTCTTTTGTTATTATACATTTCATTCAACTGTTCCCATGCTGCTTTATAATTTGCTTCGCTTATCTGGAAATGTTGTATCGTTCTGCTGGCCTCACCTTTTACCTGGGGTTTTAAGTATTGCATTTTTACAATGTTAGATAAGGACTTATTTGAATCTATTACCTTTCGGAATAGCTCTTGAAAAGTTGTCCATTCTTCATATTTCCCTGTGAATACTGGTATTTTTATCTTTGGTAGCTTGTTGCTATTCTGCCCTGGATTGCTGTCTGTATGGCTATCAATTATTTCTGATAGCTTGTCACTGGCATTTTGGTACCTTTGCCTTAGCATGAAATAGGCTTCATATTCAACTTCTGAATCTGTTTGCATGTTTATCTCAGTTATGTTGGCTTCCATTAATTCTCAATGCCTTTCTAATTCCTTCAAGTTTCTTTTATAGCTAGAAAGTAGATTGACGTCGTCCATAGCTTCTGCTTCTTCTAATATTCTTTTAAATTGGTTTACCATCACTTTTCGTTTTTTTTGTTAATCTTGTGAATTCTGGAGTTTCCATTTTTTCCATACCATTTTTCTCTTCTCTTAGTAATTTCGGAAGATACATATTTGAAGTTTCTTCTGCCGAACCTTCTTCAAATTCAGCTTGTAATCGTAGTTTCATTGCTTGTATGTATTTTTTTATATCATTATGAACTTTCTCCATTTGTTCAAAATATCTTGTTTCATAATACGGGTGTTCTAGTGGCCCTAATGCTTCTAATTGTCTGTTGTTTGCTATAGCTTTGGCCCACTCATTTTGTAATAAATTTTCCTTTTTTTTCGAACCCTTCAAGTGTTCTTCTGTTTATTGGTTCTTTTTTCATATTTGTTAATAAATTATTCATTGATTTACCTATTGCCTCCTGGGCTACTGCTAAGTTATTGACTTCCTCCATTATGCTTCCTTAGTTTTCTTAGGTTTAATAAGTTTTGTGGCTTCGTTACCTTGTCTGATGCTTAGTTCTTCTTTTATTCTGATTACTGGTTGCCTGTGACCTATATCTTGTCTTTTTAACCCTGTATTTTTGTCTTTGACCCTGTATCTGCTTTACTGGAACTGACCTTCTTTCGGTACTGCCCTGTATGCTTCTGTTTATTTGCTATATTGGAACTGACCTTCTTTTTGGTGCTGCCCCGGACTCTTCTGTCCTGTTTATTTGTTTTATTGGAAGTGACCTTTTTCTGGTACTGCCCCGGACTCTTCTGTCCTGCTTATTTGCCTTATTGGAACTGACCTTCTTCTGGTACTGCCCTGATTATTTTCACTAAAATAAAGGGTATTTGGAGACTTGGATTAAAGGATATTTGATAAGGTTTTAAGTGAGCACTGTATTTTCACTGGCACTGGTTCTTTTTCTTCGAAGGGTCCTGCTCTTCAACTACTCTTGTCTTCGAAGGACCATGTTGAAGGGAAGCGGAGGTTAATTCTAGGAATAAAATCTTCGAACGAAGCACATATGTATGACATAGATAACGGTATATTGGTAACTATATTAAAGCACAAAACTTAATAATAATAATAACGATATAACAAATTGAATGAAAGACTTACGTAAGTACGGACATATTGACTATTAATGTTAACAGTGTTTTG